>OX422211.1:712965656-713565656 GCA_949130495.1 Sambucus nigra | reverse complement strand
CCTTTGGGTGACGGCGAGCATCCCAAGTCTGCTGCCTTTTTGCTCGAGTACAAGAATGTTGTCTCCAGCTTCATAGAAAGTCCTGTGGACAGTATCCCAGAGTTTGATTCTTCCGAAGAGACTGCTGCAGATCCTATCCAGTTGGACGAGGAGGAGAGCGGCTCTGAAAGTGATTTCGCCAGAGCCGTAAGTAATTTGGGAGGAGGGAACTCTGATAGTAGCAGTTCCTCTGATCGTGGGGAGGTCTCTGAAGCTTGAGAGTTGTCGAGCACGTATAGTAGTTCGAGTGAGGAGATGGCTCCACCCCGAAAGAACCTGATTCGTGATGATGACGATGAAGACCATATGCTTCTCGTACAGAGGCCAAGAAGCAAAAATCTAGCTCGGGGGCTATGGCTACTGGTTCTCGATCCTCTGCTCAGGAGCAGGAGAGGAAAAGGAAGGAAGAGGAGTAGGTGAGAGAGAGAGAGAGGAAAAAGGAAGAAGAGAGGAAGAAGATGGAGGAGAAGAGGAGGGTAGAGGAGAGGAAGAAGAAAGAGAGTGAGAAGGAGGAGAAGAAAAGGAGGGCATAAGCGAGGACGAAGGCCGGGCAGGCCTTAGTCCCGATATCTGCGCTGCCCGAGGAGGCCTCTGTGGAAATTTCCCCCCAGTTGGCCCCAACTCTGCTCGAGAGAGCTGTCCTCCTGGATGATCGCCAAAGGGCGGTAGGGTCAGAGCAATTGGCCCTTCAGGCTAGTCAAAGGCTTGCTCTGGTAAGGTTTTTCCCTTCTCTCTTATGTTTTTCTGAATTCCCTCATTTTCCTCTTCTAATGCCTTCTTTTTTCTGCAGTTTGTTACTGATTTTGCCGTGCTGTATCGTTCACGCGACGAGCTGGTGAAGAAAAATAGCGAGCTGGAGAAAGAGAACTCCGCCCTGAAGCTGAAGGGTAAAGAGCTCGAGGCTAACTTTAAAGCCATTGACGCTGCTCGGATTTCATCCGACTTGGCTCTTGCTACTGCCAACAAGGAGAAGGACGCGGCATTCAATGGTCTGACGGAGCTGAGGTAGGCCTACGACCTGGTTTGCTCGAGCAAACTTACTGTTGTGGAGGAGAACAGGGTGCTCTCTGAAGAGCTGAAGAAGAAAGAGTCTGAGGCTGTTACTGCCAAGGAGGACTCGTACAATTCTGGTTGGGCTGCAGCATACGAGGATGCTGAAGTTCAGATAGGCTATATTAGTCGTCTGAACTTCAAGAAGGGCTAGAACAAGGCCCTTTTGGCTGCTGGCGTCGACATCGATTCTCCCCTATTTGACGAGCCCGAACCGGGTTCGAAGCCAACCGTGGGTGAAGTCCCTGCCCCAGCTACTGAAGGTGCTGATCCTGTCCCTCAGACGTCTCCTGCCGATGCTTCCCTCGTTGTGGCGACAGGGATTGCCCTTGCCGAGGATGGTGCTCCTGCTGATGCTGAGAAGGGTAAAGGGCCATCGACCTCTGGGCCACCCGAGGTTGCTAACTAGTTGTCAGCTAGGATTATTTTGTGGTTTTGTTTGTAAATTTTCTCTTTACTGTTCGATGTAACTCCAATCTTTATTAATGAAAAGGCTCCTTTTTTTTGCTCGCATTGATTTGTCTGTTTCTCTCCTTTATATTTCTCTTGCTTGTAGTTAGTTGATGTGGATGATTATATCCCTGATACTTCCCAATTAGGAAGAATGTTGGGGCCCAATGTGAGCTCTGAAGTTCTTCACACTTTGTGAGGATCTGCAAGTCTCTGCGACTGAGGAACAAGCGCTTTATAGAGCAAACAGAGCTCGTCGCCAAGCTGAAGGACAGGCTTCAGGAGATGGAGGACATTGGTGCCTCAGTCCAAGAAGAGGTTAATGTGATGAGAACGAAGCTAATCGAGGCCTCTGAGATCAACCAAGCTGGGGAGGTTCTCCAGCAGGAGAATGAGGCTCTGAGGAGAGAGGTCTCAAGACTTAGGGAGCACGCGTCGAGCACTGCCCCAGCAGTATTACAGGGTTCCTCATCATCGCGAGCTAGAACTGGTCAGAGTGATATTCCTCCTGTGCTGCGGGGTTCCACTGGTCCATCTGTTCCGCGAGCTAGTAGGAGCACCAGGAGCCGAAACAGGGGAGCGGAAGAACTTCGAGAGAGGGAGATGGAAGAACTTCGCGGTGATGTTCAGCGAGCATATGTGATTGCTGCTGGGCTTCAAAGGGATGTTAGCCGGCTGCGGCACCTGTTCAAAAAAGTTCCTCGACAAGTGTGGATTGATGGATACGACCAGGGTTGGTCAGATGCCCCAACAAGGTTGTCCGAGTTCGAAGAGATTTCTTTTATCAGGGGGTGGCTAAGTGCCTTGAAGGAGCTGCAAGTCCCGAGGAACTCAATGCTCTGGTATCGCCATGAGATGTCTCCCTCTACCCTGATGCCTAACCCCTTTCGGAGGGACGATCGATGGATCCCCATCGATGCCATTCCTCGGCAATTATTGGAGCGAGATACAAATGAGGTTGAGGAAGAGTTAGCTCCTGCTCCCAATGATGGACGAAGAGCTCGAGTGGCTGATTATCTCGCTCAGAGGCCTCACCCCCATTGAGATTTTGCCAGTTGTTATTTTTTATATTTTTGATAATGTAAATGCTTTGGGCGAGCTCGCCGACTAAACATGTATCACCATTGTTGTAAATATGATGAATTAATGAAAAGTTTGTGTTTTTGGCAATTTTGCCGACTAAACGTGTGCATTATATTCTTCATATTCTTGTTGCTTTATGATCTTCTAAGTTTGTTTTATCATGCAAGTGTCCTCCCAGTCCAGTATAATACCGAGATACCATTGTGCACCACTTTACCTTTTAGGTTGTGTCGTCACACTTCCTTAGGCCTAAGTGGGGCAATTGGCAAGGAGACACCTGGTGTTGGATGTTTTATCCGATCAGGATTTTACTCAACCGAAGTAGGTTTGATGACCAGTATAAAATTTGATCATATTGCCTAAGGATCCCCTATAGGGCTTCATATATTGCCAGGGGCAATGCTAAGAGGTCCTTCGTGTTTCATAACGATGACCTGAGGAGGGATTTCCCTTGCTATAGTGTAGTGATCAATGTGCCTGTTATTTGGAAAAGAAGTGCGATAAATCTCATGCAGCTGTTTCTTATCAGAATGTAACCAATTAAATAACTTTCATTAATCATAAGGGAAGTGAACTTCTAGCTTCATAACAAAAGAATAAAAGAAATGATCTAAAAATAGAATCTCTTGAGTTTGGCTGCGTTCCATGCTCATGGTATTTCTCTTCCTTCCATCGTTTCCAAATGATAGGCGCCCTGCAAATCGTCACTTGTTATCTTAAAGGGTCCTTCCCAGTTTGGACCTAGCTTGCCGTTTGATGATTTCACTACGCTGCCCAGGACTTTCCTTAGGACGTAGTCCCCAATTCGGAATGTCTTCGGGTTAACCCTTTTGTTGTAATGCCTCGCGAGTTGTTGCTAGTAGCTCGCTAGTTTCACTAGGGCTAGCTCTCGGCGCTCGTCGGCTAGGTCGAGCTCAACGAGCAATGCTGCATCATTATGGCCTTGGTCGACAAGGTTGGACCTCATTGTTGGCAAACCTTCTTCGAGTCGGATGACTGCCTCCATGCCATATGTCAGTGAAAAGGGGGTTTCTCCTGTTGCTCGCCGAGGAGTGGTTTGGTATGCCCATAGGATGTGGGGTAGTTCATTTACCCACGCGCCTTTGGCTCGCTCTAATCGCTTCTTTAACCCATCGATAACAGTTTTGTTGGAAGCCTCAGCTTGGCCATTGCTCTGAGGGTAGGCCACCGAACTGAAGTGGTGTCTGATACCGTGTTCATTACGGAAGTTCTGAAAAGAGCCGCTTTCGAACTGTGTTCCATTGTCGGTGATAATGGTTCTGGGGATGCCAGAATGAGTGATTATATTCCTCCATATAAACCTTATCATATCGGCGTCTCGGATGTTCGCCAGGGGTTCCGCCTCGATCCATTTGGTGAAGTAGTCAGTCGCAGCCAACAGATATTTACGATTGCCGGTGGCGGTAGGCAATGGTCCCACGATGTCCATTCCTCATTGGGCGGATGGCCATGGGTTGGACAGGGATTTTAGATCGCTGGCGAGTTGGTGGACCATAGGAGCGTGGAGTTGGCATTTTAGGCATTTGCGGGCATATACTACAGAGTCCTTTTGCATCTATAGCCACCAATGGCCTTCCTTCATTGCTCGAAAGTCTAGATATCTTCCTCCGATATGGCTTCCAAAGATTCTTTCGTGAAGCTCGTGTAGCACTTGCTCGACATCCCCTGGGTGAACGCATTGGAGGTAGGGACCGGAGAAGGATTTTTTATACAAGTTACCTTCTGGGGATAAGTGAAAGCGAGCATCTTTGACTCTTATCTGGTGGGCAGTCTTCTTATCATCCGGGATCATGCCATCCTTTAAATATTTTCTTAAGGGGTTCATCCAGCTGGGGGCTGACCCCACCTGGAGTACCTGTTCCACGTTTGGAGGATTGTTGCCGATGCTCGGGAAAGTGAGGAAATCAATGGAGATGACTCTTTTTAGGTCGGAGTCAACTGCCGAACTTAGGGCTGCTAAGGCATCAGCATGACTTTTTTTCCCCCTGGGAAACTGCTGGACGTTGATCTCTTCAAAGCTTGACATCAGTTTTTTCACTAAGGCGAGGGAGGATGCCATTCTTTCATTCTTTTCATTGTAGTCTCCACTTATCTGATTGGAGACTAATTGAGAATCGTTGAATACCTGCAAATATTTTGCTCCTAAAGTGTGCGCCTTTTGAAGGCCGGCTATTAAGGCTTCGTACTCCGCTTCGTAGTTGGAGGCTGCAAATCCAAGCCTGATCCCTTGTTCAAGGATTTTATTCTCTGGGATAATAAGGACGATGCCTACCCCTGCCCCCTTTGAGTTGGAGGCTCCATCAATAAACAGTTTCCAGGTCTCCTCCGTTGCTGGGTTCTCCTTTCGCCTTGTTGGTTGAGGTTGGTCAGAGGGTTCTTCTCCCGGGAATTAGGCTATGAAATCAGCAAGGATCTGACCCTTGATAGTTGTCCTTGGTTGAAATTGGATGTCAAATCGACCGAGCTCGACTGACCACTTAGACAGTCTGCCCGACAAATCCCCTTTCCTTAGGATTGCCTTAAGGGGATGCGATGTAAGGATGATGATAGTGTGAGCTTCGAAATAATGCTTCAGCTTCCTCGAGGCTATTACTAGCGTAAAGGCGAGCTTCTCCAATGGTAGGTACCTTTGCTCGGCGTCCAGTAAGGTCTTACTCGCATAATAAACGGGGTGCTGGATTCCTGCAACCTCGCATATTAACGCAGAGCTGACAGTGTGATCGGACACGGAGAGGTACAGGTACAAAGAATCTGTTTGCTGTGGTATGACGAGAAGTGGTGGAGAGCTTAAGTAAGACTTGAGCTCGACCAATGCTCGTGAGCAATCTGGGTTCCACTCTATCATTTTGCTCCCCTTTAGAAGCTGGAAAAAAGGCTTGCACTTTTCGGAGGATTTAGAGATGAAGCGATTTAAGGCAGCAAGCATACCAGTGAGCTTCTGTACGTCCCGGATTGTGTGAGGAGGTTGAACCCTGTTGATTGCATCGATCTGGTCTAGGTTAGCCTCTATGCCTCTCTTACTGACCAAGTATCCAAGAAATTTTCCTGACTGGACACCGAAAGAACACTTGCTCGCGTAAATTTTCATTCGGTACTTCCTGAGGATTTTGAAGGTGTTTGATAGGTCTGAAAGGTGATTTTACTTCTTCTTACTTTTAACGAGCATGTCATCGATGTAGACCTCCATGGTGTCTCCCATCTGATCTTTGAACATCTTAGTGACCAGCCGCTGATAGGTTGCCCCTGCATTCTTGAGCCCAAAGGGCATGACTTTGTAGCAGTATAACCCAACTGTCGTGATGAATGCCATTTTTTCCTGGTCTGGGGCATATAAGGGAATTTGGTGATACCCTGAGTATGCGTCCAAAAAACTCATTCGCTCGTGAGCTGCAGTGGCGTCTACTAGTTGGTCTATCTTTGGGAGGGGGAAACTATCTTTAGGGCACGCTTTGTTGAGGTCAGTGAAGTCAATGCAAACTCTCCACTTTCCATTTCTCTTCGGAACTACCACTGGGTTGGATAACCATTTGGGGAATTGAACTTCCCGTATGGATCCTGCATCCAACAGTTTTTCAACTTCCTTTTCGATCGCTTTAGCTTTCTCGGGTGCAGTTTATCGTGCCTTCTGCATGATCGGTTTGAAGGTGGGATCGACGTGAAATTGATGACAGACTATGCCAGGATCGATTCCCGGCAGCTCGTATGGCTCCCACGTGAAAACATCTACGTTGCGCCTCAGCAGAGTTGACAGTTCCTTCTATTCCTAGTCGGTGAGAGATGCTCCAATTAAGAAGACTCTATTATTGTCACCATCTGCAGCCGTGACTTCTACCAAGTCTTCGATGACACGCTCGGAGGGGAGGATCCTGGTCTCCTCTACTCCAGGTCTTCCGTACTTTAATTGCTATTTATAAGGTGTCAGACCTTCTTCAACTTTCTCGCTGGGTTGATCGGTCTTCTTCTCTGGCTTTGGTCGGATGGCTGCTATGAAGCACCTTCTTACCATCGCTTGGTCATCGTGAATCTCCATTACTCCCCGCTCGGTTACATACTTGAGTTTCTGATGGTAGGTCGAGGAGACTGCCTTTATTACGTGAAGCCATCCCTTGCCGAGGATGGCCTGGTATGGCGAGTCGATGTCAACTACTAAAAATTTGATCATCTTGGAGACATTCTCAGCGCGCACCGGTAGTACAATCTTTCCCAGGGGCATAGTTATTTTTCCAGCGATGCCAACTAAAGGGACAGTAGCTTCCTTTAGGTCGGCAATGCTTAACTTCAACTTTCAGAATAGGTCGAGGTACATTACTTCGGACGAGCTTCCTTGGTCGATGAGCAACTTGTTGACGTCAAAGTTATCTATCCCGAGGGTAATGATCAGAGCATCATGATGTGGGGTTCTTACTCCCACCAGATCTTCATCTGTGAAAACAATATGCTTGTTATAGTTAACGTTATCTGCTCGTCGGCGCTTTCATGATTGTGACTTTGCGGGATCGATCTGAAAAGCCTGCATTATCGTTGTAAGCTTCTTCATCTCCATTCGAGCTAAATTTCCTTGGATCTGCTTGGCATCAGATGCCCCGTGAATTATCGCGAACTCATGCCCAGCATCATCTTCGAGCACGTTGTCAGGTCTCGCTTCTCTACTGGCAACTACCTTCTCTGCCTTTTTCTCCATAAACTGGTTCAAATGCTCGGACTGGGCCAACTCCTCGAGGTGATATTTGAGAGCTTTGCAGTGCCCAGTCTTGTGTCCTCCCTCTTTATGAAAAGCGCATCTCAGCGCATTGTTCCTCTTCGAGGGCTCTCCTCCCATTTTCCTGGGCCACTTGATGAACGGCTCGTCTTTGATTTTCATGAGAATCTTATAAATTGGTTCTCTGAAAATGGTGTTAACCGCCTGAAATACTTTCGCCACATCGTTACCGCCTCTGTTTTTGGAGCCATTCTTGCCCCCATTCTTGCCTCCTTTCTTCTGGCTCTCAGTTTTGTCGCTGCTTTTGGCAGCGAGCTTGGTTCGACCGTTTTCTCCTGTGCTGAGGCGGATCACATCTTCCACCTTGGCATACTTCTCGATGTGAGCCATTAGGTCATCGATGGTTATAGCTTCCTTCTTTGTCAGGGACTGGTATAGAAGGGAAGAGCTGGGTAGCCCGATTTTGAAGGAGGCCGCTACCACTTGTTTCGAGCAATCCTCGACCTCATTGAATAACTCCTAGTACCTTTTTGCGTAGTCTCGGAGGGTCTCCTGAGGTGTATTTTTCATCATTAGCAAGGTATCCATCCTTTTGGGATGGGAGCTGCTAGTAATGAACCAGGCTGTAAAGAGATCGGCCAGGGATTTGAAACTTTTAATGGACCGGTGGGGGAGTCTTTCGAACCATTTCTGTGCCACATCATGAAGGCTCGAGGGGAAAATACAGCACATCAGCGCATCAAGGTGATTCCAGAGGGTCATGGTCTGTCGGTATTGCCTGACGTGATCGATGGGATCAGTCTTACCATCATAAATCTTGAACCTTGGAATGGAAAATTTCTTGGGGGCTTCTTCTTCTTCGATTTCCTTCGTGAAGGGTGACTTCATCTGGGTTTTGAGAGCTCGCCTAGCGAGTTCTCTGGTCGATCTGGTACCTTGGTGGGCAAGATGTTGGTCCATTTCCCTGCGGACTAGGTTTCGTAGGTTCTCATAGCTGTGAGTAGGGCTCTGGTAAAGGCGTGCTCTTCGCAGCTGCTCGCGGAGGTTGTCGTCTGATTCGCCGTCCTCCATCTTTTGAGATCCTCGCCTGGGGATCCTTCCTCGGCTGCGATACTTGCTCACCTGAGGACTAGGAGTGCGGTATGGACGTCTCCTGTTATCATGATGAAGCTCTCTCTCCAGTTTTTCCAGTCTTCTTTTCAGGCGAACATTCTCAGCCTCGTGCTTGCGAGAAGACTCCCTTTGCTCGTGGAGCCTTGCCTCGTATGCATCAATCAGTCTGGATATCTGTGTGGACCTCGCTGGTCCTTGGCTTTCTTCTGAGGCTGGCCTTTCTACGCGAGCCCTTTGATCTGAACGTCGAATTTCAGACCTAATCCTGCGAGGAGCAGGTGGTTCTTGAATATCCCCTTCCTGGGGGCATTGCTACTGTGACCAGACATCTTAAATTCCTTTCTTGATGTGGGTTTTTCTCAGGGAAAGATAAACGTTTCCCACAGACGGCGCCAATTGCGGTGACAATTATTGTGCAACACAAATAAATAAGAAAAAATCAATCACAAAGCAAGAGTAAGGAACGTAAAATGACAATTACACAACAAAGGATGTACGTGGTTCAGCAAAGATGTGCCTACGTCCACGGTGGTGCAGTCGGTGTTATTTCTATATACTCCGGAGAGTGGTTACAGAGAATACAACTTGTCCTTTTGCCCCGGACCTAGGCTTTAATATATACATGTACATTTAGGTTAGTGGGGGTGATGGATATCCCCACGTCTGCCATCTCTCCCTATAACTTCCCTTAATGGGAACGTGGGAAGAGACCGGATCAAAATAAGAGGTGGGGGGCCTGGATTTTGGGCCGCCAGAATTGGGCTACTCGTCCAGGCCCATGGTCTTAATTTTGGGTACCCACAATTTATATCCTTTCAATCAGTAATATCTATAAAAGAAACAAGATTTATGGATAGAATTACCTAAGGGACGTTTACGTAATTTTTTAAGGATTTTTCTCCAACTTCACATCGTCATTCTCTTCCTAAGACTTTCGGTTCTCTCTCTTCAGACCAAACTCCTTAATGGATGCATTTGGCTGACGCAGATGGTTATTTAAGAGTGTCTAAGTCTTCCAAGCTTGCACACACCTTCCAACCAATCAATTTAAGACATTTGTTTTACGCAAAGGACAAAATACTATTTAAACAGATGGACAGATTTTCCCTTGTTTCGTAATTTCATCATAACTCCTTACTCGGGCCTCTGTTTTACACACCATTTGTTGTGTTGCAAACTTAACTTACAGTTATGTAGTTTTCACCTCAAGTCAATTATTATATTATAAGGGTTAAAACTAGTCTCCAACTTGAACATTCCTACCGAAAACTTCAAAAATTTGTGTTTGTAACTAATTCGATACCTCATGAGTTATGAAGATAAGATTAGACTAAAAATAATAACTTAATGTTATATACACCAATAACACATTATCTCCATTTCATAATATAAACATGATTTAAATATATTATATCATAATTATATCTGGGTTGTCACAACTTTCCTTCCTTAGAAAATTTCGTCCTCGAAATTTAGTCTGAATTTCAGTTACCAGAAAATTGAGGATACTATTTCCTCATGCTATATTCCCTTTCCCAAGTTTCTTCTTTAATTTCATGAATCCTCCACAACACTTTAACTACAGGACTAACTTTATTCCTTAGTACTTTCTCCTTTCGATCAATAATTTCCACTAATTCCTCGGTGTACGACAAATTTTCTTTCATACTCTCTTCAGTTTCTTTATCATTTACACGTAAGGATGATCATTTAATGATTTCTTATCAATGAGAACCGATTCCCAACACATATTACTTCATGCCTTTATATATGTGATGATGCTAAGATTCAGCACTACCAGGTAAGTGATGATGAGCTCAAACAGTAATAACAATGGCAACCATAGAGATATATATGTGTAAGTGTATAGAAAGGGATAAGTATAAGAGGAATAAGATAATGATGTATAGTGGTTCAGCCAATTAGGCCTACATCCACTATGAGTGTGTGATCCACTAAATATGGGCACTAATGGCCTTGGATACAATGCTCATAAGCTCACACACTCTCTCTCTCTCTCTCTCTCTACCGTGTGTACAAGCAGAGTTTTAGCTAGGGTTACAATATCGATCCATTTACAAGGTTGAAGGTGACAAGTATATATAGGGCTTGGGGGATGTAGTGTACCCCCAATCATGCATGGTGCATGTGAATGATGATCTAGCCAATTCCCTGCTAACACCTGGATGTGCCACTTGCGATCAATGATGACATAATATTCCCTCAAGTAAGCCATCGATGTTTATTGAGATGGCTGAGGGGTAATGTTGCCCTAGAAATGTTGAGTGGTTAGGTGGGTGAGTGGCATCTGTCATATTTCCAAGTGTCCATCGTCGTTTCAATTTCCCAGGTGTGGCGGCTGCACACTGTGTATGGGGCTTAGCGCCCTAATGATGCGTTTGCTCGTGGGTTGTGTGCCGCCTTGATTTAAGGGCCTACAAATAACAAAGTGCTTAAAACTATTTTTAAATAATCACTCTTCTTCTTCTTCGCGCCCAAGCATTCTCTCTCTAGCTTTTTAATAACTCCATTGCCATTTCTGCGATTTCTCCTGTCTCAAGCTTTGCTCATCTTCGTCTTCGTCCTCAGGTAACTCCTCTGCCCTAATTACATCTTTATCTTCCATTTTTGGCTTGGTTTCTTTCTTTGCATTTCTTCCCAGTTCTTCTTGGCATTTTATATTTTTCGGCATAGATGCCCGCCCTACTGTGGTGGCTGTAAGGCTGATCAATAGGTTTTAGGCTCTTTAGGGTTCCTCTCCCATCTTTCGGTGGTGATTTAGTGCCCCCTTGTGGCATTTCTAGTGCTTTCTTGCATTTTTCGATGTTCCTCTTCGGCGAACTGTTTCCATTTGTTCTTGGGTATTTATGATCAAAACCCTTTATTTCTTTGGTTTTAATCCAAAAGTCAATTTGGTCAACTTGTAGACTTGTTTACAGTTCGCTTAGCCAAATTCCTTTCAAGTGTAGGGTCATCCCCTTAATTCTTAGAAGACTTTATGATTTAGCCGAGGAGTTCCCAACCATGAGGGAGAAGTTCTTTGCTGAGATTAAATTAATAGAGGAGGAGGACGAGAGAAGATGAGGGGCCGACCCTAATTGGGTACAACCCATCTTCCCTATTCCTTTAGCCATAATAATACCATCTGAGTCCTGTGGGTCTTCCTGTCGTCTAGCCGAGAGTCATTCATACAAGGGAAAAATGAATGAGAGAGCATCATTGCCAACGGGTGCTGGTCCTATCCTCGGCTATATCTCGCTTTGGAAGAATACTTTCACCGACAAGCCCTCGACCGATTTATTCATTGCCTGTTATAATATCACCTCGTCGTCCAAGAATCCTGGGTATTTCCATTTGGGGGCTAGGAAGTCCGATAAGAACCTTCTTCATATAGCTCAGACTTCCAATCATGACTGGAAGAAGAGGTTTTTCTTCATTTCTGGGGATTGGGAATTCCCCACCGGGGATGATCTCGTAGAAGACAGTCCGAGGGTCCCAAGAGCATGGTCCAACCCCTCAATGAAATCACGGTCAGACCATGGGTTAAGCTTGGAAGAATGGGATATAGTTGAGTAAATGAGGGAACAGGAGAAAGAGGGTCATCTTACCAATTTGTAGATTTAATGACCCCTCGTTTCCTCGAAGAAGCTGATTTGAGGGTCGCCCCCCTGACAGAATTATGTGAGTTGCTTTTTTATTCTATTTCATTCCAAGTGTTTCCTCTTTACCACTGTTTCTTTCTGATATATCGTCCCCTTTTCAGGTCGTCCTGCAAATATATCTGACCAACTCTAGGAGATGACTGCTCTAAGTTTACTGTCTGGCTTGGGAAAGAAAAAAAGCAAAGAGCCTCAGCAGCCTTCGAGGAAGACAAAGGCCGTGGGGTCGATAGATGTGGAGCCGACTGCCCATAGTCGCAAAAGAAAGGAGCCTGAATCTCCTGGGGGCTCTCGGCCTAACTCACGGATGAGGGCGAGGTTAGAAGCGTCTCAGGCACACACGGAGGGGATCAGCTCCTCATCTAGCATGGGTGCCTATTGATCTCAGAATCTTACTTTCCTCAAGGCTGAACCCTCATACCTCATAGCCAACCTGAGTGTGGCCAAAGCCTCGATGTTTTTTTCTCCCTCGGGCGCAGATTATGAATTCTTATCAAAGATGCCCTCGGCTAAGGTCTATAATTACGGTCTGCACAGTTTGGCTCAGGAACCTCTTTCGACTTCATTATTTTTTATTTATCATTTCATGAATTGTTCCCTCAGCCCCTCTAACATGTGTTTATCTGTGCAATCTATCTGCGCCTTCACCTCGACCACCAAGTGGATGGCCGAGAATCAACAAAAGTTTTACGAGGCCGAGAGGGATATTCAGTATGAGGCCGATCTGAAGACTGAATTGGAAACTTCCTGGGCTGAGCTGGAGAGTGCAAGGACTGAGCATGCAAAGGTCCTGGATGAGCTGGTGAAGCAGCACGAGGCCGACCTGAAGGTGAAGGACTCCCTCATCAAAGAAAAGGAAGAGGCCTTGACCAACCAGGGGCCCCAATTCAAGGCTGAACTTGAAGAGGTAGTGAAGAAGGCCGAGGCGATGCTGTGGAGTCTTACAAGATCTCGGATGAATTCCAAGTCTTTGGCTTTGAGTACCTGGAAAGAGGGATCAATACGGCCTGTCGGTGGGTCGTCTTAAAATTTATTGATGCCGTATCGTCCATCCGTCCCTCTCTTGAAGCAGTGGAGATGGAAGACCCTCTCACAGCTGAGGTTCTAGCCCATATAGAGTCTCAAGTACACATCGAAGGCATCGGCACCTCTGAGGACCGGTTTATTTTGTTCACTAAATAAACTCCTCTGATTGACGTTGAAACGTTGCCTTTCGATACTCCTCTATAGGGTGGCTATTTGTAGCCAATACCCTCTTCTTGTAAAAATATTTTTGTACTTTATTTTTATTGGACAAGCATTTGTAACACTTCCTTTATAATATAATGTCTCTTCCTGTATTCTATGCTTGTCTCTTGCGTGATTCGTCTTGGCTTATGATCTTTGAATTAACCATCCTATGAACTCCCCCCTCGTCTTTCTTGAGGGTGAATGGGGGGTCGTCCCCACCATTCACCCTCATCATAGCCGAGGGTGATTACCACCAAATTAATGATGTTTCCAATTAATCTAAGTCCCCCTCGTCTTTCTTGGGGGTGAATGGGGGTCGTCCCAACTATTCACCCTCATCATATCCGAGGGTGGTCATCACCGAATTAATGATGTTTTCAATTATTTCAAGTCCCCCCTCATCTTTCTTGGGAGTTATTGGGGGGTCGTCCCCACCATTCACCCTCATAATAGCCGAGGGTGGTTACCACCAAATGAATGATGTTTTCAATTATTTCAAGTCCCCCTCGTCTTTCTTGAGAGTTAATGGGGGGTCGTCCCCACCATTCACCCTCATCATAGCCGAGGGTGATTACCACCCAATTAATGATGTTTCCAATTATTTTAAGTCCCCCCTCATCGTTCTTGAGAGTGAATGGGGGGTCGTCCCCACCATTCACCCTTATCATAGCCGATGGTGGTTACCACCAAGTTAATGATGTTTTCAATTATTTCAAGTCCCCCCTCGTCTTTCTTGAGAGTGAATGGGGGGTCGTCCCCACCATTCACCCTCATCATAGCCGAGGGTGGTCACCACCAAGTTAATGATGTTTTCAATTATTTCAAGTCCCCCTCATCTTTCTTTAGAGTGAATGGGATGTCGTCCCCACCATTCACCCTCATCATAGCCGAGGGTGATTACCACCAAGTTAATGATGTTTTCAATCAAGTCCCCCCTCGTCTTTCTTGAGGGTGAGTGGGGGGTTGTCCCCACCATTTACCCTCATCACAGCCGAGGGTAGTTTCCACCAATTAAATGATGTTTTCAATCAATCCCCCTCGTCTCCCCACCATTTACCCTCATCATAGCCGAGGGTGATTTCCACCAGTTAAATGATGTTTTCAATCAAGTCCCCCTCGTCTTTCTTGAGGGTGAATGGGGGGTCGTCCCCACCATTTACCCTCATCATAGCCGAGGGTGGTTTCCACCAATTAAATGATGTTTTCAATTAAGTCCCCCCTCGTCTTTATTGAGGGTGAATGGGTGGTCGTCCCCACCATTTACCCTCATCATATCCGAGGGTGGTTTCCACCAATTAAATGATGTTTTCAATTAAGTCCCCCTCGTCTTTCTTGAGGGTGAATGGGTGGTCGTCCCCACCATTTACCCTCATCATATCCGAGGGTAGTTTCCACCAATTAAATGATGTTTTCAATTAAGTCCCCCTCGTCTTTCTTGAGGGTGAATGGGGGGGGGGGGTCGTCCCCACCATTTACCCTCATCATAGCCGAGGGCGGTTTTCAACAATTAAATGATGTTTCAAATTAAGTCCCCCTCATCTTTCTTGAGGGTGAATGGGGGGGCGTCCCCACCATTTACCCTCATCATAGACGAGGGTGGTTTAACGAGGATAACCATAATCACACTATAATTAACAAACACGAGATGAGTAGACAATATGACATTTCTCATTAACATTCCAAGTGTTCTGTTAGAGCAACACATTCATTACAACTGTGGTCCGATAGGATATTACAACATTATTGATAGTATTTCTTCAAATGATCTGCATTCCAAAAATTCAAAAAGGGTTCCCCTTCAAGGTTCTCCAATCTATAGGTCCCAGGGAAAACTTCATCAATGACCCTATACGGGCCATGCCAATTTGGGTGGAGCTTGTTAGGCTTTTGCCAAGTTTTTTTGAGGACCAGGTCCCCCACAACAATTGGCCTTTGCTTCACCCTCTGGTTGTAGAACCTGGTAGTCCTCTGCTGGTAGGCTGCCTGCCTTATTTTAGCATCTTCCCTCCTTTCCTCGATCAAGTCTAGGTAAAGTCTAGGATTGTTCTATTTGTAACTTCAGTTTTCCCATTAGCCTGAGGTCGGCCTGGGGTAGAGAAGAATTGTTTGATGCCAACCCTTTCACGGTATTTCTCCAGAGAGGCATTCTTAAATTGAGTCCCGTTATCTGAGATGATGGTGTTAGGGAGACCATATCTGTATATAATGTTTTTCTAGATAAAATGAAAGGTCCTCTGCTCGGTGATAGTTACCATCGGTTCCGCTTTTACCCATTTTGAGAAATAGTCAATTGCTACGATTAGGTATCGATAGTTATTGACGACCCTAGGCAAGGGTCCTACTAGGTCGATTCCCCATATTGTGAATGGCCATGGGGATGTAATGGAGGTAAGAGGCTGATGAGGTTGGTGAGGGATGGTGGCGAACCTTTGACATTTATCACATTTTTTTACGTATGTCGTGGCATCCTTCCCTAAGGTCGGCCACCAATATCCATGGGTTACTATCCTCTTTGCTAAAGACCTGCCTCTAATGTGGCTTGTACATGACCCCTCGTGCACATCTTGCAATATGTGTGGGACCTCAGACGGGTGCACACATCTAAGCAAGGGGAGCAAAAACCCCTTTTTATACAAGGTGTCTCCGATGACAGTGAATTTTGCAGCTCTGTATCTCAACTTCTTCCTTTCCTGCTTTGCTTATGGCATCTCCCCCTCTTTAATGTATCTGATTAGAGGGTTCATACATGAAGCTTCCCTGCCAATATTTAAGCAAGAGCCAAGTGTTTCGTCTGCATCTTCAATTGTTGGTCGAAGCAAGATCTCCACTAGGACAGTCCTCTTGATATCAGCCCTAGTTGTCGAGGCCAGTCTAGCAAGTGCATCATCTCGGCCATTATCAAGCCTAGGTATCCTCTTCAACTTTACCTCTCCAAAGCTCTTCAATAGTGACTTCACTTTTTCAAGTATTTGGCCATCCGCTCATCCTTAGCTTCATACGCTCCTAGTATCTGATTCACCACAAGTCTTTAATCACTATGGACCAAGATCTGGCCGACACTAAGAGACTTAGCCAAGGAGAGGCCTGCTATCAGGGCCTCATATTCAGACTGGTTATTAAAGGCTTTAGGTTGAACCTCAGGGTGTACTCAATGTCTGTGCCGTTGGGTGATGATACTATTAATCTAGCCCCACTTTTGCTATCGCAGGAGGACCCGTCAGCGAAGAGGCTCCACACAGTCTATTCTTCTGAGAAATTTTCCCCGATGAGGGACCCCTATCTAAAGAGATATCTTCCCTCTTTATTTTCGGCCACTTTTTCTCTAGCGGTGCTTGTCTCAGCCTTATCTGCGGATGGATCAATAATTTTGCTTTGTTGGGTATTTGTCTTCTCGAGGCTCTCCTCTTCAGCCTCATCATCTTCCCAAGTAAATTCAGCCACAAAATCAGCTAATGCTTTCCCCTTAATGGCCATTCTAGGTTTATACACAATGTCAAACTCTCCCACTCTATAGCCCAGGCCACTAGCCTCCCTGAATTTTTTGGCTTTTGTAAGACCTGCCTGAGGGGAGAGTCAGTGAGGATGACCATTATATGGGACTGGAAGTATGGCTTCATTTTTCTTGATGCATGGATCAGGGCATAGGCCAATTTCTCCATCCTTGGGTATCTTTGCTCTGCCCCCTGTAGTGCCTTACTGTTAAAATACACGAGCTTCTGTACCCCATCCTCTTCTCTTACAATGGCTGTGCTGATGGCTGATTCTAAGATGGATAGGTACACATATAGTCGTTTTCCCTGTGCTGGCCGTGACAACAGCAAGGGAGACCCTAGGTACGACTTATATTCTTTAAAATCCTGGTCACACTCTTCGTTCCATTCAAAGGCTTTTCTGAGAATTTTGAAGAACGATAAACACTTGTCTGTGGCTCTGGATACGAACCTATTGAAGGCAGCCACTCATCAGTGAGCCTATGACCGTCTTTAATGATCTTGGGGGTCTTCATTTCTAGGAGTGCCTTTATCTTCTCAGGATTGGACTCAATGCCTCTTTGATTCACGATGAACCCCAAGAATTTCCTTGCTCCGACCCTGAAGACACATTTGGTCGAGTTGAGCTTCATCCGATACTTGTCCATCGTGTTGAAGGTCCTCTCGAGGTCAGTCATATAATCCACTGCCTTCAAACTCTTGGTCAGCATGTCATCTATATAGACCTCCATGGATTTCCCGATTTGGTCTTCAAATAATTTATTCACAAGGCACTGATACGTTGCCCCCGTATTCTTTAGTCCAAAGGGCATGACCCTATAACAATATGTCCCCTTGTTGGTAATGAAAGCTATTTTTTTTAGTCCTCTAGGCTCACAAAGATCTGGTTGTAACCTGAATAGGCATCCATGGAGCTCATTAGCTCCTGGCATGCGATAGCGTCTTCTATCTGATCAATACGAGGGAGAGGGAAGCTATCTTTGGGATAATACTTATTGAGGTCGGTGAAGTCTATGCACATCCTCCACTTCCCGTTGGCTTTTGGGACTATGACTGCGTTGGAAAGCCATTCAGGATAGATGACCTCTTTGATAAACTCAGCATCTTCCAGCTTCCCTTATGACCTCATATTTTTCTCAAGAATAAATTCTACTCTTCTGCTTTACCGGCTTTGCACCCTCTACCACGTTGAGCTTGTGGCACATGATTTTGGGGTCGATCCCCGATATATCTGCATGACTCCATGCAAAGACGTTATGTCTTCTCCTTAACAGCTTGATGAGGTCTTCTTTGATGTCTGTCTTTAGAGCTTTGCCTACTTGGACGGTTTTTTTTTGCTCATCCTCATTGAGGATGATGGATTCTACCTCTTCCGTGGCTTCTCCTTTCTTTAGCTTTGTCTCATCCTTGGGGTTGAGGGTATTAATATTGTAAGTGGTTATTGCCTTCTTGTGCGCCTCTCTTTCTTCGGCGGAATTGAAGTAACATTCCCGTGCTGTCTTCTGGTCTCCTTGAACTTCCCCTACCTGGTAAGGGGTCGGGAATTTTATCATCTGATGAACCGTGGACGACACGGCCTTAAATTCCTTAAGGGCCACTCACCTCAATATAATGTTGTAGGGTGAGAAGACCTATTCATCCATTATAAAAAAATTGACCTTCTTAGTAAGCCATCTTAGCCACTCGTCCCCCATCCTAACATCGGCCTTATACACTCTTAGAGGATGAACTTTTTCCCCACTGAAACCAATCAAGGGGTGATGGTATGGGATGAGCCTAACACGGCTGAGGCCTAAGGATTTAAAGCATGGCCAAAACATCACATCTGCAGAACTTCCCCCATCCACCAAGATCCTCGGCACCTCATATCTGTGCACCCTGGTGGTGATGATAAAAGGGTAGTCATGCGGGGTTAAGAGGCCCTTTAAGTCCATCCTTGAGAACCCCACTATCAAAGTATCCATATCAACTTTCTTCCTCTTTTCTGACTTTGCTTCTATAGAGGTTGAATGCATAGCTTTTGTCACTGCCTTGGCTTCAGCTACATGGGCCTTTCCGTCTGTGACCTCTGATCCTCCTCCTGCTAGACCCCCAGAGATCATCCCAACACTGAGTGAGATCATATTAAGTCTTTTCACAGGGCCATGGTCGTCCCTCGGTGGGAGGTCAGGGTCATCATCATCATCCGAGGGGTCGTCCCTTCTGTTTGGAGGATCTTCTCGGCATGCATCACCTCTCTTCTTTTTGGGGTCATCCACTCGGCCCCTCTTGAAAGCACATTTGTCAACGTATTTCCTTAGCTTCCCTTATTTTAACATTTTCTCAATTTTATCTTTTAAAGCAAAACACTTGTCGATCACATGGCCATGGTCTTGGTGAAATTCACATCACAGGTTTTTGTTCCTCTTATGGGGGGCCGCCCTCAACTTCTCAGGCCACTTGAAGGACCGATCGCTCTTTATCTCATTCAGAATATGTTCACAGCTGACCGTCAGAGGGGTGTAATCAGCGAATTTGTCGTCTCCAGACCTCTTCTTCCCCTCTTTGTTCTTCTTCTGGTACTTACCCCCATTAGTGCCTCCTTTTTCATCTTTGTATTTTTTGGCCATCGCCTCTTCAGCGTTCATCACCTTCCCGCTGTTGACAGTAATTTGGCCATCGTCCTCGGAGGGTCTTCAGTAAGCTTCCATAAAAGCTTCCCCTTCTGGAGTCCTCCAATGAGGGATGTCATGGCTATGCTTTCCTCATATTCTTCAACCTCTAACTTTTCTTTGTTAAATCTGGACATGTAGTCTCTTAGGCTCTCGCTCTTTCCCTGCTTAACATAGAGCAGGTGTGTGGTTTTCTTCTGTGGCCTCACTCCAAAGCAAAAGTTATGGATAAATCTGTCTGCTAACTGCTTAAAGCTTTCAATGGAGTTCTTTGGAAGAGACATATAGCAGACATGTGCAGCCCCCGTCAGAGTGCCGAAAGAGGCACAACACCTCATCTCATCTGAGATAGAGTATATGTTTGCCGCTGATTGGTACATCTCAATATGATGGACAGGGTTGGTACTCCCGTCATATCTTGGGGTGACCACAGGTGGCTTAAACTTGGATGGAGTTGGGAAGTTGACTATCTTCTCCATAAAGGGTGTGCCTATAGAGTATCATCTCTGTAGAGGGTCCCGACTCCTCAGGATGTAACCAATTTTATCCCCCAGCCTTTGTATCGAGTCATTCTATGGCCTCGTTGGGTCAGCCTGGCCGATGTTATCCCATGCCGCCTCTTTGAGGTGAACAGAGGGTTCTGCTGCGGTAGGTCCGTGTCGGCTGTTTACTTCTCCCTGACCATTGTCCCGTCTGTGGGGTCGTCCATCTGATGCCTCCCTTCCAGACCTCACAATACTTCTTGATCGGGATAATTTTTCCCGCAGGTCATTTACTGGGCCCAGCCTCTCAAAGGCCGACCCCCTGCTCAGATGATCAAAAGCAGAGCCTCTCTGGTGATCGTTGGGATTTTACCTTCCACACTTCCTTATGCTTTCTTGGATAGGTCGCACAGTATTATTGGAGACTTCATACGGCTCCCAGGACTCTATAGGAGCCTCTTCCTCCTCCACATCATCATATCTGTCTTTTGGGCAAGGGTTTCCTTGCCTCCCCAGGCGTAGACGCCGGGGTCAGCAACATCCATCCGCCATTGTAGAGGTGGCAGGTCTTTGTGCAGTGCCTGGGGTGGTCCCTTGGCCTCATACTGCCCTGGGGCTGCTGTCGGAGTAATCATATCCGGTGAGACCCCTGGTGGTCTTAGCATGTTTTGGCTAAGGGCTGTAAATTGCTCCTGCATAATCTGCTAGCTTAGTGCCAGACACTTCAAGGGGGATGCCACATCAGCCATCTCAGACTGAGGTGGTGGTTGACTGGAATTGGGTCCTACTCCACTATCCGGTGGAGGAAGTGGTGGTTTGAGCTATAGAGAGCTGAATGATCAAAATACTAATGAGCTTCTGAACCTTAATGGGTTTCTTTCAATGGTGAAATAGCTCCATACGAAGGGGGAGAACTGGTTCACCACTAGAGTCTCCGGTGAGGTCAAGATGTATAAAGGAAGAGATATCTTCTCGTTCCCACAGACGACGCCAAACTGATGATGCTAAGATTTAGCACCACCAGGTAAGTGATAATGAGCTCAAACAGTAATAACAATGGCAGCCATAGATATATATATGTGTAAGTGTTTAGAAGGGGATGAGTATAAGAGGAATAAGATAATGATGTATAGTGGTTTAGCCAATTAGGCCTACATCCATTGTGAGTGTGTGATCCACTAAATATGGGCACTAATGGCCTTGGATACAATGCTTATAAGCTCACACACACTCCCTCTCTATTGTGTGTACAAGCAAAGTTTTATCTAGGGTTACAATTATCGATCCCTTTACAGGGTTGAAGGTGACAAGTATATATAGGTCTTGGGGGGTGTAGTGTACCCCCCAAGCATGCATGGTGCATGTGAATGATGATCTAGCCAATCCCCTGCTGACCTCTGGATGTGTCACTTGCGATCAATGATGACATAATATTCCCTCACATGAGGAGATGATATTGTTATAACGGTCTGGTCCACGTGCTATATGAGTCCCACGCGCACTGTTCCACGCGTCTCCCAAGTCACGCGCTATGATGATGTCACCCTTGGCTTATGATGTTAGGCCGAGGGTAAGGTTTTCATTGGTAGTGAGCCTGGCAGGATGCGGGCCTTGTACCATCGTCCCCTCGTATGGTCGTCTGGGCCATGATGAGGAGTCGACCCTTGAAGGGTCATTTGGGAAATGATGAGGGGTCGGTCCCTTGAAGGGTCATCTGGGCCATGATGAGGGGTCGTCCCCTTGAAGGGTCGTCTGGGACATGATGAGACCCATGTATAGTAGTTGTTGAATCATCGCCCTGGACTTTAGCCTCCGTCTGAGGTGAGGACACCCTCGGCCTGGCCGAGGGTGTATATTGGTATATCAATATGTATGTGGAACATTCACATATAATAGATTATCCGTTGTATTAGCATATATTCACAATGAGTTAACATTTTTAACAAACCTAGTATCATTATTTACCTTTCTCCCTTCATTCCTATAGTCTATCCTTATCATCGTGTAATATTTCAAATCATAAATATCATATTATCAGATTAGCTTATTACACATCACATTTCCATCTTCCATCCAACACCATATATATGTGTTTGACCTTAACTACTTTTTGTATCATTTCTGAAGTTTAAGAGTGTTAAATATCATCCTTAAAATTTCTTAATTTAAATATATCCTCACTACTATTCATATATCGAAACTGAACAATCATTCAATAAATGTTTATTCTTAACCAAGATTTCATATTCACCTTGGTGTATATTATGCAGTCATGCACTATGAACTGAATCTAACTTCTCACTATATTCTCTTTTTAGTATCATTTGATTGTTCTTTAACTAAACATACAATGACCTTAGCAAGTCATTTATCCAACACAATAATTTTATAATTATAATCTTATCCCAATGTTTATTAACATGACATTCTTATGCAATATCATTAATACACTCGTCTTACCCGTTTGGTAACATGTATGTTAAACGTACCATCACCACTTAAAACTTTAACCATACTTACCAACCCCATAATACTTCTCTAACTATTATATGTCGTGTTTTTTCAAATAACCTGTACAAATACCTTAATATATCACATTATGGTATCTCACATTGCACATTATCCTTACACATACTTCTTGGTGACCCCGTATACTGTCAATCATATTCATTATATATCATACTCTTAGTGATAGCACGTACGTTCAATGACAAATACAACTCAATATCCACCCAAACCATTTGTCGATATTCCAACCCGATTAGCATCTTTCCCATACTCATACAAAACATATACTCTTAAAAGGCCTCCTCAATATTTTTAAACCTCCAACTCTTTAAAACCTTGTCTTAACTTTACTATTCATTTAAGCATTTCAAAATATCATAAGGGTAATATCCACTATATATACTCATACTATTAAATAAGTACATCTCAATTCTTATTACTCTTTTCTTCTACTTATCATAATTCAGTATGAACCCATATTCGGATTAATTGTGATATATTGACTAGTAATTGAGTTTTCAGACCATTTCACATATTAAATTTAAATATATACAACTATTAATCTTCTCAATTCACCTTTACCATGTGAATCTTCATTTTATTCACACTCTAACAATTTAAGTCTCATCATAATCATGCAATAGTAATTCTCCTCACATCTTATCCTTTAAAGGAATATGGGTTCCCGTACCTCACTCTCCCACATAAATGGGGCACACACCAAACCATGGCTTAATAAGTGACACAACTCAAGTCCACATATATCAGTATAAGAAGAGATCACTTCCAATACTTCAAAATTTTCGTATACCACATTTTTTCTTTAAAAAGTTTCCTTCAATGACATGTTTGTCCATACCACAACTAAAACAAAGCAATAATTCATATATTATAATACCTGTATTCGCTGTCATCCCTGAATAAACCTTAACATCTCATTTTCCTTTCCTGTAAGATCCTTACATTTCATATCCCGTACAACAATATATATATGTATAATTAGCAGATGTTAGTCAATAAAGCCAATTTGCTTATGGCTTAAAATAATTTCTACTTCCACTACCAAATCTAGGCGCTCCTCACCCCAGAACCTCTAAAACCTAGGCTCTGATACCAAAGTTGACACACCCCAACCCAGTTACTTATAATTAAGTTTGAAAGTCAAAGTGAGTCAAATCATAATTACCTTAACCAAACCATAAACACGAGTATCATTTTTCAATTATTAACATGAGTCAGTAAAACTAAAATCCTTTTACAATTTTAAGGTAATTATGCTTATTCAAACTTACTAAAAAGATAAGTAGGCTTAAATGACCCCATTTACGTTTGACCAAATCATGGTTTTATGCATACATTTCTAACCCCACCGACCTCCTAGATTTGGCAGTGATATCACAATACCTGAAAAACACAAGCATAGGAACCATGAGCAAAATAGCTCAGCAAATGCATCACTATTTCACTCTTGCATAAAATTAAATACAATAAATCATATCCCCTTGATGATATATGCATACTTATTCGCCCCATTTATAAAGTATTACCAATCATATACTTATCCGACTCATTCATAAAGAAGTACCAATTATATACTTACCCGGCTCATTCATAAAGAATGACCAATTATATACTTATCCAGCTCATTCATAAAAAATGACCAACTTATCCGAATCATGATTCACATATCCTATCTGCAGTAGACAATTCTCCCCATTCCTAGTCGAGGATTAACCCATTGTCTTTAATAGACAAATCTCCCCCATTCTGGATCGGGGAGTATGCTCCTATTTTCGTAAACCGAAATGTACAAATTCATATTCAAGATTATTCTGATCATATCCGTAACCATGTATAATACATCTTACCAATAAGTGATATTCAAATTATATGCATAACCATGTATAATACATCTTACCAGTGAGTGATATTCATATCGTATCCATAACCATGTATAATACATCTTACCAGTGAGGGATATTCAGATCGTATCCATAACAGTGTATAATACATCTATTTTTTGTGAGTACACTCACTTTGGCCATTTCACGTGTTTTTCCATTGCCTTTGTCTGGCACTTGTTCAACCGCTTCTTCTTCCCTTTTACATATAAATTCTTACAATATTAGTATCATCATAAGGACATTAATAATCCAAAGAATAACTTAAACTCAACCCATTCATAAGCATCATACAATCCCTTTCAAATCATATATCGTAAATGAAGTCCAATCAAACTTTATGGTAAGACATTTACCATAAGTAAATCATAGGCCAAATATATTTTAATTTCTTCTTATTATTTTCATCCTTAAAAAATTGGGCTCCAAATCCAAAATACGAAATATCGTTTCAAGTTTCTTAGAGCAAGATATGCCCATTTCTTTGCTACATAACAATTCTGCCATATAGGCTCCTTTATCGTTTAGTCAACTTCCAGGAATTTTCATAATTTTTTTGTATCATAACATTATATGGTATTTCACCAAAAATAAATAAACTTATTGAGAAATACAAAGTTAAAGTTTCATAATTTTTAAGGTTCATTTTCTATGTCAAGTAAAACATCGAACACATGGTGTGCATACTTACACTTTTGGGGAAGATTTTATGCATGTACTTCAAACTATCACCAAAGATTCATTTCTTGGTATTTTCACATAATTTTAGGATATGTTATACATATATGAGTCTATTTTCATTTCCAACTAGAATTATTCAATTCCAGCAAATATACAAAAAGATATAGAAGTTTGAACACATAAGGGTTCTAAAAAAGCCCATATAAATGATTTACACCTTCGACTTTCTTTAAACGTGTATCCATCCATGCATACCCATAAAGGCATGAAAGTTTAATAAAACAATTGATGATTTATATCCTTTCAATCAGTAATATCTATAAAAGAAATGAGATTTATGGATATAATTACCTAAGGGACGTGTACGTAATTTTCTAAGGATTTTTCTCCAACTTCTCCTCGTCATTCTCTTCTTAAGACTTTCGGTTCTCTCTCTTCAGACCAAACTCCTTAATGGATGCATTTGGCTGAAGGAGATGGTTATTTAAGAGTGTCTAAGTCGGCCAAGCTTGCACCCACCTTCCAACCAATCAATTTAAGACATTTTTTGTACGTAAAGGACAAAATACTATTTAAACAGATGGACAAATTTGCCCCTATTTTGTAATTTCATCATAACTCCTTACTCGGGCCTCTGTTTTACACACCGTTTGTTGTGTTGGAAACTTAACTCATATATCTACAATTATGTAGTTTTCACCTCAAGTCAATTATTATATTGAAAGGGTCAAAACTAGTCTCCAACTTGAACATTCCTACCGAAAACTTCAAAAATTTGTGTTTGTAACTAATTCGATACCTCATGAGTTATGAAGGTAAGATTAGACTAAAAATGATAACTTAATGTTATATACACCAATAATACATTATCTCCATCCCATAATATAATCATAATTTAAACATAATATATCATAATTATATCCGGGTTGTCATAAGCAATATTCTGTTTGAGGGTGATGTGATAAGCCCCCAAAAGTGTTGATTTTATACCTCGAATAGATGCATTTTAGTCGCTCGTTTATAATAAAAAAAAATGACTTATGTTCGTATTTATTTATTTCTCAGGTCAAAACGGAGATGCAGTACAAATAATGCTAAATCAAATTAATTGCGACACAATAGCGGTCAAAAGCGTGCATCGAAGAAATCAAAAAGAGACCGCGAAGTCTGAAGTCCCATTGAGCTTGCACCGAAGAGCTCCAATGCCCCAATCCCTGTCCCCAAACCAAACCTAAGCCTACACCGAACCTAGACCATCACTCGAGCCTGTGTGTGTTGAGTTTGTACCTTTATTATTTTTCTAGATTTTTATTTTTGAGTCGTTTTATTTTTAGGAATTATTTTAGATTTATTTACATTTTTTAGATTTTATTTTCTATTTTTCTATTTCTTTTTTATTAGTTTATTTTATTTTGATTTTAGAATTTGATTTGTTTTTAATTTTTAATCTTTATTTTATTTTATTAGGTTTAGTTTTTACGAATTTATTTTTTATTATATTTTATTTAGTTTTATTTTAGGATTTTAGGGATTAGTTTTAATAGATTTTTATTTTTTTTAGTTTCATTTTAGTTGTGTATTTTATTATTAGGTTAGGAATTTATTTTCTTTAGCCCATTATATTTCTTTTATATTTATTTTTAGTTAGGTTATAAATTTTTAATTATTTTTGTTTTACTTTCTTTTAATTTTTTTTGGAAAAACTAAAGACTCTCACACAGGGCACAGAGAGGCAGAAAATAGAGATACAGTGTGTATATTATGTACATAGTAGGTATATAAAAAATTTCAAAAAAATACAAAAAAATTAGTTTAGCATTAGAATAATTTTTAGGTTATTTTTTTTTTATGTAATCGAGTGCTGGATTTGCGAAAGCATTGGGACACACGTGCATGAATGCGATTCATGGAATCAATTCAAAGGGAGATTTTTGTGTATTGTATTTCTTGTTCTACTCTTTAAATTGTTGTTCCATATTTGCGACTTTGATTAATTATTTCATTATGCTTGGCTAGTCACCAAGTTCAAGGGGTGGGATGCACTGCGTAGAATATTAATTTAATTAATTGATTTCATTAATGCTATATTTCTAGGAAAATTAATTTTTAATTGTCACTAGTTAATTTATGTAATGATAGTTAGTAAATTAATTGCACAAATTAATGTTTGAATTTAGGGATCGAACTAGAGATAGATTTTCCTGAAATTTGAATATTAATACTGCATTGAAATTTGAGAATTCATACTGTTTTTGTTAAATTGATCCTAGCGGGTAGTTTTGTTGAACACTATATAGTTCTTAATGTTTCATCGTGTGACATTTTTACATTAGTTTCTGAAAAAGATTTTATTAAATTTATAATTGTAATGAGAGTTAGATTATCGATTTAATATTATCTCGAAATATTTCAAATGAATAAATTGAGAAATTAAAATAATTAATTATGTAGTGTAATCCTATCTCTTGACATAGTCACATTTTTCACACTCGATTGCACATTCTTTTTGATCATTTAGTCATTTCATAATTGTCGCATTTAGTAGTTAATATTCTCGCTTGAAATTATTTAAAAAAATAAAAAAATATATTAATAAAAAAATTGGATTGCAAGTATTCACATTAATTGTTTCACCTTGGAAGTTGGATTGATACCCGTACTTATCGCAATACGACTTGTTTTAGCAAGTTTTGTAGGTAATTCAAGGGAATTTTGAGATGGTTTTTTAAGACAACGACCACAAGCAAAAATCATCTTATCACTTATTATAGTGAAACACTCTCATACTTTACACAATGGACGTAGTTCAACGGCCGAACAACTTAAATCCTTGTTTTCATCTCCATTTCTCTTATCTTTTCTACTAAATTACGTGTTAGTTACTCTGTCATATTACATCTATGGAGTACTCATATCCAGGGAAAATCCACTGCATGATCCTTCTATCATCAATATGGAATAGCTTGTGGGAAATTTTTTATCATTCTCACCTCGACTTGGATTTCCTCTCTCATCTCTGATTGTGTGTCAAATCCACCAGTGGTGGATCTGAATCACCATCGAAAGAGTTTAGTGGTGGAGATAATCATCTTCCCTATCTGGTTCACCCTATTTTCTGCGTTTTTGCACGTGTTATTACTAATTACTTTCTCTCTCTGATCGATGATGTCTTTCGATTCATCGCCAAATGCTGGTGCTGGTTCTAGCCAATCGCCTCCGCAGTCTGAGTTGGTTGACATCGCGACGATGTTGAAATATTCGATGGAAAGTCAGCAGGCCATTATTTTTCAAATCAGACTTTGCTTTAAGGATGATGAAACACTTTTTCTTTTTATGTGCACCAATTTTAACTTAACCAAATTTTATCTTAACTAATCCTAACCATGCATCTAGTGATTAAAGCAAGTAAAGTAAGGAAAAAAATGCTCACAATGCCAGATGTACGAGGACACCACAAAGGAAAAAAACCTCGGAAGGCCCAAGCCAAACAATCACTATGAATGTGGATTTACAAGGAACAGACACAAGTCTTACTCAACGACTCAATCCCCACGATACTTGGCGATCTTCTGATCTTTAACCACTCCTCTCACAGTGCCCATGCAGAAAGTCCTTCCATGATTATCGTCCACAACACAAGCCTCCACGTATGTCTCGGTGTCTACCGATATGTCTTGTAATGTCTACGATGTTGAACACAAACTCCTTCACTTTTTCATCGTAAAACCCTATGTTCAAGTGTAGAACAAAAACTTCTGGGTGCAAACAAAGATCACTATAGCATATAATAATGAAAACTCGGATCTTCGAAACTCTAAGGATGTATTTAACTTTAGAAAACCTTAGAAAACATGTGCAAATAATGTTCTGCTCGAATACTGTTTTTGCAGAATGCACACCTTTCACAACTCTGAGAAATCATGCCTTAAATAATATTTTTTAAGTCGGTGTCTAGCTCGAACAACATTCCTATGTCGCTCGAACGATTACTATGGTCGTTTGAACGACTGACACGTGTGTTTAATTTTAACAAGATTCTAAACTATGTTTATCTCAGAATAAACGAAGTGTAAACCATTTCAGACACTTTTAAAAACATTTTAAAGTTATTTCTTTAATAAAATAACATCCTTAACCATTTTAAAATAAATTCCGAGTCCTATTAAAAATTATGTATTCATACCTGAGTGATCTCGGAATGCAATTAAACTTGAAGATGAAATATGCACCATAAACCGGCATGGTTAATTCTTTGAATCTTTATCGCAATGTTTTCAATAAAATTCAACACGTCATAGTCTATGTGGGATCGTGATAGGAAAAATCTACCTATGACTCAAACATATTTTGTTCCGGGAATAAGTCAAATAAGCATACAATAGATTCAATTGCAAATTTTGTCCTTACAAATCTCCCCCTTTGACTATTCCGGGACAAAACCAACAGTGAAATGCCTAAGCCGGGTCGTCAAGCCGTATGATGCCTAAATCCCATCCCATAAAACTAAAATTAAAAATTAGAGGACAAGACTAGTAAATGATGATCCGACCTAGCATTAATTGTCTGAATGTGATGTAGTCTTGAAATCTCGAATCTCTTAAGCATACCTACACACATGAAACAGACAAATAGCCAATGAAGTATGGAGGAACAAATGATATAAATCAATATATAAAATTAAATCCAAATCATTTGTTATGTGAGCAAAACATGATATCAATATGTAAAAAATATCTAAATCAGGATACCAATTTGTACTAATGCAAAAATAATACGATACCAATTTATGTAAACCAATTAATATAAACATGAAACCATATTATCACAAATATGTAACCAAAAATTAATGCAACAAATGTATCTTCTCATCAAACAAACTCTCCCCATACGTCACATACATCTCTCCCCCTTTTTATCTCGAATAGACAACCCGGTGAAAAGATAAATATATCTAAATGAGATAAATCAATGAAGTATATCTAGATATCAATGAAACAACTAGCTAATAAAGATCAAGTATATCAAATCCGTAGCTAGCAAACAGTAATCACACAATAGGAATCAACAATCTAAGTAGGTGTGACTAAACGAACACAATGCAGTATAATATGACCAATGATAATCTGCATATAACAAACTGTCCAGAAGCACCCAGCAGTATAAAAAATATGTCAATATGTTCCAGGGTACTGAAACAGAAGTAAAAAAAATTCCAGACGGGTCACTTGAATGAGACAACACTGTTGTTTGAATGACAGAGGCTTCTCGCGAGAAAGACTTTGCATGACATTTATTTCTTGCTCGAACGAGAAACTCAAACTCTCACATCCAATTCTAAATATTAAACAGTTTTGCCTCGCGAAAAAAATTCTTGAAAAAACTAACTGGAAGTGGTAGAAAACTACAAAACAGTAGCGAAAACAACAAAAACAATATGAGTTACATGCTAACATAGTACCGATGTGCTCAAACATGAACATAGAATGTATGGGAATGAATTACAATAAATGAATCACAATTCCAACACATCAAAATGATCAAGAATCTCTAATTGATAACAATAAATATTCAAACTTTATCTTAGCCATATGCGACATTTAAAGTGTGAGCTCAATCAACTAAACAAACATCATGCCCACAAATTCAGAATTTTGACGATTCTACAAACAATAGCGTCATGATACGATTTTTCAATGTTAAGATTCGTGGTGCAAACTCGTTTAAATTATCCATCCAAACTCCCTAAAATATATATAATATTTTCTTTTGGAATGAACATAAACTAATTTGGCCCATCTTGGCATATGATTCTTTTTATTGCCATTAATTTTTTTTCAGGCTCTTTTAAATGGTGGATATCACGACGAGTCAATTTTGAACTCTCGCAGCCCTTCTCCGTGAACACTCATCATTTTTTAATTACAATCCTCACTGTAAACGGTTCTTACATGCACACCTCCTCCTTGAGTCTACTTATGCATAGATGAAAAACTTGAGATAAGAACGTCTCACCAAACTCAAATATGCAAGAGTAGTCCAACATCCATATAAACTTGTGCACGTGTGAAATTATGACATATAAACAAAGTCGAATAAAAATTCATATCAAACTCCCCATAATACAGTGGTTAAGATCATTCTAAGCATCAATAATTATGACCAAATGTCCTAGCAACATGGATAATGAAAGGAAGGAGGGCCAAGCTGAAAAGTACAAGGACCCCCAATTTTAAATATTCTTTTAAAAATTAAATAAAATTTCCTTTTAAGTGCGGAATAAAGATGGTTCAGCACAACACACACAAATGACAAATTTTAATTTATTTTCAAATTAAAATTAAACTAAACACAAAGTGAATAAATTAAACAAAAAATGGATTTTTCACTAAAACCAAATTAATTCAACCCAAGTCCAAGAAATTTTCCTAACACTAATTAATCCAATTTTGCAAATTAGGCAAACCAAATTATCAAATTAAATATATGACTTGATTAAATTAAGTTAAATTTCACCCAATTAATTTTAGCTCCAAAATAGATACGTGTGATAAGTAAACCAAATTTTATCTTGAATTACCTAAGCATGAATCTATGCGTTTTGCAAGATTAAATAAACCAATCACACTACACGTCGATGTACGAGGAAAACCCAAAACGGGAAAAACCTCGGACTACCCTGGCCTAACAAATCCATTAAGTACGGAATTACAAATTACAAGACAGTTGAATTACGCCAACAACTTGACTGCGTCCAAGCCTTGACACTCCTTCTTGTAACTACCTCTGCCTAGTAGATAACCATGGACTCCTCCACAGTCTCGAACTCCTCCGATGGGACTCTTGGACACCGTCACCCTCACGTGAAACTTTTTATCAAGTGGGAACATCATAGCGTAAACCAAATATCTTCTTCTTTGTGGGATGTAGAAGTAAACCCAAACTTATCATTTTTATGGTAGAGATGAACCAATAGTTCCAAACAACTCCAAGCAAATATTATATATATGAGGTACTTGGATAAACAAACTATGGGTGTAAACTCATGTGTTTGTTGAAAATATTTCTTTAAAACTCAACACATAAAAACATAGAACTTTGGTTGGTGTATGTATCTCCAATGTGCTCTCAAGGAAGGTACCAAAGTCACTTGAAAAATGTGTCCCGAGTAAATTTTAAACTTCCAAAAGAAAGTGGGACAAAAGAGTAGGAAAATGGGATCAAACTGCCAAAATTGTTCCGACCCAGAAATCTCGTTCGAATGAGATTTTCGTTCAAACAAAGTCTCGTTCGAACGACCATCTAACGATATTCTAGTGGCTAAAATGGGAAAACTCGTTGGCAAACCCGTTCGAACGAAATTCTCGTTCGAACGATAATTTCGAACGAAATGTCAGAAAGTCCAATTTTACATTTTAAGCCCAAATTTTTTTATCCAAAGTTCTACAATAACTTTCTGAAAATAAAATTCGTTTAAAATAAAATTACACCCATAATAAAATTATTTCAAGTCCCCTAATATATGAATTCATACCTTTGAAGACTATGGAATCAATTGTCGTTGACGTAGAAAATGGCACTTGATACAAGCCGCTACGTCTTGAACTAAGACTTCAAATGTCATAGGCTTGGAGGATACTCACTCAATACAATCCTATGACTCAAATGTTTTTGTCCGGAATTGAGCCAACACTACATTAAGACTCAATTGGAAATTTGTGTCTTTACAAATCTCCCCCTTTGGATATTTCGGAACAAAAATCAAAATAAAATTCTAAAGGGCCGTCAAGCTCTACTAGACTAAAAAATAAAATAATATAAAAAATACAAGCTTGACTCAAAAATCCAAGGATGACTATCTTTGCCGATATAAATTTGCCACTAGAAAAATTCCTTCACACTTAAGAAAAACATTAAATGCATGGGGAATATCAAAGTATTAAATGCAATTAAAATAAATACTCCCCCTAAATTAATTCCCCCTTTATCAAATATGATCAACCTAAGAAGATAGCACTCTCCCCCTAAATTAGCTCTCCTAAACTAAAGGATAGAAACCACTTCTCCCCATTTTTGTTCAGGAATAGACAAAGGTAATAGAATTAATAAAATGCTCATTTCTCCCCCAATATAAATAAGTACCCCCCCCCCCAAAAAAATCTAAATAAGGGATAAATATGGGAAAAACAAGTAAAACATGATTGAGCATAAGGTGATAAGAGCATGAAAGCATATGGGCAACAATAAAAGTAACTAATCCAAAACAGATATTAATGGATACCAACTATGATGCGACAAAAATGATATCAATTTGAAAAATAAGATACTAAGCGTGTGATATCAAACAAAATACGCAACACAATAGATACCAATTATGAAGTAAAAGCATAAATGGACCAGCAAGCAAGATAAAGACAAACAAAAAAATACCATATATATATGTATACATAATGAATATCACTAACGCACACGCACACATACATAGGTATAAATACCACACATTACACAAAATACATTAAGCTTTTCACACTCGTATGGCAAAAATGTGTCCAAATACATGTGGTAAACGGAAATATAGGGGTGTGAACTAGTAACAATTAAATTTCGACCCAATCACTTAAAACATGTTCACGGAGTTCTCTTTTGATTATAGAACTTTATCACATTTAGATATAGCCTCACGTGACAATATAAATTTAACTCAATGAACAAACATACACAAAGCACATAAGCCTAAAATTTTGATGATTCTACAAACCAATAGAGTCATGACTATAATGTAAGGACATATTTCATAAGTCCGTTATCAATTAATTATGATGTATACCGTTACAACCATCACAGAAGTTCAAGAGAAATCTACATCAAGACGGATCCGAATTAATTAAGTTCTTGATAAAAAAGACTCCGCAAAGTTTACCTTCGTAAGGTTATGTTTTTAATACCTTAACTTTACACTTAGAGCTTTGGGATATTTTTTCAAAATATTTTCTAAGTGTTGGAGCAGACGTTTTCGTCAAAATTTGAGAATGAGTAATTTTTTCTAAGTCCTGTAGCGTACCTTATTTTAGATGGCAGGTCGTTCAAGCGAGATGTCATCTCGTTCGAGCGACATGTTGATGTCGTGCGATGTCGTTCAAATGACACGTGTACATCATTCGAGCGAGATCCCTATTTCGTTCGAGAGACTTAGGTGGCGTGTTTTTCCTATAAATACTCATTAAATGGTTTCGTTTTCATCAAGAAGTCCCAGCGTTTTGAAAGATAGAAAATTGCGAAACTGCAGAAACCTTTTGACTTCTTCTTTTAGGGTTTAATCCCTTTTTGTTTTCCATTCACAAAAATCCCATATACTTTGGTGAATTATTTTGGTGTTCAAGAACACACTTTGCTTTTGATCATTCTTTGTGGGGAGAACTCTACAACCAAAGAGCTGCGTGTTATTGTCGAGGGAGTCCTTGTGAAGATCTTAGACTGCATGTTTGGACTGAGCGTCCTAGTAGTATAGCTGCGTGTGAACCACTGATGATTTCTAGCCGTTACTTTGAAGATTTGACGAAGGCACCGTACGTTACTCTTGTGGGAGAAAGCAAGATGGTAAGTAAGTCAATGGTCTTGTAAACTTTTCAAAGTTCAAGAAATAAAAGGTTTTGCCATGCGGGGATTTTTCCTGAATTTTGTATCACATGCTTTATTTATTTATGGGTTGACAGACGCACACACGTAGGTGCATGTTTAGGGGCTGAATTATTTTGGTTTAAAAATAGACTCTAATTAAATAAGTGTGCCAAAGTAGAAGTTTACGAATTTAATCAATTATCACACCATCTCACGTTTTACAAAGAAAAGCTTGACTAGGATTCAAAGTCATTATGCAAACTCGTTAATACATCCAACCAAACTGTAAGGACATTTTGTCCATTATCAATTTATATGTCGTACGCCGTTACACCGTTGAAGAAACTCAAGATCGCATCTACATCAACGGATCCGAATATCAAAGTGTCTTCAACATCATAGCCTCTGCGAGAATGAACTTGGTAAAATTTTGTTTTTATGTTCCTTAAAGTTCATATTTAGTATTGGGAATTTTTTATAAAATGTTTTTTATAAAAATAAGAAGTAAGTTTTTTCAAGCAAAATGAGGCATTTATTTTTCTGGGAAAACCGGACCGGTCCGCCTCCCTACCGGACCGATCCGCCCTCTACCCGGACCGATCCGCCTTGCTCGAGGTCCAGTAGACCCCGGATCGAATGCGAACCGATGGTGCCATATTTTAAAAGAACCGATCCGGTAAATCGGACCGATCCGCCTCGTAGCCGGACCGGTCCGCCTGGGATAAACTCGAGCAGTTTCGTCAGATTTTTATCCACCATCTTATATTTCCTATATATATAACTATTCCGATGGTGTATTTCTTCAAGTCTTTGAGAAAACATTTTTAAGAGATAAAACTCAACAAGACTTCAATTTTTGATGTGCCAAACATCTTTTTGATTCACACACAAAAATCCCAATTACTTTTGTGAATCTTTTGGAACCCTAGAACACAAACTTTGTTGTTGTTCATCTTTGTGGAGAGATCTTTGCAACCGAGGGCTGCGTGTCATTGCTGAGGGAGTCTCTACAAAGTTTTATGGCTGCGTGTCATTAAGGAGAGCTGCGGTTCTTTCTTCGTTGTTTGGACTGCGAGTCCTTGGAGGGTGCTGCGTGTATTCTCTTGCTGAGTTGAAGACTGCGTGTCTTTGTGGGTTGGCTGCGCGTTAATCCATTGCAGATTTCTCTATGTAATTGTAAGTTGCGGCTTGTATATTCATAGTGAAATAAAGGTTTTACCCGAAAGGGATTTTTTCCTGAAATCTGTGTCTCAGCATATTTTTTTTGTGTCACATGCTTTATTTATGGTTTGACACACACACGCACTTTAGATGCATGATTAGGGGCTGAAATTAAATAAGTGTGCTATATTAGAAAGTTGTGAAGTTAATCAATTATCACACGTAATTCTTGGCTTTTCAAATTGGTATCAGAGCTGGTTGCGCTAATTTATTGCGTATTCCTATTTTCCGCAAAATCGTGTGATATTGATTTTTTTTAAAAATCAGTTTTGTGAAAAATCGCAATTTTTCCTATGGAGCACTTATATAATCAGATGCCTATTTTTGACGGGTCTAATTATGCCTACTGGAAAGCTCGTATGAAATCGATTTTAAAATCTATTGACGAGCGTGTTTGGTTGCTTTGCGAAAATGGTTGGACTCCTCCCACGGTCACTGTTAATAACATCACCACTTTAAAACCCGTGTCAGCCTGGACTGAAGATGATTATAAATTGTCCAATTTTAATTCCCGTGGTCTGAGTGCTATTTCTGGAGCTGTCTCTCCTGATGAGTTTCGCCGAATTATGACGTGCACCACGTCTAAAGAGACTTGGGATGTTTTGAAATTGACACATGAGGGTACGAACGCGGTTAAAGAGTCAAAATTACAAAATTTGGCCACCCAATTTGAGACTATCACCATGTCTGAGTCCGAATGCTTTGATGATTTTTATGCACGATTATCAGACATTGTTAACACATGTTTTAATTTGGGTGAAGTGATTGATAACACGCGTGTCGTTAAAAAGATTTTGAGATCTCTCCCAAAACGCTTTATTCCTAAAGTCACTGTTTTGAACTCTTTGGGAAATCTGAAATCACTTAAGTTGGAAGAACTTGTAGGAGATCTTCAAACCTATGAGATTGACATGTTTCCCAAAACCATTAAGGCTAAGGATAAAGGCATTGCTTTAAAGACTCATTTTAAGAAAAAGAAAGAAACAGTTTGTGAGTCCGATTCTGAGGGAGATTTTGATTTTAATGAAATGGCCTTGTTTGCGAAAAATTTTAAAAAATTTCTCAACATGAACAAAAATAATTCTTCCAATAAAAAGAATTTTTTTGAGAAAAATAAAAAGAAAGGAAAGGCCAAAGAAAGTGGTGAGAGGGAAAAAGAAAATAAATCCGATGAGGAGTGTGAGGAAGATTTTGAGAACGTCACTTGTTTTGAATGTGGGGGTAAGGGACATAAGTCATTTGAGTGTCCTACGTGGCTTAGAAAGAAAGGAAAGAAAGTATCTATGCCCGCCACACTTAGTGATAGTAGTGAAGGTGAGGGTGATGAGACTAGTGGTGAGAAGTTTGTAGCTTTTTCTTGTCGTGTAAACACACCCACCTGGTCCCACAATAGTGCACACGAATGTGATAGTGATGGTTTGAGCGCTTCAAGTGAGGGAGATAGTGAGAGTGAAAGTGGAGATGAAAGTGAGCTCCAAAAAGCTTTTAGAGATTTGTACACCGAGACCTTGAAAACAAAGAAGTATAATAGGGATTTAGGTCGTCGGGTTTTAGATTTGGAGAAAGAGAAGGAGGTTTTGAGAAAGGAGAAGTGTGATTTGACCGACACGTTGTCTAGTCTGACGACACGTGTATCCCAACTCGAGAGTGATCTCGAACGTGCCAGGATGGTCAAAATCAAGTTTGAGAATGCACCTAAGAAGGTTGAAAAGGTGGTTCTTAAGGGTAAAGGTGAGAAGTTAGGAATAAGTCATGACGGTGCTTCTTCTTCCCAATTAGCACCCGAGCCGGTTCCCACTTTAGTGAAAGTTTCACATGTATCTCACCCTAACCCACCTAGGCGTCCCATTCCTATTAGGAAAGTGCGTCCTAGAGTTTTTGAGAGAGGTGTTCCTAGGCCTATTTATGTTTGCTCACATTGCAAGAGGAGAGGACACCTTAGGGAATTTTGCTTTAAGTTGGGGTATGTGTCACGTTTTGCTTCTACACGTGTTTCTGGCACACATGCACCCACTCATGATACTTTACATGCTCCCGGAGACTACATGAGAGAGTTTGCACATTTAGGTGAGCAAGTTAAGTTTTTAGTCAAAACTTCACAAGAATTGATGGAGGTTTTTCATAAGTTGTCACCACCTTTGTAAAACCCCTCCGCACCTAATGATTGAGGTTTGACTTGTTTACTAGCATAGGGTGATTTTCATGATGTCATTGTTTGCCTATTGCTAGTATGTATCTTTTTTGTATATATTTTTGTTTTGAAAAATTTTGAAAAATACAAAAAGATTTTATGTTGACAAAAATTTTGAAAAATGCAAAAAGATTTTTTTTGTTGTTGCACCGTTTATGGATGAACAATTAGGATGACCAAGTCACAACATCATTCCATTATTTTCATGTGACTATTTGATAGTGTTTTGAGACAATAGGTCAATTCATCCATGTGCTTTATAATGTTTGGAGTCATTAAGATGTAATTTAGTGTTACTTCCTACATGTTTGACTCATGTTTCCTTTATTGCACACATGCACGGATTTGTTTGATTATTGTGCTTGTCTTATCACATGTTGGTTGGGTGTTTTCACTTCAATCCTGTCCTTAAAACGAACCAAGCGCGATAAATTTCGATAAGGAAATTGTGCATATAAAAACCGTTTTGTGAGTTTGTGTGCTTTGTTTGATAACGGGGAGGGGCTGCGAAAGGTAATTATCTATCCTTTGCGCAAAAGCCACCGTTAAAATGGACCTAAAAAATTGAGGAATTTTATTATCTGAGGTCCAAAGAGGTTAAAAGAGCCCGAAAAAATTTAAAGGCAATAAAAAGAAATTCATGCCAATTATGGGCCATTTAGGTTTTTGCACCAATTCTCCAAAGTTTGAGAATTTAGATTACCTCTAAAAGAAAATATATATGAGGGAGTTTGGTTGGAGAATTAAAACGGGTCTGCACGTCCTTGAAATTCTTGAAAATGCGCTATATAGTTTTGGACGTTATTGGTGTGGAAATCATTTGACTTTGATTTGTTGACTTGCATAAGACGATGTCATCTAAATTCAACAAACTTTTACACCTAAGGATACCCTTGATGTTCATTCATTAGGAGTACACGTATGCATCGTGCACATATGATTGATTGAGTTGATTTTCCTATCGAATGTGTTCACACCCATTCATTCCGTTTCCATGACTTGGTTGTTTGAGTCTAAATCCATGGTGTGATTTTTATTTCATATTTGTTAATATTAGTATCCTATCTTTGTATGAAAAATTTGAAAATCAAAAAATAGTTTGTGTATTTTTTTTGTATACTGTGACACCCCGATTTTGCTTTTTTGATTCATTCTTCCTATTTGTCTATTTGGGGACATCATAAAAAGGGGGAGAAAGAATTATCATATTATGTGGGAGAGTTTGAATTTTGGGGGAGTTTTTGAGATGTAGCTTATGATGTAGCTTATGTTTTTATCATATATTGGTATCCATGTTTATCTCTTTCAAACTCGATATGTCACGTGGTATTTGCTTTGTCTCATGTGTGTAGGTATGAAGATTGAAGATCAATATGTTGCACACCCTGATGAGAAAAGCTTTGAGATTTGATGATTGTTGAAGATTGAAGAACAAACGATGAAGATTTAAACATTTGTATCTTTCCATCTTTAGGGTTCATGGGAGGGTAGATTTGTATAGGTCTGTATGTAGATAATTCGGATATTTTTTATGTATCTACCGGCATAGAAATAGGGGGAGATTTGTAAGGACATTTTTGTCCATTATCAATTTATATGTCGTACGCCGTTACACCGTTGAAGAAACTCAAGATCGCATCTACATCAACGGATCCGAATATCAAAGTGTCTTCAACATCATAGCCTCTGCGAGAATGAACTTGGTAAAATTTTGTTTTTATGTTCCTTAAAGTTCATATTTAGTATTGGGAAATTTTTATAAAATGTTTTTTATAAAAATAAGAAGTAAGTTTTTTCAAGCAAAATGAGGCATTTATTTTTCTGGGAAAACCGGACCGGTCCGCCTCCCTACCGGACCGATCCGCCCTCTACCCGGACCGATCCGCCTTGCTCGAGGTCCAGTAGACCCCGGATCGAATGCGAACCGATGGTGCCATATTTTAAAAGAATCGATCCGGTAAATCGGACCGATCCGCCTCGTAGCCGGACCGGTCCGCCTGGGATAAACTCGAGCAGTTCCGTCAGATTTTTATCCACCATCTTATATTTCATATATATAAAACTATTCCGATGGTGTATTTCTTGAAGTCTTTGAGAAAACATTTTTAAGAGATAAAACTCAACAAGACTTCAATTTTTGATGTGCCAAACATCTTTTTGATTCACACACAAAAATCCCAATTACTTTTGTGAATCTTTTGGAACCCTAGAACACAAACTTTGTTGTTGTTCACCTTTGTGGAGAGATCTTTGCAACCGAGGGCTGCGTGTCATTGCTGAGGGAGTCTCTACAAAGTTTTATGGTTGCGTGTCATTAAGGAGAGCTGCGGTTCTTTCTTCGTTGTTTGGGCTGCGAGTCCTTGGAGGGTGCTGCGTGTATTCTCTTGCTGAGTTGAAGACTGCGTGTCTTTGTGGGTTGGCTGCGCGTTAATCCATTGAATATTTCTCTATGTAATTGTAAGTTGCGGCTTGTATATTCATAGTGAAATAAAGGTTTTACCTGAAAGGGGTTTTTTCCTGAAATCTGTGTCTCAGCATATTTTTTTGTGTCACATGCTTTATTTATGGTTTGACACACACACGCACTTTAGATGCATGATTAGGGGCTGAAATTAAATAAGTGTGCTATATTAGAAAGTTGTGAAGTTAATCAATTATCACACGTAATTCTTGGCTTTTCACAAACTCCTCATAATTTTTCTTTTTCTTTTATTTTTGAACATATTAACTAAACAATTTTGGCCTTGGCAAATATTCTTTTGAATGCCACATTTTTTAAGGCCTAAAATTCAATGGTGGCTTTTCACGCAAAGTAATTTTATCTTTCGTAGTCCGATTCCATTGATAAACAATACACCGAATAAGCATATTTTTCTATTTTTAAATCTGAGAAACGGTTATTACATGCACAAATCCTCCATAGTCATAGAAAAATGTAGATGACTAAATTGATGGAAGAACATGTCACTTTGCTCAAATACACACGTGACATTTAAATTTCAAATGAGCTCGTGCATGTATGAAAAGAGGCATATAAAAATATAATCCATTAAGCAACACACAAAATAACTACTCCATGCATGCATGACAAAGATCATTTTAAGGATTGAAAATCTTAACCAATGTTCTAGCCCCGTGGAAGCGAAAAGGAAAGAATTCGAACACAAGTATATGCCATGTAAAGCGTGCCAAACTAAAATACACACAAAACAAAATCATTTTGAGTTTTTTTAAACGTTTTATCCAAACACACAAAAGTATTTACCCAAAAGACAAATAAAAATCATTTGTATTTTTCATTAAGCCTAAATCACTAGATAGTAAAACACAAATGATAAACAAAATCTTTTTGTATTTTTCATTTAATGCAAACTAAAATGAAATAACTATAATACAAAAGATAAACAAAAATCATAATTCTAGCATGAGTTATGTGATAAATTAATGAGTAGAAAATGATAAATATGCATACAACTAGCAAGGATATATGATATAAAGCACACAAAGCTAGAGTATGGAAATAACTAACACATTCAACCTTTAGATTTAGCAAGGGAGGTATTATGTGAAAGTAAATGTGAATCAAAAATCCTATTTTGTAAGGCTACCAAGTCGGATCTCCTAACCCAAACTAATGAAGAATGACTATCTCGGGATATAGGGATCTTGGCTATCTCGATTGCCTTACATTGGGATTTTTTAGGACCTCGTTTAATAACAAAACAAAACTTCCTAAGATGACCTTTTCGACCACAATGTTAACACCTAAAGACTCGTCGAAAAGATTTACCTAAGAAATGAACTTTAACATTGTTCCTACAGGATTCTCCTAAAACATTGGTTTTGGCTTTATGAGTGGCCTCATGGTAAGTATTGAAGCCTAAACCACATGTGTCATTTTTAACTTGGACGGTTCCTAAAATTTTATCTAATTTAGCGGACCTACATTTTAAATCAAATTTGACTTTACTAGAGTCTTTTAATTTATTTTCTAATTCTAAAATGTGAGACTCTAATAAAATATTGCACTCTTCCAACGCGAGAATCTCCTTTTTCAAGGATTCCATTAAGCCCTTAAGGCTATATCTCTCGCCTTCTACATACTCAAGCTTCTCTCGAAGAGCTCTCTCTCGTGTCCTAAGGTCATCAACTAATGCACTCTCATCGACAACCTTAGCACGCTCCTTTAAACATGCCTCTAACTTCAAATTTTCTCTTTTTAATTTAATAGATTCTTCATATAATTCTTGAAAAGCAATTTGAAGTTCACTCACATCGACCTCTTCTTTATTCTCACTCTTTCTCTCTTCTTCACTCTCACAACCATAAAAAACAAGGGAATCATAAACTTTAGCCTTGGAAGTGTCATGTATTTGTATATCTTTATGGAAATATTCATTATAGGTGCTCACATGACTTACCATGAATGCTACAAAGTTGCGCTCAATGGGGGAATCGGGTCCCTCTTCCTTTTCACTTTCATCAGTAAGGGTGGCATTATAGGAAATTGGTTATTTTCCTTCTCTCCTTAGTTTAGTGGGGCAATCTCTCGCCCTATGTCCATAACCCTCACAACCATAGCACCTATTTGACTTGTCCCTATTAAGATTTTCATTATAAGATTGAGGGATCTTTTCAGTTTTGTCATGCATAGAATTTTCAAATTTCGTAAAATCATTTTTAAACTTATATTTATTAAATTTAAGAAATTTTCAAATTTTCCTATCCTACATAGTCATGTCCTCCAAGTCACTATCACTCTCATCAACCATAACTTTTTTTTCCTCCTTTCGGGCTTTGAAAGCAATGCCTTTATCAATTTTCTTTTCATTTTTGGAGGGGAGCATATCTAGCTCATAGATTTGCAAATTACCTACTAATTCCTCAAGTTTGGTAGTGTGCAAGGTGGGTAAAGAATTTAAAACGGTCACTTTAGGGATAAATCTCTCTAGTAGGGACCTTAAAGTTTTCTTTACTACTCGGTCGTTGGGTATATTATCTCCCAAATTAAATGATGAATTTACTATATCGAAAAGTCTAGCATAAAATTTATCAAATGTTTCTTTTTCATTCATTTTGATGGTTTCAAATTGAGTGGCGAGGTTTTGGAGTTTAGAAGCCTTAACGACACTAGTTCCCTCGTGAGTGAGTTGTAATATATCCCAATCTTCATTAGCGGTTTCACACGTCATGATACGTCGAAATTCATCTAGTGTGACCGCGCTAAACAAGGCATTTAAACCTCGAAAATTAAAATTAGCAAGTTTTAATACATTCTCCCTCCATCTATCTATGGGTTTGGGAACACACTCATTTTCTACCAAACATGTGCGTGGGGACCAACCGTTAACAACTAACAACCAAACCCTCTTGTTGATAGACTTTAGTGCCGATTAAAATGAAATTACACCCATAATAAAATTATTCCTAGTCTCCATATATATATATATATATATATATATATATATATAAATGCATTCATACCTTTTGGAGACTATGGAATCAATTGTCGTTAACGTAGAAAATGGCACTTGAAACTTGGCATTTTGAAATCTTTACTTTTAAATACAGGCCGCTACGTCTTGAACTGAAACTTCAAATGTCATAGACTTGGAGGATACTCACTCAATACTATCCTATGACTCAAATGTTTTTGTCCGAAATTGAGCCAACACTACATTAAGACTCAATTGAAAATGTAACACCCCGCCTAATAAGATACCGGGCGATCACTCCAATATTAAATTAAAACAGGAGTCTCATATGGATTATTCTTAGCATCACTGTCGAAAATCCATTTAATTACTAATAACCTATTAGGCCGGTGTTAAAATTTTAACTTTACTACTCTTTTTAACAACAATAAATAAAACATCCACACAGTTTTGCGGAAATGAAACTGAAATGAAATAAAGTAACCGAACACTCGGTCAAAATATACAACCATATCGAATGATGTACTAAAATAATAAATAAATGCAATTGGACCATTGGCCCGAATAGTTATACAGTACCTCCTATCTAGAGTACAAGAATGGAAGCGGCTATCAAAAATCTGCACGCATCCACAGCTGCTGCAGCTGACGTCTGACTCGAAAGAATTTCCATCCAGGCGTCCCTGTGTCTGGACACCTATATATATATAATATATAGAAAGAAAGGAGAGTAGATAAACGGGTCAGAGCCCGAGTTTTGAAAATATTTTGCAAGTGCATAAATGCTTTATTTTTAGAAAAATAAATTTATCTCATATTTAAATTGGTATCACACTCCCATGAGATACCCCTCACCTCTCCTCTAACAGTGCACTCCTAACGCATCTCTCTAAACATCCTAGTTAGGCTACCCTGCTAAACTAGTCTATCACCCAACCACTATCTACCCTAGATAGTCCAACAGATGTACTAAGGGCTAAACTTCACTCTAATCTCGACGCTATGCCATGTTCGTGCGTGGGGTGTCTCGCGAAGCGAAATCCAAACAAGGAACCCTCCCGATACACTACTATGCGGCAAGGTCGATCGTCAAGATCCGCCAGTCCCTCAGTACAGAAAGATATATATATAAATATATATATACCATAAACATTTATAATATTAGAGCACTAAGGATTAAACTTTTCCCCAGTCTCAACACATTGCCATATTCGTGCGTGGGGTGTCTCGCAAAGCGAAATCCAAATAAGGAACCCCCCGATACACTACTATGCGGCAAGGTCGATCGTCGGGATCCATTAGACCCTCGGTACTCAATTCATCCATATATACATATACGTATTTTACCATAAACATCCGGATATATCTCCCGGACTGAGGATTCATATATCAAGTATTTATCAATACTATCATTTTTAACTCAAAACCTTCCATTTCCCTTCTCATATCCAGGAAATGTATTTAAAAGCCAATTCATTATCATGAATTGCTTTAACAAATCATATCTCTTTTTAAAGCTAGTTTTATTATCATAAAAATGCTTTACCTTTTTAAATCATCCCATTTCCCTTTTTATACTCAGGAAATGTATTCAAAGCCATTTTCATTATCATAAAAATGCTTTGATCATATCATATGCTTCCACATCCCTTCTTCCATCCGGGAAGTGTTACCGAAGCCAAACCTTTATCCCATTTCCCTTCCTATATCCAGGAAATGTAATTAAAGCCAATCCATTATCATGAATTGCTTTAATATAAACGCGTTCTAAGACCGCCCGTCCAGATTTCTCCACTGTGAGCGCCCCTAAATGGCTATCATCTTCCAGGGCCTATCATAAGACAACCTGGGATCCTACATCGCAAGACGTCGGGAAGTGGCCATGTACCTGCGGGGTAGTCAAGACCACACCCGGAATCTCCTACCCATCGCAAAAAAATATATATCAACAAGCGCTCACATGGCCTATAGGACTATATCCACCCTGCGTTAATTTGCCAGGGGGCTTCACCATACGCACGCAACTTCCCTTATGATAGCGATTTAGAGAGGTGTGTATCCTCATTTTTATTATTTATGAAAATCATTTGTCTTTCCATTTTGAAAACATTCATATTTTATTTTCAAAATCATTTACATCATATCATATATACTTTAATCACATAGTATATACATATACCATATATTCATCCTCGAATGTACATAAATGGCCATATTTGCCAACTATATATAGCTATGACCATTAATCCCAAAGATTCCCTCGAGGAATCATAACCATGCTTTCATATAAGCATGATACTAAACCCAAAGTATTTCCTTACTTTGTTCAATACTAATTACCTCAATCATCTCTTAAAGGTTTATTTATCCTCAAAACCCTTATTTAGGAATCCCCATACAAATCCCAAATGGTAATTCAACTCCCCATACTCTTAAAGGGAGAAAACTAGAAATTCTGACCTAAGCGAATCGATTCGGTTCCCAATCCGAATCGATTCGGAAAGTATTCTGCAAACAGGTTTGTAAATGGCGAATCTATTCGGTCTGTACCCAAATCGATTCGGCCCATTGCAGAAACCCAATTTCATTTAGGCGAATCGATTCGGCCTGTACCCGAATCGATTCGGCCAATTCGAGGGCTACAGTTTGGGCGATTTTTCAATCTCCAAAATACCCAAAATTCAATCCAATATACATTTAAATCCTAACTTGGTTTTATAACTACAAACCCAAAGTTTTTATATCTCCTAAAATTCTTTAGAGATCCTAACAATTCTTTTGAGAACCCCTAATATCTATCTCCAATAGGTTCTAACTAATGATTTCAATCTCGGATAGCTTTCCGTAGAAAAATCACTATAAATCCAAAAAAAATCAGAAAAATACGCGGTCGGCACCCATGCGACCGTGTCGAAAAGATCTACAATTTTTATTTTTTTGACCAAGAGCCGAATCGATTCGCCTCTAGGCCGAATCGATTCGGGAAGCACGCTGGCTACTGTTCATCGTCTTATCTGAGACGGTTTCGGCCATTAAAGCTTCTCCCAAGCTTATTCCGCCTCACCCAACGTCCTACAACCTCAACCAACTACAAACACTCATATATAAAGGGTTCTAAACATCCTAGAACCCTAAACCACCCATTAATTTCGATTAAAACCTAAGTTCCACCAATTGAAATATTATCGGGGTTTAGTTGTTTTAACTCCCAAAAACCCGTTTTATCCACGAATACCCAACCCAAAATCATTAGGGTTTGTTATACCAACAATGATATGAGATATTTATGCTTAAAAACAAATAAAGCAAGTAAACACTTGCCTCGTGGATATAATCCGACGACCTCGAGCCGAATCCCGCGGAGTTTGGCCGGAATCTCCCCGTTCTCCTCTTTTTCTCTCTTTTCTTTCTTTTCTTTCTATTCTCTTCCCCTCTCCCTCTTTAAATAGGAAGAAAAGGGTTTTAACCCTTAAAACCCAAAAATGACTCGTTTACCCAATTACGAGTTACTTTTACCTCTAAAATTACCCGAAACTCATTTTCGACATTCGGACACTCTTTTCCGACTATCTCGGACATTCTGAGACTCACGACGCAGTCGAAATTCCCATCCGAGGTACTTGACCACAAATCACTATTCTAACCCAAAATAATTAAATGCCGGTTTTCCAATTAAAAATCTTACCTCGTGTCGCTATACTCCACGGCGACATATAATTAAATTACTTCGACCTATATAGTCCCAAAATAATTTATAACACCCTTCGAAAATTATTAAATCCTCGAAAATCCCAAAAATCACTATTTCGGGAAATTCCTCAAATATCCAATTTATATTTAATTATGGAATTTAATTGTTTCCAAAAAGGCGGGTTGTTACAGAAAATTTGTGTCCTTACACAAGCACACCAATATGCCATATCAAGCATGTAAACTCATGACACAAAAATAAAATGAAAATCTTTTTGTGTTTTTCAAAAATATTTTTGATCCAAAAAATAAAATCTTTTTATATTTTTCTCAAAAATATTTAAAACCAAAAATCTTTTTGTATTTTTTGAAAAGTTTTATCAAAAATAAAATCTTTTTGTATTTGTCAAATAAAACTCAATAAATGAAAAATATAATGAAAAATGATAAACATGTCATAACACTAACAAGATATAAATCATGTTGCAAAGAGTAGCGTATGACAAATATGTTAACACAATCATCCTTTGCATCTAGCATGGGAAGAATCAAGTGAAACCAAATGAGAACTATGGAGTTTAAGTCCTAAAGCCTCTAAGTCTGATTTCCAAACCTAAGAAGGTGTGACATGACGCATGGGGGTTTTGGAAATGGAAACGACTTTATTCCTAAACTTCCAAGGAGCATTCCTATGGTTATAGAAAAAACGTCTAAGGTGACCTTTCCTGCCCTAATGGGAATAAGAGTAAACATGGTGGGAATGATTACAAAAATGTTAACCTCTCCTCACATTCCTAGTGGGCTCTCTTACACGGTTAGTATTGTCTTTGGGAATAGGAACAACTTTATCATCCTAGCCTATACCAGACCTATCACTTTTGACATGGATGGTGCCTAACATCCTATCCAACTTCTCCGACCTAGATTCCAAGTCAAACTTAACCTTACTTGAGTCTTTCAACTTCTCCTCCAACTCACAAATCGTATACTCAAGCACACGCCTAGACTCCTCAAACTCTAGAATCTCCTTTTTCAATGCCTCCATCAAACCGCGAAGGCCATCTCTCTCTTTCTCCACATATTCTAGATTCTCCCTAACCATCTTCTCCCATTCCCTAAGATCATCAATCAAAGCATCATTATTTTCTACGGCACACTCATTCAACCTAGCTTGCAATTTAGAGTTTGCCTTTTTCACCTTTACCGCCTTGGCATACAACTCATTAAGCACAACTTGCAACTCTTCCACATCAATATCCTCCTCCTTACTCACTTCTCCCTCACTCACTTGTGATTTCACGGACTCAGAAGTCTCATGCACATGAAAATCTTCATGGTAAGATTTATCGTCGTCACTCATATGACATGCCAAGAAAGCAACAAACTTGCTCTCACTGGGGGAACTCTCTCCCTCTTTCGGATAACTATCACTTAAGGCGGGACTATATGAAATCGATTTCTGGCCCTCTTTCTTAAGTCTAGTTGGACACTCGTCAAATTTGTTACCATACCCCTCACACCCAAAACACCTATCCGACTCAACCCTATTAAATTTCTCACTCTTATCTTTAGGGGTGGAATTTACCTTATTGTTCCTAAATTTCTTAAACTTTTTAGCATCTTTCGATTGTTTTTGAAATTTAAGAAACTTTTTGAACTTCTTTGCCAACAAGGCGACATCCTCAAAATTAGAATCCAAATCGTCATCCGAAACTTTAGTTCCTCCTTTCGATCTTTCAAAGCAATGCCCTTTTCTTTCTTTAGCACTTGCTTGGAGGTAAGCGTATCGAGTTCATAGGTTTATAGGTCACCTACAATCTATTCTAGTTTTGTCAATTCAAGCATACTAAGGGGTTTAAAATGGTCACTTTTGCATTAAACCTACTCGATAAATATCTCAAAAGTTTCTTTATCACACGATAGTCGGGAATCTTCTGTCCTAAGTTAAACTATGCATTGAAAATAGTGGATAACCTAGTGTAGAACTCATCAAACGTATCTCTACCTAACATCTTAATTGTCTCAAATTTTTTAGTGAGGTTTTTTAACTTAGACGACCTAACCGTGATCGTTACCTTATGAGTGAGTGTACGTGTATCCCAATCCTCTTTTGAAGTTTCACAAGTCATGATTCTATTATACTCTTCCGGTGTGACATGTGAGGAAATAATGTGCATACCCTTAGAGTTGTAAAGTGCAAGCCTATGTTCAGCCTCGGTCCATAACCCAATGGGTTTCAATCTAGTGACCTCACCCTCTCGTGCGATAGGTGGTGACAAACCCATTTTAACTGCTAACTAAACATGCTCATAAATGGATTTTAAAGCACTTCTCATTCTCATCCTCTAATAAGTATAATTTGTGCCATAAAAAATAGGAGCATGAAAACTTTCAAAACCACCAAAATTCATCCTTAACAGCAAAAATAGATCAACACAATAAAAATATGTTTCTAGATCTGATACCAATTTGTAGGCCCCTTATTATTTTTTAAATCAGACTTTGCTCTAAGAATGATGAAACACCTTTTCTTTTTGAAAAACTCTTTTTCAAAATTTATGTGCACCAATTTTAACTTAACCAAATTTTATCTTGATTAATCCTAAACATGCATCTAGTTATTAAAGCTAGTAAAGTAAGGAAAAGAATGTCCAAAATGCCGGATGTACGAGGAAACCACAAAAGGAAAAAACCTCAGACGGCCCAGGCCAGACAATCACTATGAATGTCGAGTTACAAGGAACAGACACAAGTCTTACTCAACGACTTGATCCCCATGAGACTCGACGCTCTTCTGATCTTCATCCACTCCTCTCACAGTGCCTACGTAGAAATTCCTTCTTCTACGATGCTCGTCCATAACACACGCCTCCACTTATTTCTCAGTGTCCACCGATATGACTTGTAACGTTTACGGTGTTAAACACGAACTCCTTCGCTTCTTTGCCGTAAAACCTATTGTTAAAGTTTAGAACAAACTCTTCTTAGTGCAAACAAAGATCACTATAGCTTATAGTAATGAAAAGTAGGATCTTTGAAACTCTAAGGGTGTATTTGGCTTTAGAAAACCTTAAAAAATATGTGCAAACAACGTTCTGGTCGAATATTCTTTTTGCAGAATGCACACCTTTCGAAACTCTGAGAAATCAAGCCTTAAATAATATTTTTTAAGTTGGTGTCTCGCTTGAACGACATAGGCATGTCTCTCGAATGACTACTATGGTCGTTTGAACGACTGGCACGTGTTTTGAGTTTAACACAACTCGAAACCATCTTTATCTCAGAATAAACGAAGTGTAACCGATTTCAAACACTTTTAAAAACATTTTAAAATTATTTCTTTAATAAAATAACATCCTTAACCATTTTAAAATTAATTTCGAGTCCCATTAAAAATTATGCATTCATACCAGAGTGATCTCGGAATGCAATTAAACTTGAAGAAGAAATATGCACCCTAAGCCGGCATGATTAATTCTCTGAAGCTTTTCCACAATGTCTTCAATAAACTTCAATACTTCATAGTCTTTGTGGGATCGTGAGAATAAAAATCTACATATGACTCAAACATGTTTTGTTCCGGGAATAAGTTAAATACACATTCAACAGACTCAATTAGCAATTTTGTCCTTACAGATGGTCATCCAAAAATAAAAATATTTTTAAGTCAATTTTGAACTGCAACATCGTCAGCATTGGCGACTTCAGGCACAACCAAATCTTCTTGAAAAGTTGTGGCATCCTAGTCACCTACCGGAGCCTCCTCTTCGACAACACGTGTTGTCTCTGAAAATGCGAGGTCTCAATTATGTGAATAAGTTGTAGAGTAGGTTATATACATAAACAACAAATTCTATTTATATCAAATTTTATCTCGATAATATTTTTTGATCATGAAAGATATTTAAATCTAAATTAAGCTAACAAAACCAACATTAAACCAAAATAAGAAAAAGATGAGGAAAAATCTCTTTTAGGCAAAACATATGTTCAGTATTGTTTTAAACTAGACAGACATACACAAACTCGCAAAGATTTAGAGATCCAATAAGTTACATAGAAATGTCTTAAAGTTATCCATAGCAAACGATGCAGATCGATCACCGTCCCATAGCAAGCTTCCCCTTGCCTCAGTATCCACTAATTAGCATCAAGAATCAATATTCATTTCTTTTTCAGCCATAGATAATAAACTCCACAAGATTTGGAACATGGATTGTGCTCTTCTTAGTTTTGAAAAGTGATCTCAAATCATCCAAGGGGTTTGTAGAGGGAGAAGACTCTCCAAGAGATAGGCATGAAAGATTGCATTTAAAAACTGGTTAAAAATAAATTTTTGCATATTCGTTTGAACGGAGTTAGATCTTGTTCAAACAAAGTACCCTTTCTCATTTGAACATACTTCAAATGATTGATCCAACAAGATTATATAGCCTATCAAAAGACACGACAATTGATTTCATTCGAACGAATTCCGAAGTGTTCTAACGATGTATAGGAACTCGTTCGCACGAGTTCCAAATATCGTTCTAACAACTTAGCAAAAAATTTCAAAAACATTTTGGAACAATATTTTATGTTTTCAAACTCTTTAAAAATACCCCTAAATAAAAATATTTCACATAAACAACATCATAAGTCTTCTTCAATAAATGTAGTGATGATCGACCTTCGACTGTTGCATTCGGTCACTAGCTTGTCTTCACTTGAATTCTTGGGAATGTTCATGATGGTGCAGTGTTGTGCAACGGGATAAGGAAAACTAAATTATATGAGGAGCAATTAGAAATATTGCTCTTGTAAATTTGCCCATTTGGATATTCGGGTTCAGAACACAAATCGAAAATAAATAACCCTTAAGATAAATATAACTAATGTCCTCCTAAACCCGAAAAGGAAAAATCATTAGTGAGATTGTCTTCAACTGAAAGTCTTCATCGTGTATTCCATGAAATGATCAGGCGAAAAAGAGCTCCACACATTAAGCAAAAGAAATATCATGGCGCATGGAGTTTAAAGAAAATATAAAAACTCCCCCTCAATATGTTCTCCCCCTTTTAATTCGAAATAAATAAAGGGTTAGAAACTAATCCTGAAATGTTATTATCACACAAATCCAAATACAAAATATCATCACAAAGAATAAAAAATTAAGAACATGCGATGAAACTCCAATGAAGCAATCAACTTTTTTTGAAAAAATTTCAAACTTTTTACTACATAAAAGTACATATGTATAAAAGGTATATATAAGTACAATTACAAACAGTTACACCCTGGAGTAACACGAAAATATTCTGAAGGGCCCCAGATTTTAATAATCGCAAATTAAAATATAATTTCCTTTTAAATAAATGCGGAAGCATTGAGATGGTTTTAACTTTCAAGTACAACAACAAGTTTTAATTTCTCAAAACAAATTAAAACATAATTCGAGTCCTAGAATTTGCCTAAGTCATAATTAACAATTATACAAAGTTAGGCGAAACCAAATTAATGCAAGTGACTTGAATAAACCAATTTTACCCAATTTTTAATTTAAGTCCCAAATTAAATGAGTGTGAGAATTAAACCGAATTTTATCTTGAAATTATCCTAAGCATGGATTCTAAATTTTGTGCAAGATAAAAATAAACAAAGTCACACTACACCGCGATGTACGAGGAAAAACCCACTAACGGGAAAAAACCTCGGGACGGCCCTAGCCTCAAATCCACTAAAAACGGTATTACAAAATACAAGACAAAAGACTTACTTCCTAAACTCGAACCCTCTCAAGCCGTGATGCTCCTTCTTGTATCAACCTCCAATTAGCGGATAACCAACGGAGCTCCACCGTGGTCTCGGAATTCACCGATGGGACTTTATATGGTCACCGTCACCCAAGCATGGAGCCTTTCTCCTTGTGGGTAGAATCTCAACAAAAGTCTTCTTTGTGATGGGGTGTAGAAGCAAACCCGAAATGTCTCTTGAAATCGGTAGAGAAAACCGGTGCCAAAAACTCCAAGAAATTGATATAAATATAGAAACTTGGATAAACAATTATTGGGTGTAAACTAGAGTGTGTATGAATTTTTCATTAAAAATGAACACTCAAAACTTGAACATTTTCCTAAACTAATTTTGCTCTCAAACTCTCTCTTGGAGATAAACAATGTTGGAAAAGTTGTCTTGGAAAATGTGTTTCCCGCACATAATAAAGTATGAAAAAAGTTAGTTGAAAACCAAGTGGAGGAGTGGGGAAAAACTGCAAAAAACTGCCAAATAACTGTTCCCGCTGGAAGTTCGTTCGAACGAACGTGATTCTCGTTCGAACGAGACTTCTAACGAGTGACCAGCCTGGGCTCGTTAGAAGTTCGTTATATACCTCGTCAGAACGAAGATTCGTTCGAACGACATATCGAACGACATATCGAACGACTGTCCAGTTAGGGTCGTTGGCAAAACTCGTTCGAACGAACCTGGTTCGAACGACAAAACTCGTTCGAACGAAATCTGGTTCGAACAAAAAAACTCGTTCGAACGACATTTCTAACGAACGACCAGAAAGATTGAAAAATTTGATTTTAGCCCAGAAACTTTTATATACTTATTTTAAAGTTCTAATTGATTCTTTCTGAAAATAAAATGCAGTTTTTATTATACCTAACACCCAATACAAATTGTTCCAAGCTCCTATATACATATAATTACATTCATACCTTGGGAGCATGGAACCTTAGTTGATGACGTAGAAACAAGGCACGCAAACCGGCATTTTAATGAAGCATTAAATTCTTTGCCGCTACGTCTTCAACATACACTTCATAGGCTTGAGAATATTACAATAAATACTATCCTATGAATAAATGTTTTTGTCCGGAATTGAGCCAAAACTATATATGGACTCAATTGGAAATTTATTTGGCAGTTTTTTGCAGTTTTTCCCCACTCCTCCACTTGGTTTTCAACCAACTTTTTTCATACTTTATTATGTGCGGGAAACACATTTTCCAAGACAACTTTTCCAACATTGTTTATCTCCAAGAGAGAGTTTGAGAGCAAAATTAGTTTAGGAAAATGTTCAAGTTTTGAGTGTTCATTTTTAATGAAAAATTCATACACACTCTAGTTTACACCCAATAATTGTTTATCCAAGTTTCTATATTTATATCAATTTCTTGGAGTTTTTGGCACCGGTTTTCTCTACCGATTTCAAGAGACGTTTCGGGTTTGCTTCTACACCCCATCACAAAGAAGACTTTTGTTGAGATTCTACCCACAAGGAGAAAGGCTCCATGCTTGGGTGACGGTGACCATATAAAGTCCCATCGGTGAATTCCGAGACCACGGTGGAGCTCCGTTGGTTATCCGCTAATTGGAGGTTGATACAAGAAGGAGCATCACGGCTTGAGAGGGTTCGAGTTTAGGAAGTAAGTCTTTTGTCTTGTATTTTGTAATACCATTTTTAGTGGATTTGAGGCTAGGGCCGTCCCAAGGTTTTTTCCCGTTAGTGGGTTTTTCCTCGTACATCGTGGTGTAGTGTGACTTTGTTTATTTTTATCTTGCACAAAATTTAGAATCCATGCTTAGGATAATTTCAAGGTAAAATTCGGTTTAATTCTCACACTCATTTAATTTGGAACTTAAATTAAAAATTGAGTAAAATTGGTTTATTCAAGTCACTTGCATTAATTTGGTTTCGCCTAACTTTGGATAATTGTTAATTATGACTTAGGCAAATTCTAGGACTCGAATTATGTTTTAATTTGGATAATTGTTAATTATGACTTAGGCAAATTCTAGGACTCGAACTATGTTTTAATTTGTTTTGAGAAATTAAAACTTGTTGTTGTACTTGAAAGTTAAAACCATCTCAACGCTTCCACACTTATTTAAAAGGAAATTATATTTTAATTTGCGATTATTAAAATCTGGGGCCCTTCATATTCGAATCATGGAAATGGAATAATATTGTGTAAAATTAAATCATAGAAAAATCAACATAGGCATACCAAGCAAAGGTGCACGAAGTCAATGAGATACTTCTAAAGAAAGAACTCAATTTCAACCTTAGGTGTAAAATTATTGAACGAAGTTAAACTGACTCAGCTTATGCAAAATGCCATGAATTTTAGTGGTTCTCAAATCAATAATGTCGAACTATTTAAAACTTACAACACCCTAAAAATATCACATTTTAAGCATACACGCTGAAAGTTTTTGAAGGAATCATAATGCTCATGATAAAGAAGGATCAATGAAATAAAAAAAATGGCCTTGTCACTTTCATTTTAAACTCATAACACCCTAAAAAGCTCACATTTAAAGCACACACTCTGAATGTTTTTGAAGGAATCATAATGCTCATGATGATGAAGGATCAATGAAATAAAAAAAGGGCCTTGTCACTTATATTTTTGTGTGCCGAAATAATTTTTTAAGCTCTTGATAATGGTGGACTTTAATGCAAAGAAGATTTCTTCTTTTGTAGACTCTTTTCTTTAAAATAAAATCAAATACTTCGCGAAAAGAAATCCAGTATATGGTTTTTACAAGCACAATTTGTTCCTAGTACATTTAGTTCGTTACTAAACACTATTGAGATGAGAACACCATATTCAATATATTACAAACAAGTACAATGTTCATATATCCCGTGAACGAGTGCCGTAAAGAAGATAAAAAGTCTAGTATGAAGAAAGTGATCATCAATGAACAACAAAATGCTAACCACGTATTATTAAGCATGCTAAAAAAATAAAGCCATGTCTTATAACACCATGAATAAATCACATGAACGGATGTAATGTAATTTTGATTCGAACATCTTAAATGCATATCCATATATGATATCAAAAAAATACAAAAATCGTTTTAAAATTTTCAAATTTTTTATCAAAAATAAAATCTTTTAAAAAATTTTGAATTTTTTTCTAAAAGGAAAGAAAATATTTTTGGATTTTTCAAAAAATATAAACATAGAAATACAATTTAACAATAGGGACAAAGGGTAAAAACAATATAGTCACCTTAACTATATGCAATACCAAACTCAATCAATGGCAAAAATACCCAAAGACTTATTAAGATCCCCAAATCTAAATAAATTTAAAGGTTTCATGAAAACATAGGCCAATTGATGTTCGGTACTCACGAAGCTTGGAAATGATCTTCTCCTCAATAAGATCACGAATCCTAATATGCTTTGTACAAGGATATTGGACCGAATTAGAGAAATATGAATTGCACTCATATTATCACAAGAAATAGTCATTGTGCATTGGGTAATCCCATAATCCTCCAACATATTTCTTCATCCATAAGAGTTATGTGCAACAACTCCCGATGACGATGTGCTCGACTTCCTTTATGGATAAAGAATTGGAGTTTTTCTTCTTGCTCAACCAAGAGATAAGAGCACTCCCAAAGTAAAAGCATCCACCCTAGGTGCTTCTAGAACCATCAACATCCGCAACCCAATCGACATTCGAATTAGTCGATAAACGGTCATCGGTATCAAAGGAATATCAAATACCTTAAGAAAGAGTGCCTCTCACGTATTTGATGATACGTTTAAGTGAAACCAGGTGAGACTCTTTTGAGGACGCTTGGTAATGTGCACAAAATCTAATGATAAAGGCAATTTCAGGACGGCTAGCAGTTAAGTAGAGAAGGCTACCTATCATACTCATATAAAGGGTTTGATCTATGTCCTTACCTAAAGTGTCTTTGCTACGCTTAGTCAAGGAACTCATGGGTGTACGTGAGTGCTTAGAGGTGAAAATATGTTACTAAAGCCGTTTATTAAAAATAAACTATTTAAGTAACTCCGAGCTGTTTTTTGAGGAAACTTTTTTCTTGAAAAACAAAACTATTTGAACACAAGATGTGTTTAACAGAACAGTATGTACAAGATCTATTCAAGATTTGACTAACAGGTTTATAAAACAGCTTAAACAAACTTTAAACTCAGCACAACCAAGAATGAGATGAGGAGATGTAGAAAGATTAAGGTCACGATTTTTTACGTGGTAAAACCTCACCAATTGAGGAAACATCCACGACTCCCTCTACGGAGTAAAATGAAAAAAATCCACTAAAACAAATTTATGAGTTACAAATTATAACTAACATGCATACAACTCAGACCTATATAAGGTTAGGAATGTACCCTCTGGTGTCCTTATAACTTCTCTGCAGTTATGATTGTAGATGTTGTTCTCCCAGTTTGTTAACTTCTGATTTGTTCCAGCACTTTACGTCGACTCTTGTTCACAAGATCTTATTACCAACACTTTTCGTGTTGTAGTGTGAAAGTGTTTTTGGAGGTGCTCTCTAACACATGTATGCACACACTCACATTTATTAAGTACAAACAGTCCTAGCAAATTACATATAAGGCTATATGCAGTGATTTTTCTTTTTCTCTCTTCTCACAAAACTTTGAACCTGTTTGACCTTTAAATCAATCCCAGAATCCACGGATATCTTTCTTAGAAGACAGTCAAGATCTTAATCAATCTCAGAGTTTTGAAAAGATTTTCGAGATTGAAAACCTCCAAGTGTGATTCTAAACTAGGTCAAAGGTTTAGTTTTAAGAGAACTAGAAACATAAAATATTTATTGTTGATTTAGAGATAAAAACAATTTTCAGAAAAGAATCAACAATATATTTCTCAAGATGAGAAATAAACTATGTAAATCTAAGTGTGATGTAACATGCAGAACATAGATATGAAATTTCTATGAAGAAGAAAATAGATCTAAGTAAACAGTTTAAGTTGGAAACAAGATCTAACGAACAAGAGGTTACAGCAACACAAATATCTCTCAAAAACTCAAGAATACTTAGGGTAGTGTTTTGGATATGTAGGAGTTTTTTATGGAGTGTTTGGTTTGAAAGAGGATTGACGAACAAGGGTTAGGGTTAGGGTTTCTAACTCTCTCTCTTTCTCTCTGGTTTCTCTCTTTTCTCTCTTCTCTCTACTCTCTCTTTTTTATTCTCAGGAATGAATTGGCCAAAAGTCTTGGACGACTGAGAGGAGGATCCTTTTTATAGGATGAAGAGAAGGATCGAGAAGCAGGTTCAAAAACAAGGGTCAGGATTAACTCAAGCTGGATTGACTTAAATCCAAGGGCTCACAGAAAGCGGTGATTAAAAATCACCTAATTGGTTCAGGAGGGATACACAGGGATTACCAAAGAAAGCATGCATGACGTTGATAAGGTTTGATCCAACGGTTGTAAAGATACGCGATTGTATACTCAGTGAAGAAACACAAATCCCACCAATCAGCAAGCAACAGGTGTTAACTAATAAATCGATATAAAACGCGCGTCATAAATTAATTACAACCAAACCCTGAAGTCTCTGCCGCTTTTGGTTTCTACCCAAACAAACTTTGAGACAATAAGCCCATTAATCAATAATTAGAGATTGAACTCACAAACTTCTAAAATCAAGTTTTAATTAATAAAACCTTTATTAGAAAATGTTTATAAAATCCCAAAAAAAAATTAAAAATCAAATTTAGGGATTTAAACATACTCAACATATGTACACACATAAATATGCAATATGACATGTACATGATGCATTCTACTGTGTGTGAGTGTTGGTAATTAGATCTAGATCACAACAAGATATATGAATGAAATAGCAAACCAATCTCTGAGGTTCTTTGGTTTCTAGGATGGACATAATTTTGTCACAATTTCCAAACTAGATGAGCACTTATACAATATAGACTCAAGTGAGTCAAGAGTATAAGGGCTTCAAGAGGAGTCTAAACCAATCTTCTTCACTAGGTCACTAACATATTTGTATTGAGATATAAATATACCACTCTCAAGTTGACGCACTTGGAGGCCTAAGAAGTAGTGAGTTCAACCACCATGCTCATCTCAAACTCACTCTTTATCTCCTCCTCAAGCGTGTGAGCACGTTAGGAACACATGGATCCAAAGTCTATGTCATCCACATAGACTTGGGTAACCAAGATAGGACCACCCTTTGTCCTAGCAAATAACATCACATCAACTCCCCTTTCTTGAAGCCACGGACTAATAAATAAGAATTTTTCCTTTCATACGAAGGACAAGGTGCTTGCTTCACACCTCACTATACCTTCTTTAGATAAAAAGCGTGTCTCTAGTGCTTTAGGTCTTCAAACCCCGTTCATTATTCCACATAAACTTCTTCTAGAAGAATTCCATTAAGGAAGGAACTCTTGAAATCCATTTGGTATAACTTGAACCGTAGATAACATACTATGGCGAGTAGTAAGCAGATGGAAGCAAGCCTAGCAATAAGAGCGAATATCTTATCAAAGTATACACTCTCAATCTGTGCGTAGACTCAAGTGACAAATCTCGTCTTATTATTAACAATTGTACCGTTCTTATCCATCTTGTTCTTGTACACCCACTTGGTACCAATCATATTAGTCTCTCTAGGTCAGGGGACAAATTCCTAGACATTATTCTTCTAAAATTAAATCAACTCAACTTGTATAACACATATCCAATGCTCTTCTTTGAGTTCTTCCTTGACATTCTTGGGCTCTACTGTTGATGTATAGTAAAAGTAGCTAACCACATTCTTGAGTTGAGCTCGAGTATTAACACCGAGTGTGGGATCACCAAGTATATCAGAGGGTTATGACTCTTTCAAACCCAAGAAGGTGGATCCTCTAATCAAGAGTGGGGTCCACCGGTGTAGTGTGGGTTATAATGAGATAGTCACTAGGGGTGCATTATTATCACACTCAAGTCTAGGATTAATAAATGTAGATGGTTCATTATCGCTAATTGTGACATTTATCAAATTTCATAACCTTAATGCTTTTAAGTTTAAACACCCTATAGGCTCTACTTAACAATAAATACCATAAAAATATTCCATCATCGCTTCTAGAATCAAACTTTCCTAGGTGATCTCTATCTCTAAGGATATAACAAGGACTTATATAAACTCATAAATACAATAGGTTAAGTTTTTCCCCTATCCATAACTCATATAGAGTGTGAAGTGTGTGTGGATGAAGATATACCCTATTCACCGTGTGGCATGCGATATTAATCGCCTCCGTCCAAAAATGTCTCGAAATGTTTCTTTTAAGAAGCATGGATCTAGCCATCTCTTGAAATGTTTTGTTCTTCCTCTTAATAATCCCATTTTTTTGAGGAGTATGAATGGCTAAAAACTCGTGTTTGATGCTGACTTCATCACAAAATCTATCCACTCCAGCTTCTTTAACTTTAATGTTGTTATCACTATATATCCGATTGATAAAGACACCGTGATGATTTTATAGAACGTGACACTTATTTTTTAGGAACTCAACAACATCATACTTTTCTCTAAGAAATCCAATGATGGAATATCTCGAAGAGTCATCAATCATCACTAGGATATACTTTTTACCACCTATACTCTCCGTACGAGTGGGACCCATAATATCAATGTGTATTAACTCCAGAATGAGGGAGGTGATAATGGTATTCAACTTCTATGGGGACTCTTAATATGTTTTCCTTATTGGGAAGGACCACATATCTATGAAGTTGGTTTCCAAAGGGATAGTAAACCACGTGGTAGGTCTTTCTTGAATAATCTATCAGGATCTATAATATTACAAGGCTTAGTTGTTGATGCCAAAGGTTCATAGAAGAGGCCTTAACATTATTGCACACTAAAGAAGGCTTGGGAATAATTCCCATGGCAATTATCATTAGTCCATAAACCTTGTAGAAAAAGTTCACCAGATTAATCGTAAACGTACACTTCGATCGGTAAAATTTTATGGAAAAGTTAGCCTCATAAAGTTGGCCTATGCTAATCTAGTTCTTCAATATACAACACATTGTCTATCTTATAAAGACTGAGTATCTCCACGCAATGACATCTTAAGTTGATACACCTACTTCCATCTCTTAAGGACTTTGCCTTCCTTACGATACACAAGATCGATAAAATACAAATTGACACCGATTATATGCGTAGAAAACCCACTATCAAAATTCCATTGACAAGTATGTTGAACCTTGAGATCAATGTGAACAATAAGGGTTTTGTCATCATTCTTAGCTACCCAAGCGGAGGTAACCTTTTTCTTGCCTTTATCATTGTTGTCCCAAGTCATAGCGTTGAAAGTGTTCTCTAAATGCGTAGACACCCTTCAAAATTCTTCCATTAAGCTTTCAAAAGTCGTGACTAGAAACTAAACTTTCTTTCTAAGACTTGAGTAGTTACTATAGTGGTGTGTGGAACCATGTGTGCGAGATATTATTTATAACTTATAGTAAAATTCTCAAAAGTGACCTATTCGTTTGCAATAGGTACAAACATATAATTTTTTGGGTCTACCTTAGTTAACATGTTTAGGATGATTTATCCTTGGTAGGTTAGGTTAAGATCATCCATACAGACCCGTCACGAACTTATGAACTGGTTCAGGTGCATTTTTAGAATTGGTTGCACCGTTGTAGCCTATCCCTTGCCTTTTCTTAAAACCAAACGAGGGACCTAGGAACATGTTTCCAAACTTCTTTGAAGTGTCCTCTATGTAAACTTTGACCTCCTTAGGATATTTGAGATCTTTCTCGAGTTGGGGAAACAAGAGATTTAAGTTTCTCACGAGTCCCCAATAAAACTTGAAGATCTCTCGTAAGGCTATACACTTTATTAGTCAAGTCATTCTTTTCCCTATCTACCGAAACTATCTGTAATACCCCACCCTAAAAATAGGTATTTAGTTTTATTTTAAGAGTTTTGTCCAAAGGAAAATTTGAGAATTATATAATCCAAGTGTAACACGTCAAGTAATACGTAAGGTGGCGTATTACATAAACAGTTTAAACGAGAAAAATTCCACGATGCATGTGTCCCATGAATTCATATTTAATCTCTAATAATATTAGCTAGGATGGCCATTAAGTTTGAGGGAAAAATTTCAAGGAACGGATGTGACACGGATAAGGTTAATACATCGCGACATTTAAACGGTAGGAAAAGAAAAGTAGCACAGTATGGATTAAATAAGAAAGTTTTGCATTGCATGGTTCACGTGAGTTTTATTTTGAGTTTATATAATTACCTTAAGTACTTTAGTTAAGTTTCACGTGATTCGGACAAGCAACGAGCGCTACGCGAGCTTCGTTACAAATTGTCTGATGGTGGCGACACTGTGAAAGTCCAATCCTGCATGAATTGTTTAGGACAATTGGTAAGTCAAAAAAATGTTCTGACCATATATTTAGACTCATAAAAATATAAGGAATACTACCATGCGAAGAAAAATCTAAACAATAAAAATAAATTTTGTATGGAGGTCCCGATTCTTATACAATTCATGTAGGATGTTTCGAAAGGTAAAAAATTACTGCAAATTTGTATTTGGGCTCAAAACAATGCAAGAAAGAAGGTTTAAGGGTCAAAAAGTGCAAAAAAAAAAAGCAATAGTTTTAGAGAAAGAAAGTGACGCAAATAAACATTTTGTGGGTAGTTTTGTGCATTTTTTAAATGAACTTTTGGGGTGACATGTTTTTTGTTTGTGTTATCCTTGTCCAACTCATATTTCAGAGGCTGGGTAAAGTTTTGCACACACTTGGACACTCTAACTTCCAACTAATGGGTCAAGGCTTGCACTTTTCTTTATATAGTTTATAAGAGAGAGAGAGGAGCTCAATGTTTGTGCCTTCATTGAGATATCATATTTTTTACTTTCCTCTCCGTCTCATGAGCTCTTGTAAATTAAGAATACTCTCCAAATTTTTAGCTCCCTTTTACCACCACTTTCTCTCACTAAAAACTCTATTAAAATAACTTAAAAATACCATTAAAGCTCCACACAAGGATGGGAAAACTTGTAGAGGTGTGGAAGAAGAAATTTTGGAGCTTTAAATGGGTCTTGATGGTTGAAGAAGGAGATGTTCTTAGATGTTGTTGGAGGATTTTAAAGAGAGTTATCCTGAAGTGGATCTTTGGGAGCATTTCTGGGAGAAACTTTAGATCTAGCTTTGGGGAGCTTTTAGTAATCCCTTGATGCCACCTTTGGAGGTGGGGGTTGCTCCTCCTATACCATCATTTCCACCACCATTTTGGAGACATTTAGGTGAAAATACTAACCTTGGTTTAGGTTTAAAGTTGTGCATAATTTTAACTACTTTAATTACATATATTACACTTAATATATATATGATGTTTGTTAGTTTGCATCTATGGGGTTAACTAATTGAAAGCTATGATTTTATGTGCAAATGGGGTTTAAAGAAATGTTTTAAATGAGTTTGAAAATTAGTAAAAATTCAGATTACTTTTCTACACATTTTGGGTGTAATAATGTGTAACAAAGTTGGTATAATGCATTTATGGGTTTATTATTTGCACCTTTAAAGTTTTCAGTAAAAAGGGGCATTTAAAAGAAGGTTTTAAATTAGTTCTAAGAGTGTTAAATTTTCAGAACACTATTCATAGACATTTTATGAAATAAAATGGGTTAAAAGTGTGTTTTAAATAAAGAGAATGTGATTTCTATGATAAGTGATGTTTGAGTTTGTTCATGCCATTTGTCAACTTGAATATATATTTTCCTACATTAAATAAAGAGTTTTATATGTGAAGGAATGCTTTCATTTTAAATGGGAATTTTAAAGTGTGTGAACTCATCATAAGGAAGTGGAGTGGGTTTGATGCGTAAACATGCGAAACTAAAGTCTTCATGTGAATAATGAAATCAAAGAAGATTAAGTGTGAAATAAATGGCTAAGTAGGTTTTGAAACGCAAAATATCAAAATTAAAGTGTGTTTGTAAAATATGTGGACAATGAGGTTTTAGTATATAAAATATATGAGTTTATGTATTAATGGACTGTAAATGGTGAAATCGAAAACCTGAGTAAAGTATGATAGTGTACAAGTGTTTTAATGGTTAAATCTATTCGAGTGTCGAATTGGAAACTTGAACTACTTTTTGGAAAAATGGCACTTATTAAAGGATTAAATTGCGAGTTTGGCAACAAGAAGGGCAAATTGGTAATTTACTTAAAGTGATACATTTTTATGAATTAAAAATATTGGTGAATTTTTTTACACTTGTATGGGTGAAATTAAATTAAGTCCTAAAACGTGAATGATTTTTAGTATAAAATCAACGTGGGTGTGAATAAAGGACTTAAAGGAGAAAATATAATTTTTAAAGTGTAAATAAAAAAAATGGATTGTTAAGTCCGTACTTTTGGCTTCATCCCGTAAATATTGAATAATATGAACATTGGAATAATATTGAGAACATTGAAAAGATAACGGAACATTCGGATGACGCCAGAGAAATAATTAAGCAGGGTATGACGTCCCTTATGGTGAAAGACCCTAAAGTAACTGCAGTAGCATATGGTAGTAGAGACCGGTGGTGAGAGGCCACAACGTCTGTGGCTGTTTTCTAAATCTGAATGATAATGATGTAATCAGAACATGACAAGAAATGGGTTATATGATAAAAATAACCTGACAGTGTGAGTGATTAAAGTTTGATTAATGAATGTGGACAAGTAAATTAAGAATAATGACAAATGTTCATAAGGGAAGTGAAGTGGTTAAGCAAAGTGACTTAATGGGTAATCAAGCTACCTAATGAGGTTTAAACCAATAATAGCACAAATGTGCATGTTATATTTGACTTTCAATGTAAATGAACATTCTTTAACACGATATTCGCGTGTGTTGAAAGAAAGTCGTAAGTAAAGATTAAGCAACTCTGGTGTGGGTTAATGTACGTTGAGTAATAAATGTTTGAAAGCGAATGAAAGATTTGTCCAACAATTGTAAATTGTTTAACTGCGTGAGTTGATGAGAAGAATATGCTAGTTTTAAGCATAAAATACGAAATTATTATTTTGTATAGATAACGAGAACAAACAGTATCAAATAACATTTTTGAAGTAAAACGTTTGAATATATTGGGACATGTATTTCAAAGGTATATATGTAGATATATACGTATTTTCACATGCATGTAGTTGTAGCGTGTGAGTGTTCTTTCTGTCGTTAGTTTTTATACTGTATTTGTTTCAGTTCTCACTGAGCATTTGTCTTACATCCCTGATTTTTTTATAAAAGGTTGTATGTTGTTTCATATTTTGAGAGCGTTATACATGTAAGTAACTATTTGCATTTACGATTAGTAGCTCTGTTTACTTAGCCTTGCGGGCAGTTTCCTTGGGTCTTATCACGTAGTTAATGGAAATTGGAATCACATGTTAACAAAAGTAATGTTAAATGATAATAAAACTGGATTAGAAACATTTTTAGGTTGTTCCATTGCACTTCACAATTAACATACGACTCGAATCGGGTTGATCCTTTATTTACCCTTAAACTCGGGTAGGGGCGTTACACTAACTGCTCATTCAAAGAAATCCTCACCGAGGTCTCACTCTCTCTCGACGCCTTCAACTCCTTTTTATAAAGATATCACCCTAAGAGACAAATTCTTATTTTGCCTTTTAGTTTTAAAAGACTCAACATAAATCTCAGTGTAGAGGTGTGGAAGTCCATGTTCTCCCTCACTCAGTTCATCATCTGCATCATTCTTTCTAGAATGGCTTGACTCGTTGTCGAGGATATCATGTTAAGAAACGTCCTCATTAGCATGAGACGTACTTGAACTGTTAACATGATTAGCCATGAACGAAATGAAGTTGCGTCCATGCAGTGATTCATCCTTGGAATCCACCAACTCGGCATCGCTATCGCTTAGAGTGACATTATAAGCAGTTTTGCCTTTGTCATGTATCTTAATCCGTGTAGCACACTCTTGGGCTTTATGACCCTTACCCTTGCACTCATAACATCTCTCCTAATCATCTTTCGTATGGTACTATTCTCTCACTTTTCTTTTATTATTCTAAAAAATATTATTCTTTGATTTGAAATTTTTTTCTTTAATAAAACTTTTATTTTCCACTTTGTAAGAATTTTGATTTCTTAATTTTAGAAAGTTTTTAATTTTTTTTTCAAATAACGAAGGATCATCTAGATCAAAATCAAAATCGAATTCGAAAACCTCCTCTCTTTTCTTTGATGGGGATTTTAAAGCAATCCTTTTTTCTTTCTTCTTATGAGTTTTGGAGAACATATATATTTCATAAGTCCGAAGGTCTCCTTTGAGTTCTAATAACCTAAGAATATCTAAAATTCTCAAAGAATTAAGGATCGTAAATTTCACACTAAAACTGGACATAAGAGATCTCAGAATTTTCTTAACTACCATTGTCTCAAGAATTCACTCACCCAAATTAAAACTAGAGTTTTGAATGTTAGACAACCATCCAAAAAATTCATCAAATATTTCAGACTCTTGCATGCTAATGGTCTCAAATTGAGTTGTGAGATTATGTAGGTTAGAAGCTTTTACAGTATTGGTACCCTCATGAGTAATTTAGAGGATATCCCATAGCTTTCTTAGACGTGGTACACGTCATAATACGATGAAATTTGTCAAGTCTGACTGCACCAAAAATTGCGCTTAAACCTCGGGAGTTTAAGTTACTCCATTTAAAATCATCCCCACTCCATGAAGTGATTGGTTTGAGACTAATGACATCATCATTAGTCATAGTAGGTGGAGTACACCATCTTTCAATAACAATCTAGACTCATTATTCAATCGATTTTAGTATCGCAACCTCATTTGAGCTTTCTGTTAGGCGTAATTAGACCCATAAAAAACAAGTGTCGTATTGTATGAGTTATCCATATAACTATTAGAATTAATCTATGTAACTTGTAAAAATAAGCTCTGATATCAATTTGAAAATGAGAAGTCCTGATTATATTTATAAGTCATGGAGTAGGTCACACGCACACCTACAAACACCAAATTCTAGTTAGATAAAATTTTATCTTGATAATATTATATGAGAATGAAAGATATTTGAATTTAAATGAACCTAAGCAAACCAACGCCAAACCAAAATACGAAGAAGATGAGAAAAAATCCCTTTCAGGTAAAACCTATATTCAACATTGTATCTAACTAGAAAAACATAAACAGACTTAAAACGACTTAGAGATCTACTAAGTTACGGAGTAATGTCTTCAAGTTGTCCACAACAAGCGATGAAGATCCATCACCATCCCACAACAAGATTCCTCTTCCCTCTGTATCCACCGATCAGCCTTAAGAATCGATATTCCTTTCTTCTTCAGTCGTAAAAATAAATTCCAAAAGGTCAGTAGTAGAGAATTAACTTCATAAGGTTTAAAACATGGAATGTGTTCTTCTTGGTTTGGAAAAGTGATCTCAAATCATCCAAGGGATTTGAATTGTAAGAATAATAAAGTTTTTTCACAAAAAGAACTATAAAAGGCTTAGAATAAAATGCAGGCCCGAATCTCTGTTTATATACATATGGAAAAGAATCTCCCAGAGAGAGATATGTAAGATTGTATTTAAAAATTAATAAAGAAGTAGATTTTACCCTACTCGTTCGAACGAATGTACACCACGTTTCAATGAAGGTACATCTTATTCAAATGAAGCACCCTTTTTCATTCGAACATACTTCAAATGATTGATCCAATGAGATTCCAGAGTTTGCTAAAAGACATGGCAATTAATGTCATTCGAACGAATCTCAAAGCATTCTAACAAGGTATTAGAATTTTTTCGAACGATATCTAAATGTCATTCTAATGACTTAGAAATTTTTTTTAAAAATATTTAAAACATTTTGGAAAAATGTTTTAAGTTTACAAACTCTTTAAAAATACCAGTGAATATAAAGATTTCACTGAAACAACCACATAAATCTTCTTCGATAAGTGTAGTGACGATTAATCTGAATGTTTCATTCGATCACTGGCTCGTCTTCACTTGAAGTCTTGAGAATATACATGATGGCTAAGTGGTGTGTAACGGGATAAGCCAAACCAAAATAGATGACGTGTAATTATAAATCTCGAGTAATATCATCTCCCTCGGTAATCTCATCATCAACTCCCTTTCCCTGGATCACATCCAAAATGACGATAATCTTGGGATCATAGAAACTCATGGAGTTAAGGTTAGCATACACTTCAGTATATTTGGTGACGATATCGGGAAAGTAACCAAATTCCTATACATTGACTTGGACCCTTCTTTAGGTTTTGAATGACATAACCAGAAAATTACCTAGACCCCTTAAACTCCTCCACAATCGCCTCACAATTGGATTTCAGAAGATCTTTCTCTACCTAAACAAACTGCCTCATGACTTCCTTATTGTCCTCCTTTAATGCAGCGAGTCGAGTCCAATATCGATCTCAGAGTTTGACCATCTCGTCTTCATGAGATATTTTTCCTCGATCGTATTCTTCTGCATATCGACCATCTTCTTCTCGGCCTATTCGACCATCTTGATCTTTGGATCATTATCCTCAACCCACTAATTAAGGTGTTAGAGAGAAAGGACAGACTTGAAAAAGGACAAACATGAGAGCTAAATTCAGTATGTGCCAAGACAACACTTCGTAAAAGAAATTAAAGAAAATTGTGACTTAAGCATCCTTATGCACTGAAAAGCTGAAAATCCTGGTGCTACTTTAAGCATCAAATAAATGGCTATCGCAGGTAGGAGGCACAAAAGAGATGACTTCTTGGGCTTTCGATTGACTCCCAAGAAAATATTTATAGTTCAATTTGAGCTGAGAAAGATGTGTGGCCATTGACACATCATTAGAAATAAGGACGTTGGGCAGCGGGTCATCTTGGAGCTTTAGTTTTCTTTGGTTATTGAGACACAATCTTGGAACCAGTGGCCTAGTTCCTTTTTATTTAGCCCTCGATATTTGGACTGACTATTAAAGATTTGTACATGGTAGGTCTCTCGACTGAGCGATAATTTTTCCCTTCAACTAGGTGAAAAGATTTTCAATAATGGAGATGCCATTTCCCAAATATGGTTAGGTGTATTCTCAGGATGATCTACAAAATAAAAAATATCAAGTACTATAAGTATCGGCTAAAGAATGAGACGATAATAAAGGTTAATAAATTTTCAATAGAAAATGATCTTACGAAGAAACTCTAATAGGACTAATCCCATTCCTACAAATCGAAGGAGTTCAAGCTTGATCATCTTTTCAAATATTACAACACCATCAGTTCCTCTCAGTTGGTCAGCCCTTTATTTATTGGTCATACTCAATCTAGGATCAACCTTAACCAAAACTATTATCCTGTCACACTTTCGGGGAACTTTAACTTCCCTATGCATCAGCGACTCATTTTCACCAAATTCCTACAAGCCTGAAATAAAAAAGTATCGAGACTTACAGTCGTGATTAGAAGTCTGGATCACATGCACAAGTTTTCGATCTGGTTTGTGAGAAACAAAAATATAATAACATGGGTTGAATTTGGTGGTAATAATTGAATAACGAGCTCGAAAGATGTTTGTGGGTAAATCTTTCTCGTAGGCAAGCCTCCAAAGGATAACTAACCCCATAATCGTCCTCTTAGCAATGGGTCTAATTGGGTTAGAGAAATGTCAATAATAACAATAATTCCTCTAATTCTTTACTCGAATGGAAGATAAAATCTAAGTTTCAACATTTTCTCATACATGACAATCTCATCACCATTTTTATGATTATAGGCCCTCTCGCCCTCGAACGAAACTGTCTTGTTTATCATTAGGTCAATGCCATATAATTGTCTCCAGATAATGAAATCAGTCTCTTGGACATCACTCTTATAATACGAGGCAACACTTTTGTCAACCTCAAAAGCCTCTTCCTCTTCAACATCACCAGCAGGCACTTTACTAAGATGGTCCGGGCCTAGATAGGTTGACTCGGACATTTTAGTAAAAGGAATATGCACCATAGGGGGAATATTATACCCAGTCTCATCGCTAGTGATATCATAAATTGAGGGTTCAAGATCCTCATGTTAACGAGATGAGGTGCTTAAATGACCTATGTTACTATATGACGTGATAATATTATATATCTTAGTCGGGAGTCGCGTGTAGACTATATGAGGTAGAGATAGAAAATTATTAAAGAGTGACTTAGATGGAAATTTTGAGGTCACGTTTGATTCTGAATGGTTCAAAGTATTTAGAATAGTATACTCGGGCATATAAATTGAGTCTCGGGTTGATTTTAGACCAAACCGACACCACGAGAGGGAATTTTGGTCATTAAGGAGCTTAGGGTAGAGAGAAATCCAAAAATTTCAGAAGTATATCATCCCATGGGAGTGTGGGGCTAGGGTTACAGCAATCTTGAGAGAGAGGAGGCCATAGGAGAGCAAGAAAAGAGAGTTCTTGGAGGTTCAACATCTTTTCTCCTCACCAAAGGTGCCAGAATTGTGATGGAAGGAAAGGAAGGCACATCCTCATCACATATAACACGAAATCAGACCTGATAGTGTAAAGGCAAGTGTTTATCTTGTAATTTTTAAAGCATGTTATAATTCTCATGTAGTGTAGGCTTTATAATTTTATGATTTCAATTATGTTCTTGGGATTTAAGTGAATAAAATACATGATTTGGGATGGGATTACATGTATAATGAATCCACATATGTAGAGGACACGAAGTTAGAATATATATGATAATTAATATGGGAGAAATTTGGGTAAATGATTGATTATGAATGAAGAACACATAAACTAGGGTTTTGGTGGAAATCTGGGTTTTAATCCGTTCTTGGGTAGAATTTGTATGGATTTAATGTGTTATTAACATTAGAAATTATTTATATACCCTTACTTGACGTTGGGTCGGAACATACTGGAGTTTGGTTATGATATATAAAGGTTATGATGAATAACAATGGTGAAAAATGTAACAGTATAATGAAGAAGCTGTAGCATTTCGAATTGATTCGGCTAAAAAAACGAATAGATTCGGTCGCTTCACCGATTCAATTCGGTTACCCAGATTTGCCTAGTTTCTTTTTTTTTATACCCCGAATTGGTGAATAATTAATCAAGGGAATTTCGAGTTACTTAAACTACAGATAAGGACATAGTGAATTCCAGCAGACCTATAATAAAGCTTAGGATTTGCCAAAATGGTAGAATTAAGGCTAGTACCTTTTGGGCATAATATGAAATTTAAGGAAGTTCAAGAATCAGAACGGGTTACGGGGAGAGTGAGTAAATCCAAGTCGTGAACCAGTAGGATAGAGAGATATTAACTACTGATATTAATTAAGGGATAACTAGGACCCTTTGAGTAGCGAATGGTACTGAAAAATATATGAAAAGAGGTTATAATGAGTACATTGAGTATGCGAAAGATATATACTATGGACGGGTTGATATGATGGGGGTGGGGGGGGTGGGGTGTATACCTAATGAATAATATATATATATATATATATATATATATATATATATATATATATATAGGTTGTTTGAATACCTATTGTTGTGATTTGATTATTTGTGTGAACATACCTACGTTTCCTGCCATCACGGGAGGTTCCACACAGAGGACGATCCCACCTTAATGATTCCAGTGAGGTCTGGATATGTGCCCCAAAATATAAAACTTAAGACGCCTCACTATGTGCAGTGTATTAGTGGGATATGCAGGTCATTTAAGTACGTTAGGTATGTGCCTAGTCCAAAGGCTTAGAACTATGTTCACCTCCATTATGTGTTAATTGATTTTGAGTTCGAGGAGACATTCCGAACCAGTATTCCTTAATTTGGTACAAGAGGTACATTGACACGATACTAGAGTTTGCCAGCATCACGGGGGTCATTCCGGGGGATGATATATATGTATATGTTAAAGGTGTGATAAATATATACAAGTGTGATTATCTACTTATGTGTGACATTAGAATCGATAAATTGTGCATACCTAAAAGTAATTGAAGTAAAAACACTTAAATGATTGACTCAATAGTAATACATGGATAATGTATATTATTGATATTATGGTAGCGTGTAGTATGTGTAATACAAGGGAGCTAGACCTATTGAGGTTAGTTAAATAAGTTATCTAGTTGGGCTGGGTATCATAGCTAGGTAGGATGCATTAGGCGTGCACTTTAGATGAGAGGTGAGGAACTCAAAGGAGTGTACGTGTATCTAACATGTGTATTTAATAACCATTTTTAAACTGTGATTTAAATAATTGCAAAATATTATCAAATGGTTTTCTTAGGCTCTGACCCGTGTCCAATCCATTTGTCAAAACCTTTTAGGTGTCTAACCACAGGGATGCCAAGCTTGATGATTCTTTCCAGGGATCTGTAGTTGCAACACTTGTGGAGGCTTGTAGGAGTTGATGTAGACGCTTCAGTTATTCATTACTAGTTTAGGAGTTTCATCCAGTATTTCATTTGGGGGTGTTACCCCTTCAGACTATTTCGTATTTTAGTTTATTTATTAGACATTATGAATTCAGTTTATTATTGTAGACTTGTATTTGAATTTGTTATGGGAACCGATGGTTTATTCGGTATTACTGATTTAGTAATTTATCGTGTGTTGAATTGAAATTTATATATTTTGTGGATGGTTTGGTGAATGTATTTAATTTCCACATGTTGTTATAATAATACAAGATAAAATTTGGCACCGACTTAATTTAACCTAGGTTGTTAGAAATTGAAAAGTTTTCGACAGTGATGCTAAGAATGAACCAAATGAGATTCCTGTTTGTTTTAATAAAGGACTGATCACCCGTGGCTAAAATAGGTGGGGTGTCACAATCATCTTGATCAAAATTAAATTCGGTGTCGGAAGCCTCCTTTTGTCAGCTATTCCTCTTTCCTTTTTCTTTTATGTTTTGGAAAACGTGTTTAATTCATAAGTTTTGAGATCATCTACGAGTTTTTATATCCTAATTGTGTCTAGAATTCTGAAAGAGTTAAGAACAGTTACCTTTGCACTCAATGAGATGGGAGAAGCCTCAAAATTTTGGTAACAACTCTCGTTTTAGAAATTTGCGCACCCAAATTAGAAAAGGAATTCACAATATCATATAAATGAGTCAAACGTGTCACATTTGAGCATGCTTATTGTCTCAAATTGTGCAGTGAGATTTTAATGTTCAGAAGCTTTAACAACATTAATACCCTCATGAGTGAGGAGGATACCCAAGCTTCTTTAAACATGGTAAACGTCATGATGCGACCAAATTCCTCAGATGTGATAGCACCAAAAATAGCATTTAACCCTCGAGATTTAAAATTAGTCCATATAAAGTCATCTTCAGTCCAAATAACGACTGTCTTAATACTAATGAAATTTTCATTAGTCACAGTAGGAGGAGTCCACCCCCTTTCAACGACAAGCCAGACGTGCTCGTTGATCAACTTTAGAGACGATCTCATTTAAGCTTTCAGGTGGGCATAATTTGTTCCATCAAACCCATGTGTCCTATTGTATGAATTCTCCATATAACCACCGCCATTCATCTAAATAACTTGTAGAAACAAGCTCTGAGACCACTTTGAGAATGCGGGTTACCGAGTGGTCTGATTATATATAAGGTAGAACTTGCAAAATAGGTCACACGCAAGCCAAATTAAATTTTATCCAATTTTATCTTGATAAACATGAAAGATATATGAATCTAAATTGAGTCAAATAAACAATAATAAAATATATGATGAAAAAACCCCTTTCAGGTAAAACCATTTTTCATTGTTGTTACAACTAGGTATTACAGAATGACATGGACACACTTAGAAAACTTAGACTCCACTAAGTAACACAGTTATGTCTTCCTTCCTTGTTATTGATGGCAAGTGATGAAAATCTAGAAACGCCCCATATCAAGCTCCACTCGCTTCGGTGTCCACCGATCAACCTTAAAAATTGTAATCCTAACTTCAGCAACGATGAATTAACTTTACAGGGATATGAATATGGTATGTGTTTTTCTAGATTTGATAAAGTGACCTCAAATCATCCAAGGGGTTTGGATTGAAAAAACTAACGTGTTTGATCACAAAAAGATGTCTAAAAGACTTAGTTTAAAATGCAGGTCCATATATCTATATAAATGGAGAAAAATGTCTAAGGGATAGACATGAAAGATTGCATTTGAATTTAGGTAAAAAATAAATATTCATCGGCTCGTTCGAACAAGGTACATCTCGTTCGAAAGAGGTACCCTGTCTCGTTCAAACACATATCAAAATAACTTTCTAATGAGAACCCAGAGAAATCAGCGTTTATTAAAATTATTCTCGTTTGAAGTCTCATTTGCAGCTGTTATAATGAGGTTCAAGCAATCGTTCGATGGACTTCCGATGTCATTCTGGCGACTTTGCAAAATTTCTAAAAAAAAATTTGAAAAAATATTTTATGTCTCCAAACATTGAACGAAAATATTTCACAAAAACAACCTCATATTGTTTTCTGATAAATGTAATGATGATCGATATTCGATTGTTGCATTAAGTCACTAACTTGTCTTCACTTCAGGATCTTGAGAATGTACATGATGAAGTAAATGTGTAATGGAGTATTGAAACTTGAAAACATGACGAGCATGTATAAGTCTCGCTCTTACACATCGAAAGCTAGCAGAAATCCCCATAAAACCTCATAACCCTAGAATCTTCACCCTAGCACCGCCACAAAAAAAGGTTTAAAATCCAAAAAATCATCGAAGAAATGAAATGATCAGAAAGAAAACAAGAAGCAATGAAAAGCTAAGGATATGTGATTCAGAGTTACCTAGAAGAAGGAGACGATTAAAAAAACTTAGAAAATGTCGAAATAGTGATCAGAGGAAGCAGAAGAGGTGAAATTCTAGTAGGAGGAAGAAAAATATTTCTTGATCTCGTTCTCGTTGTCAGTAAAAATGACAGAAATAAGAAAATGCCTCCTTAAACAACTTCTAATATAAAAAATGCGGTAATAATGAAGCATGAATACTAATGCATGTGATGATGTAAGGGATTACACGCGTGGGTTAGATGCTACTTGAATATTATACCCAATCTTTTTAAATCACACCACCTCTGACACAACTAAGGGATGACCAATAACTGTCAAGCATCTCATAACGGGGATAAATCGAGGGGACATAGGGATGTTGTGTCCATTATGTATGATGATATGACCGTTACGTCTTTAAGTTATAGTTAATAGCTAATACACATCTAAGTCTATAAAGTCACTACTTGTAGGCATTCATCAGACAAGACGAGACACAAAGCAGAGTCGCCTTGAAGTCATTTGGGACATAGTTTAAACCTCATCCTCCTACTGACATAGAAGGATGTGGTATAGGATTAATTGATATATATACATATGGTCTCATCCAGATGACACTCTGGTAACCAACCAAACATTTCAGTCTCGTCTCACAAATGAGACCAACCTTCTCACTCACACTAGTGGAAGATTTTTTACCTTAGATGACACTAATGTTACTAGCCATTAAACTCAAGGGATAGGAGTAAGTGTGTCGGGATAGACGATGGTCTTATCTCATCTCGTCTACTAGCATAAAACCTGTCCCCATCCAAACTCTCGACAAAGCCGATACTCCTAATATCACCTCAGATGATACGTCCTACCATAAGTATGTTCCTCCACGAATGGAAAGCATAATAGTTGTGTGTCAATCGGGTATCTCAGTCATTTCAACTTAAAGCCGTTAGTAAGCATCACTCACCCACGTGAGGGGATTTTTATCATGATTCCTTAACCACCATAATAGACATGTGTTTCTCTCTCATTAGCCCCCGACCTCAGCTAGGCGTGAAACACGTGCTAGGGGTGACACTGCACACCCCTCAACCTATAAAAGTCACACTATGTCTTCTTTATTAGGGGGATTTATAGACACCCTATTGTTACTATGATAAAGTAGTTTGAGAGAGAGAAAGCTTGTATTTATATCTTCAATGGTTGTTTGTGCCTCATTATAGTGAAACACTCTCATACTTTGAATAGTGTATGCGACTGGTTTAGAGGATTGCTTTCAATTTTGGGGGACAATGTCAATTTTGCGTACCTAAAGAGTGCATGCAACTGATTCATAAGATCGCAAACAATTCTGAGGGACAAGGTCAATTTGTGGACCTAAAGAGTGTATGCAACTGATTCATACGTTCAGGACAAATTCAGAAGTCCAAGGTTAATAATACGGACCTGAAGAGTGTATGCGATTGATTCAGAGTATAATGGACATTTTAGGGGTCAATGTCAATTTTACGAACCTAAAGAGTGTTTGCGATCGATTCAGAAGATTTCGATTAATTCCGAGGGCCAACTTTAATTTTTTGAAGCTAAAAAGTGAAGAGATCAATTCTGCAAACCAAAAGAGTATAGAGGTCAATTCTCTAGACCTAAATAGTAAAAAGTCAATTCTACAGACCTAAAGAGTGAAAAGGTCAATTTTGCTGACCTAAGGGATGAAGAGGCAAATTTCGCTAACTTAAGAGATGAAGAGGTCAATTATGAATACCTAAAGGATGAAGTAGTCAATTCAGTGGACGTAAAGGATAATGAGGTCAATTCAGCAGACCTAAGCAGTGAAGTGGCAATTTTGCGGACCTAAACAGCCAAGAGGTCAATTCTTTGTACCTAAAGAGTTGAGAGTTTGGTTCTACAGACTTAAAGAGTGAAGAGGTTTATTCTTCAGACCTAGAGAGTTTTGGGATGGATGTGTAATATATTAAGAACTTTTTGGGAATTTATAATTTTTTTAGAGAGATGTTATAAAATTTTGATGATTTTCATACACTTGTGTATTTTTTAAATTTGAGTGTAATTAAGAGAAATTGTGTAATTTGAGGAAAGTTTTTGACTTTTGAGATTTTCAAAATTTTTTAGAATTTATTTTAATTTTTTTAAGAAGTTATTCGAGTGGTTTTTCATGGAGAAAAATGTTATTTTGATGAATTTTGAGATTTGGATTGATTTGAGAAGTTTTAGGATTTTTCTACAATTTCTTGGACATTTATTTGGATTTTTTTTTTTATTTTTGTGACGAAATAAGAAGGGTAGTGCCAATTGGCAGAGCTTGGGAGTTGCCTATAGGTAAAGGCACAAACTTCTGAGGATTTTTGTGGATTCCTAAGGGACACTGCCAATTGGCACACCCCGGGGATGCCGATCGATATACCACTTGGCTCCTTATAAATGGGCATGGCAATTATTATTTCTCACCATTCTTGAGAAAAATCTCCTCCCCCTTTCTCTAAAAAGCAGTTGTAAGTAAAATCTTAAAAAGTTCCCCATGGAAGGAATAGACAACAATCCTTTCTTTGAGATCAATGATTGGGCTGGCATCGAGTGATGACATACTAGAGTGATGGCAGTGGGGATTGAGAATGCATATGGTAGCACTAGGGTAGTAGATAACGAGAGGATTATACTATGAGAGCCCGAGCTCCATCAATTAGAGAGGGTGAGGAACCCAGACGGTTATGTGAGTATCTAATTTTTATTTTTTATTTTTTTATCTTTTATTTATGAATTTGATTTTTCCCTAGGATTGATTTTTTTACCTTAAATTTTTTCAAATTGAAATTTCCAGATTGAGCATCCATTCTTGTGGAACGATAGGGATAACAAAGGTATGAGAGAATCTTCCTAGGGAGGTGCAAATCATGGTGGGTGCTACTGGGTTTGGTCTTCTCGCGAGATCCTTTTATGATACGTCATGATTGACGACGATTTTGTGCGGTTTGGGATGAGAGGTGGTAAGACAATACTCGTACCTTCCACTTAAGTCTAGTGAGATGATCGTTAATCCGATCGATGTGCACCAGTTAACGGGGTTAGAGTGTGAGGGTCAGCATATAAAGATGGATAGTACACTTCATTTCATTATAGAGGAAATTCGTGTAGTGTTGGGGGGTTTTAGGAGGATCGACTTTAAAGAGTCAGTGAAGGTTTCAGTGTTGAATAACATCCTGATGTATCGACCAATAAATTTTACTGATGTCAGGCACATGCAGAAGGTGCCACTTGCATGTTTATTTTACTTTTTATAGGATGATTTATGGTGGAGACAGGCGGAGATCCCTTCCATCTATGGGTTTTATCATTTGTTTGGATTATTTTTGAGATCCACACATATGATTGGGGAAGTTTGACTTTGGCATCTCTTTATGATTCCCTTGACGCCTTCAGTCATTGTTGTCGAAAGTCTTTTACTAGGATTATATATCATCTTGAGGTAACCTTTAAACATGTCCCCTTTTATTTATTTTTTTAGAGGTTTTTGAAGTTTTTTATTGAAAAATTATGTCGTCTTCTGAGGCATAGTTTTATGAGGTGATTGGGCACAACGTGGGGTTAATTCCTTGAAGGCGAAGGAGGGGGGAGAGTGATTGATTATTATTTAGTGGAGAAAGATGAATAGAGTATCGAAGGAATCTTTTCTCCTTAAGGATGTGAGGGCTAAGCTAAATGCCCTTACGAGTGACCAGGTTAGATTTTATTCTCTTTTTTGGATTTGTATATATATTTTTTTTACATTTTTCTTTGATATTTATTTTTTGACAGGTGTCATTTTATCCTTAGGGATAGTCTTTGGGAGCATTGGGGTCTATGGGCATTCATGCCCAGATGCGATGGTTGTTGGCTCCCAAGTATGGGTACATCTGGTACCTTGGCGAGATGATGATTAGGCAGGTGATGGAGAGTGAGGAGAAGTTCCCACTATTGATCCCTCATAATCATATGAGGATCACGGGGAAGATGTCGGATGAGACTAGGGTGACAACAATGGAGGGGGAGTACTATGCACTCTATACAGATACGAAGGGTGAGTACGACAATCTGGACTTCATGTCGAGTGGCTTGATGCAACCGTCAATGTATGACATATAGGGTGTCCCTCCACCATCGGCAGGGACCAGGGGTCCCGAGCACTTTGACACATGCATCCTGGAGTGGTGCGGTGATAGGGATGATGAAAGCTCTTATTCCTCGGCACTATTCCACTCCTTCCTACTATGTTCAGTCGGGTGGGGGTCCATCGTGTCATTAAACTATCTTCCTCAGGCAACACTTTATATCTTACCTCCTTTTTTTGAGTAGGATCTTCAGCGAGAGGTGTATCCTTTTTACTTGCACTTAAATTTTGAGTACCTTTGACTTATTTGTTTGTTGCTGATTTGAATTCTTTATTTGATTCTTCATTTTCTGCAGACTATGGTCATTTCTTCACCCTGGTTGAGGGATGTTCGGGATTAGATGGCCTATATGTGTAAGCATGTGCAGATGTTGGCTCATTATTACATGGAACCTCCAACGACTGTTGATGATCCTATGGCGAAGGCGATTTTGGGAAGTGGTGCGTCTACTATGCCTCCATGGGAAGCATGTTCACTGGGACCCTTAAGATGCTGACATTCAGCTCAGGGTTGGAAAATTTGGGTTGCATTCCAATAATTTTGATCCTTTTTCTTCTTTTCTTTTATTCGTAAAAAATGTAAAAGCAATAATAGATACATATAATAATTCATTTTTCATTTTTTTCTTATCTTAAATTAATGACTTAATTTATATGCACTTTTTAATTTTCAACGGGTTTTTTTTATTTGAATGAGAACAAAATATGTTTTATTTTTTTTTGGATATTTTGGGTTAAAAAATGCCCGAAGGGCTCTTTTGTAAAAAATATAGCTTTAGAAGGGATTTATTTGAAAATAAGGCCAACAAAAATGGAAAGGGGAATCTTTCTAAAATGGGAGTGTGCCTTCCGACATACCCTTTAGCTTGCCTATCGACATACCAGTATAATGCAGTTGCATTTCATCCATCATTGTCCTCTTTCTACATCTTTAGTACTTAGCGCTGGTTATTACCGTAGTGGATTGATTATTTCATCTTCTCGTGGAGAGTTTCAAGTATAAAAGGGGCGTTTGGGTGGAGTATTATACCACACTTCCTACTATTCTTCCCCTTACTTTCAGAGAGTTTCTTGATCTTATAGAATGGTTGCTGACATGACTGAGGCTTTTGTCACCTATATTGATGGTTTGAAGGCCATGTGGTTGTATAATGTTAACTCTGAGGCATCCAGTTTCTGTCGGGGCACCTTATGGTGAAATCGCTAAATACACTGGAATTGTTTGGAAGCAACTTTGCGGTTCTAGTACACCAAAGACCATATGTTTCATTTGGCATGGATGAGGTGTATCCTACCTACGAATAATTTTCTTCCTTGAGTTTATAAACCTAGACCTTTACCCCTTGAGTTTATACAACTAGACCTTTACCATTCTCCTCCAGTGTCATTAGCCTAATTTTTGCATATTTCTCCTTCTTCTTCCTAATCATTAATGCTTAGAGGAGGGATCAATCTCCTTGCAGTGCTAAATTTTGTGCATCAGAGGGATCACAAGGATAATGGTTTTGTTAGAACGGTGGCCATGAGCTTGATTGCCAAAATGCCCTAAGGAAGGTACCGTAATTCTTTAGATGAACTTCCGCTGCCATCCTGTTGTGACCATACTGGCAAAGACACTGAATGGTCTTGATGACTGGAAGGAAGGTTTGTGTTCCTTCTTGCGTAGCAGCCTCGTGATGTTATTCATGTTGTTAGTAGAGATCTTTCATTTGACATCTCCTCCCGATTTTCCTCTCACTTGTGTCCCGAATTTCTTTAATGACATGTTAAGAGTTTCGGCCCTTTCGTAGAGAACTGGGTTAATTGGCTCATGGATCATGGTGCTAGACATCTTTGAGGGTCTATTCCATTATGGGGCGAGTTGCATCCCATCCTGTAGTTAAAGGAATATTGTTACATTTGACTGGTAGGTCTTCACAAGAATTCTTTCTACTTCCTTCGGTGACTTTTGCATCAAGTGGGATGGGAAAAAATCGTTCCTCAGTGTATAACTAATTTCTTTCATGTGTAGGACATGAATGAATTCTTGAGAATGACCTTGGGGCCTCTGTGGTAGCATCATAGGTCGTCCAACCATTTCTCCCAATCAGAGGGGGAAACTGCCGTGGTATCCAAGGATTATTTGAAGTGGTTATAGAAGGAGGTGGTCCTGAAGATTAGTTCTGAGGGAACTCGGAGGATGTGTCTTTCGATGTTTGGGGATATGCATGTAGATGTGGTGGTGCCGTTTAAACTTTTCAAGGAATAATGTAGCATGGAGAGTATAAGAAAGTGCCGTGGAATAGGTATTTTTGAGGACCCCAAGAAATAGCAGTGATGGAGATGATGATGATGAGGCAGGGCCTTTTGGTAACTAGAATGGATTTATGATGCTTTTGTAAGTGTAAGTTTGGTAGCAGACATGTATGTGTTTTTGGCTCATATTTGGGACCTGGATCTGGTTAGGCTATGTTTTGGTAGGTGGGTGGTTCATGTAAGTTTTAAGGACTTTTCTCATTACTGATACTTCATGTAACTGCCATGTGTTTGAAAGAAAGGATGTAATAAATGATTATTTTGACATATTTTGTTGTGCCTTTTGGAAGAATTTATTTATGTTTGAATAATATATACCGACAATTAAGGCATATATGATCCTTTTTGTTCATTAAGAATGATGCTAGAGACTAATATTTCTTGATGGGAGAAAAAAATAACATTTTGTGAAAAAGAAAGGACCGTGCCTAAAATAACTTTATGGGATGCTTATGTACCCTTGTGGGGATGAAATGATGCTTGCGAATTTTTAAGAAGAGATTTAAGAGGATCAGTCCTACATAGTTCTTGCAGAGTTAGCAAATAAGAGTTTTTTTAAGAATATAATGGGGATGAGAAATGTGTAAAGCAATGAGAGTTGCACTAGGGATAAAATTTCTTGAGACAACCAAAGTTTACTGGATGCGCCATCTCTTCTGTGTTGAGTCCCATGAGCATAACGATGCCGCCGACATGATTTTCTTCACTAGGTATGTACCATTCTAGTTAGGATTGAACTTTCCTCTCGAATCCCATATGAATTATATAGTTTCTTTGAGAGCGAGGTTGCCTACTCTCACACTTCTGTCTTTGACCTTATTTTTGAATGATTTCGCAATGTGAATGTGATACCCTTGTATGTGGTATAAATACTTTAGCCTCTTTCATCAAAGAGTATGAGTTAATCATAACAACTTTATTGACATTCGATTTATCTAATGTGAATTTCAAGCTTAACCCGCAAGGAGGGTATTTCAAGCTCAACAAGAAGCTTAATTCCTTTCCGTATACCAAGGAGTTTAGGTTAGCTCCAGTGGGTGTTCTAACAGACGTGAAGTAGGCCAAAAGTGCAGAAGGGATCCGATCGACCCAATCTCTATAGATTTTGGTCATCTAATTGTTTATGGATTCGAGGCTTTTGTTAGCAAGTTCGATATACCTATTAGTTTACGGTCGGTAGGGATAATATTTGCGCCTCTGAATTCCATATTCCTGGACCACTCTTATTTGTGGTTCAAAATACCGACTGTTATCTGATAACAACTCGTGAGGTATTTTGTAGTGACATATGATATTCTTTCTGATGAACTTAGCTACTTTCTTAGCATTCAACACGACATATGAATCAAACTTGATCCATTTGGTAAAGTAATCAACAACAACTGGGATGAATTCATATCCATTGGATTGTTTGGGAGTGGCTTTCCCAATGATGTCAATGCTCTATGTTTATAAGGGACGATGTGAGTTCATGTTGTATAACTCTTAGGGACTTAAGTATTGGAGATTAGCGAATTACTAACATTTGAGGCACCTTGTAAAATAAGTAGCATAGTCTTGAACCATGATAGTCCAATAGTATCCTTGTGAATAATGTTCTTGAAAAGCACGTGACCATTTATCTGGGGTCCATATTCTCCAATATGGATCTTCTGCATCAGTTTTTCAACATCAGCCCATGATATGCACTGCAAATGGGTGCCATTGAAGTTTCTCTTGAAAAGTGCCTTGTCATAAATAATGTATGGACCTGGAAGCTTGCAAAGGATCATGCGATTTTTCTTATCAGCCTTTTAAGGATATCGACCATATTTGTGGAGGCACCAAATATCGTAATACCACAATCACACTTTGTATGGTTTTCTTTCGCATTGATCTCAATGTGGTAGCAATGGGTTGGCATGGGCTATTTTTGAACTTTAAAGGGGGCATGTTATTCCATCGGGCATGTCGACTATGGAGGCTAAGGTTGCCAATGCATTGGAAAAACTATTCTCAAGCAAGAAAGGTGACGTCTTTGAATTAAGAGGCGAGTTATTCAAGATGGGCGTGAAAGGGAAGGAGTTTCTCGTCTTTATGCCATTTTATGACTAGAGTAGTTGATAGCTCTTTCCTTTCATGATTCTTCAATATACTAGGCTAGCATAGCCCCAACTGCAATATCTGTGATAGTAATATATAAGATAAGAGGGAGACTAGGCTATGGTGGCTTGACCACTAGATATTGGGTAAAATACTTCTTGATATTATCGAAGGCTTATTAACATGCCTTGTTATAGACTTTGGTCGAATCTATTCAGAGAAGATTGAAGATAGGTTCACAGATAGAAGTGAGCTGACTAGTAAATCTGCTAATGCAAACTTCTTTCTCTATTCAAGGAGGCCAAATTTCAAGGATTACTTTGAGCTTGGAAGGGTCCGATTCGATCCCTCTTTCACTGACCATAAAACTAAGAAGTTTGCCTTTTGTGATGTCAAAGGCGCATTTCTATGGGTTGAGATGCATTTGTAATTGCCGCATTCATTTAAACAAGTTCCTCAAGGTAGGAATCTAACCTTCTCAAGTCTTAGATTTGATGATCATATTATTAACGTAGACCTCGACCTCTCTGTGGATAAGATTATGCGAGATGGTTATAGTTGCTCTTTGTAATTTAGCCCCGACGTTTTTAAGGCTGAGAGGCATGACAATATAGTATAAGGTACCCCATGGGGTATTAAAGCTAGTCTTTTCTTAGTGGTCGGGATGCATCTGATCTGATTATACCCCGTAAAGACATCGACAAATTACTTAAGGGCATGATTGGAAGTATTGTCGATGATCATGTCGATGTTGGGTCAAGGGTAGTTTTCCTTTAGAGAAGCTTTGTTTAGATCTCAGTAATCGATGCACATACGTACTTTCTCTCCTGATTTTGGCATAGGGACGATGTTGGCGAACCAAGTCGGATATTCTACCATGCGAAAGAAACTCACATTTAACTGTTTGACTACTTCATCCTTGAATTTGAGAGGCCATTATGGCCAAAGATTTCTCAATTTATTTTAGATAGGCTTGCATTTTGGATAAGTACGAATATCATGTTGAACGATCTCCAGTAAATGCCAAGCATATCAATGTAGGACTAAGAAAAGACATCCACTAATTCTTTTAGGAGCTCTTCAAATTGTGACTACTTATGATCATTAAGGGTTGAACATATCTTAATCTCGTGTAGAGAGCTACTAGAATCAAGATTAATAAAAAAAGTCTCATCATCATTAGATTGAATGCAGTTATGTTGTTTGACTGTTTCCTTATTATGGCGAGTTAAGAATTTTCCATTCATTAGATCATCTTCATCGATTGTTTTATTTATAAGGCATAATTAGATACTCAAAATATTAATATATTTTACTAGAAATATTTTATATAAATACAACATTCATGACCTCATCAAAGGAAGTATCTTTTACATTCATATTAGTAACACAAAAAGAAGAAAAAAAATTGGGTTCATTTTTTAGAAGGTGAATAGCAGGGTTATGGATGGGTGCAGTTGGCTTGAACGGAATGCTTTGCTAGTTGAGGATGGGTTTATCGGCAGGGATGATCTTTGTGGAAGGTTAAACATCGGTGTGGATCATATAGATATCCATTACTAGTGTTTGGAATCCAAATGATTCATCGTTATCGGTGCATTCGATGCTTTTTATGCTGTCAATGCTTGAAGAGCTTGACGGTTAAGAGCTTCACCTTATGCTCTAGGCCCTCGATCCAAGTAATCTTATCTTTAAAGGAGATCCCAAATCCTGGTTTCAACCTTGAAAGTGCGTGTATATGGATTGACTTGCATCTTAGGTCACACACACAAATATTAAATTTTACCCAAATTTTATCTTTTCTAGAATTAAGTGTGCATGTAAGATAATATCCGAAGTGAAAAATATGCCAAACCAAAAAAAACCACGCAGAAGAAGAATTGAGGAAAAATACCTTTAGGGAAAACCAATATTGACCACTATATAAGACTTTGAAAGACTCAAATGACTTATAGACTACTTATAGATCCACTAAGTATAATGCATAGAGTCTTGAAATCTTCAACAGAATATAATGCAATCCAGCATCACCCATAGAAAGAAGTTCTTCCCTCGGTATCCATCAATCAGTGTCAGGATTGCAGAATCCTTTTCTCTTTAGCAGTAGAGTCACAACTCCAACAATCAATAGTAAAGAAAAATCTACAAATATTTAATGTAATGTATGGAACTAGGGTTTGGAAAACTCAAAAAATCATTCTGGGGATAAATATTTAGAAAATAAAAGCGTTTCTCTGAAACAAAACTTATGGGACTTTTGAAACAGGTATGGAATTTTGTTTTTGCCAAAAGATCTTAAATAATGAGTCCAAAAAATTCTAATTTATAAAAAACATGATTTTTGAGGTGGCGGACTTCGTTCGAATGAAAATGGGCTTTCGTTTAAATGAAATCAAAATTTTGTTCTAATGAGGTCCAGTCTCGTTCGAACGAACAGTTTAGTTTGTTCTAACGAGCTTCTATCGACCTTCCAATGGTGGACCTATGTTAAACAAATAGACCCCATTTTAAGATCCTTTGATGTTTGTTCCAGCAAACTCAAATAGTCATTTTAATGAGATGCAAACCTCGTTCGAACGAGAATAGAGCCTCGTTCTAACGAGATGTGAATCTCTCTCCAACGAACCCAAAAACAAAAGTTTTCATTTTCAAAAACTCATTTTATAAAATGCCTCGAGTAAAATAATAAACACATCCCAGAATAAAATTTTATAAGTTAAGTCGAAGACCTTATACGATATGCCTCCAATTAGTGTTGTGATGGATTCAACGAATTGAATTTCGGAACGTTTCTTGGTCACTACTTGTTTTCAAAGATTGTGGAGGCATATGAGGATGTAGTGTTTGATTTGTAACAGGATGCGCCAAATCATCTAAACTATGAGAAATTATAAATGCTTGCTCTTATAAATATCCTCCTTTGGCTATTTTGGTACAAAAACAAAAATCGAACCAAATTAAATCTCGTAAGATAAGGAACTAAAAATTCCCTCTCAAACCCAAAAAATGAAAAGACATTGTAGAGATTGTCTTTAACTGAAATTCTTCATCTTATGAGGTCCAAAAGATCATCATCAATGCATAATCGACCTACACACATGAAACAAAAGAATACCGTGATGCTCTTGAGAGCTTAGAGTAAATAAAAACTCCCCCTCAATTAGTTGACCCCCTATTTGTCCGTAATATACAAAGACTAAGAAACTAAGTATGAATCATAAGCATCACCCGAATCCAAATGAAATAACATCACAAAGATAATCCAATAAGAACATGCAAGGAAATTTTGAAGAGATCATCATCAATGCGGAAGAGACCTACACACATGAAACAAAAGAATACTGTGACGCATACGGGAGTTTAAAGTAAATAAAAACTCCCCCTCAAATTTTTCTCCCCCTTTTGGTCCGTAATAGACAAAGGGTAAAGAACTAAGCATGAATCATAAGCATCACCCAAATACAAATGAAAAAACATAACAAAGATAATCTAATAAGCACACGGGATGAAATTTCGAAGAAGCTTACCAACAATTTTTGAAAATTTTCAAATTTTTTTGGTATAAAAAGTATATGTATAAAAAAGTACATATATGTACAAATACATTACACCATGAAATAACACTAAAATATCCGAATCATGAATGACAAATAAAATATATATGAACAAGTTCCATGAGAAAATTAACATAGGCATTCATAACAAAGGCGTACGAAGTCAATGAGATACTGCTAAAGAAATAACTCAATTTCAACATTAGGTGTAAGAATTTTGAACAAAATGAAATTGAATCGACTTATGTAATATACAATGAATTTAAATGCTTCTCAAAATAATAACGCCCAACTATTTAATGTTTTTTAAGAGAGTTCGTTGTGCAAACTCATTGATCTTTTACTTTATAACACCCTCAATACTTTACATATTTAAGAAGTCCCTCTCAAAATTTGAAGATATCATAATTCTCGTGTGTAGCAAAGCATCAATGAAAAAAAATGGCCGTGGCACTTATATTTTTGGGTTCCGTTAATCTTTAATCTCTTTTTCAAATAGTGTATTTTAACTCAAAGAGAATTTACTTTTTACATATTCCTTTTCCGTTACTTATCATAAAATAATTTTTTGGGAAACGAAATTCGGGAAATGGTTCTTCCAGGCACAACTTATCTATGGTACATTTGGTTCGTTATTAAACACTATTGAGATGTGAACACCGTATTCGACATTGGATAAACAAGTCCAATGTTCAAAATGTTCGTGCATGTGCGTAATAAAAGTGATAAAAAGTTTAGTATGAAGAAGGTAATCATACATGAACAACGAAATGCAAGCCATGCATTATTAAGCACACTAAAGAAACGATAACATGTCTCAAAACACTATGAAAAAGTCACATGAATGGATGGAGTGTAGGGGTGATTCAAAGATCTTAAATGAACATCCATATATGGTGAAAAAAATACAAAAATCTTTTTGTCTCGGTCAAATATTTTATCAAAAATATTTTTTTAGATTTTTAAAAACTTTTGCTTAAAAACAAAAAAACTTTTTGTGTTTTTCAAGATCTTTCAAATAAAAGTATTTTTTTTCAAGAACTACAATTTATTCATAAGGACTAGAAGAACTTGCCTCTTCAAAATAGCTTACATCCTTGGATGTATCAAGAAAAAATGAAGAATGAAAATGCAAATGAGGTTCTTTATGACATAGAACCCTTACAATGAAATAAATGAGAGATGAAATTAAAGCAAGCTTATAGAAATCTAAAAAGAATATTTTGCACCAATGGCTTTTACACATTCCTAAATGAAGGAAACCTCCATTTGTCCACTGTAATTAAACCCTTTAGATCCTTAGGAAAGTCAATTGTAGAATGAGAACTAGTGTTTGACAGTTGGAGGCTGCCTAATTTTGCAAGGTAGTCTGGAACTTGATTTGCCTCCATGTAGATGTGAACAATCTTGAACTTTAATCCCTTTAGAATACTCTAAATCTTGTGAACATGCCATTTAATTCTCCATGGAACAGAACCTTTTCTAGTTAGAACACCTACAAGGATTCTTGAATCACTTTCTATAATGAGATAATAATCTGACAAATCCATATATAACTCCACACCTTTCAGAAGAGCTAAGGCCTCTGCTTCCATATTTGTAACTTCTCCGAAATGAAAATTAAAAGCCCAAACCATTTCCCCAAAATGATTTCTAAGAATAATTCCCCCTCCTCCCAAACCAGGATTCCCTCTAAAACTGCCATCAATATTTAACTTTAGAACTCCTGATGGGGGAATTTCCCATTTGATCTGCAACCTCTTATTAGGATCCATTAAAATTTTTGAAACTGAAATTGATTGAATCTGCTGATGGATTTGAAAAAGAACAGTAGACACACTAGGGCTGCCTTCATCATACTTGCATTTATTTCTCAAACACCATAAGCACCAACAAACTATGGAAGGGACTATAATAGAGACACCATGGTTTAATTTTACCCCATACAGCCACCATTAAAATAATTGATTTCTGAAGCCTCCACCTTTAGTTCTTTGGATTCCATATTCTTTAGTAATTTTATCCCAAACTGAATCTACTATGTGTTCCTTCTCGAAAATATGGCCAGTTGTTTCTTCTTGAGGTCACGAGCAACATAGGCATTTAGATGGACCTCTAATCCCAATAGATTTGGTTTTCTCATCTGATGGAAGCAGGTTATTCATGAGTTTCCACATAAACACTGAAATTTTCATTGGGAGGGAGCTATGCCAGATAAATTTTGTGCTCAGGCTTGAAACTCCTCTAGTTCTACTAAGACTCCAAGTTGAAGAGGTGGAAAAAGATCCAAAAGTAGATGGCCTCCAGATCAGAGTGTGTGGACTGTTGGGGAAAAATTCCTGATAATTTAGCATCTGAAGAGCAATGTTTGGCTTGAAGAAATTCAGAACCTTTTCCTTGTTCCATTTTCTACCTGGAAACCAAAAGTCTTTTATAAGACATGCTTCGACTTATGTAGCATTCTTACAATCATCTATGCCCCAATTGTCTTTAAGAACATTGATTTTACCTTCTCCTATATGACACATCATATATTCCTCAGCTTTGTCTCTGATAGAACACATTGTATTCAAAGTTTGGGCACCCCCTCATTGGAGCAACAGTTGAGTGATGATTCCTACAGTAGGCTGCTTGCATAAATTTTGACCACAGGGAGTTTTGAGTTCTAAAAAGCCACCACAACTTTATACTTTGAGATGAGTTTACATCATTAAGATGTCTGATACCCAATCCACCTTCGTTAATAGGTTTGGCAATCAAATCCCAACTACACCATTGATGCCTACGATCTCCAAAATTAGAACTCAAAAAGAATTTTTAGAAAAGTGAGTTTATTCTTTTGAAAATTGCCTTAGGAGGACTAATAGCTAATAACATGTACATTGGGATGGAGGAAAGAACTGAATTGAGGAGGAGTAACTTACCACCTGTATTCAAACATTTTGCCTTCCAACCTTGAATTTTACTCTTAATTTTTTGAACCAAATCTTCAAAGAAAATGATCTTCTTTCTTCCACTGAAAATTGGGCAGCCTAGATAGGTGATTGGGTCTTCTTTAACTTGCATTCCAGTGCATTCCTTAAACTTGTTAACAATTCTTGAACTTAATTTGTTGGAGACCACTAAATAACTTTTGGATTTGTTAATGAGTTGGCCTGACACTTGTTCATATTGACTTAACACCTTCATTCCTCAATCCTGAGCTAAATATGATGATATCATCTGCAAAAGAGAAATGGTTAAAACAGGGGCTGCCAAGTGGCATTTTATATCCCAAATAAGAGGGATTAGACATTAGGTTTTCCAGGTTTTTAGAGAGAGCATCAGCCATAATTATGAATAGGCTTGGGGACAAAGGGTCCCCTTGCCTTAACCCTCTAGAAGATTTGAAGAAGCCTGCATTTTCTCCATTGATCAAGACTGTGAACAAAGAATTGGATAACAATCTCCAAACCATAGCCAACCATTTTTACAGAAGCCCATCCTTCTCATGACTTTAATAAGAAATAACCAGGACACTCTATCGTAAGCCTTAGCCATATCCAACTTCAATAAAATATTACCTCCAAAGTTTTTATTATGAATTCTAGAAAGACATTCTTGGGCCAATAAAACATTCTCTGTAATAAGTCTACCTCTAATGAAACCTGAATGGGAAGGAGAAATGATTTTATGAAGAATAATAGCTACTCCATCATTCAATATTCTAGAAAATATTTTATTGATAAAGTTTTGCATACTGATTGGTCCAAAATCATTAAAAGTTTGTGGGTTCTTCTTTTTTGGGATCAAAACTATTTTAGTAGAGGTAGTCATATTTGGGAGGGAATAACCAGCAAGAAAACTGTGAACAACCTTGAGAACATTCATTTTAATATCCTCCCAGAAGAAGGTGAAAAAATAGCCTTTGAAGCCATCAACACCTGCACCACTGGCTGCATTAAGGCCCTTCACTGCTGTCTATACTTCTTCCAATTTTGGCCATTCAATCAGACTTATGTTCATGTTCTCATCCACTGATTGAGGGACACATTTCAAAAACTGATCTTCTCCTATAGGATTGCTTTTTTTTCTTTCAAATTGAAACATTTCTGAAAAATGTTGAACTGCTTCTGATTGGATATCCTCCTTAGTCTCTGCCCAAGTTCCATCCTTCTTTCTTATTTTAGAGATGAGTAATTTCCTTTGCTTGCTGTTGACACATCTGTGGAAGAAAGATGAGTTCCTATCTCCTTCTGTTGTCCATATATCTTTAGATTTTTGGGCCCAAAAATCTTCTTCAATCTTCAGACTTTGATTACTAATGGCATTGACCTGGGATAATTTCTCCCTATTTTGCTCTGATTGGTCATTTTCAAACTCCAATTCAGCTTGTAAGAGCTGGTCTTCATCATCCCTAGCAGATTGGAATATATCTCCATAAGCTTGTTTACTCTAACTACTAAGCTTTCCCCTTATCGCTTTTAGTTTCATTGAGATGGACACAATCGAATTAGAACATTCCACTTCTCTCCAAGTGGATCTGAATATTTTAATACATTCTTCCTTCTCAGTCCACAAATTTAGGAACTTAAATGATTTTTTAGGCATATAATTTATCACCTTTCCAATCAGGAGAAGGGGATTATGATCTGACATGCTTCTATTTAGGTGTTGGACGTCCGAAACCAAACCCAGCTCAAGACATTTTTGATTCATTAGCACTCGATCCAACCTACACCAAACACTATTTTTTGGACTTCTTTTGTTATGCCAAGTGTATTTAGATCCTTTATAACCTACATCAACAAGACCATTATTGTCTATACACTCAAGGAATTCATACATGGCTCCAATATTTACAGCATTTCCACCAGCTTTCTCAATTTGATTTGTGATGATATTAAAACCACCACCAATTAACCAGGCTGAATCATGATCAATCGCAGTCAGATGGTCCCAAAGCATTCTTCGAACATTTCTAATATAACTTGTATAAACAAAGATACACAACACATATTGATTATTACCTTCCAAACTGACTTTAAAAGAGATGCACTGATGCATATTATAATGAACTTCCCACTGAATTTCTTCTCTAAAATAACACCATATCTTGCTATTCTGGTTTGCTTGACAAGAAGAGAACCCCAACTTCAACATGAATCTTCTTATATTCTCAAAGGTTTTCTTTGGTTCCAAAACTACAAAAACTTGAACTTTATGGACATTTTTTAGTCTTTTTAGTCTTTGTAAACCACCTTTTTTTGAGATCCCCCTAATATTCCAAATTAATGCTGCTAACATTTAGAAATTTTAGGGATTTTGGAGTTTGAGTGTGACCTTAACAATTTCATAGAGTTATTACCTGAGTCCATATTTATCCCTCCTTTGAGAGGAGTCTTTTTATTTCTGCTAACAGTAGCCTTCTTGATCTTTAGTTACAACTTGAGGACTATTTTTCTCCTTATCTACATGGTTGTCTAACATATTGGTTCTTTCCCCTACTGCCTTTTGGGACATCACACTTACTAGAACTTCTGTACCCCCTAGATCCTCCTTAGAGTTTATCTGACTTGTATCTGATAGATCATCTGTTTTGCTAGCACTTTCAGTATCTGGACTTAAGACATCTTCAGGCTCATTTGGTTTGGTTTCTTCAGAAGCTGAATGAATAGAGTTTTGGACACTTGTGGGAGGCTTTGCATTTGAAGTGACTTTTTTATTTGGAATTTTTCTAAAAAATGAGGAAATTAGGGCTTGTGTTATCTTCTTTAGATATGAGATTCCTTTCTATGATATTTCTCCTACATCAACATCATCTTCTTCTTCCTCTATGACTTCTTTTTGAATAGTATTGGCATCTGCTGTTTTCTTTCCAAATGACTTTATGACCCATTCTTTTTTTGAATTCGATCTCTGCTGCTCTCCTTTTAGATTGTTCACTTGAACTCCATTTGACATACTTGTTCCCATCTCCTTCTTAAAATGACATTTCTCTTACTCATGGACTTTCTTACCACAAAATAAGAAATATGGAGGTAAATCTTCATACACAATAGGCTGCCAAAAACTCGTGCCTTTATTTTTGTTACCTAACCAGACCCTCGATGGAAGAGTCTTTTTAAGGTCTAATTCCACACAAATTCTGTCCACACTAGGGCGGTCTATGGAGTCTGTAGCACTATCAATCTTGAGAAGCTTTCCTACAACTTGTCCAATAGAGAATAAGGCATTTTTATTGTACAAGTGTATAGGAAGAAGGGGAAGCAGAATCCATACAGGAACAATAGAAGATTCCTTATGTGGATGGAAATCAATATCCCATTTAAAAGTCCGCATAGGAAATCTATGGATAAACCAAGTATCTTTCAACTAAAGCCAACGAAAATCCTCTTCATGTTCCAGACGAATGAAGATATGTTTTTGATCCACCAGACTAATATTGAATGAGGCTTTGAGTTGGAGAGAAGAAAAGAACTTACGAATAACATCTATGGAAGGTCTGTCATGTGAAAACTTGCCAACAATGGAATATTTGAAAGGGGTTGCCATTTCTTGGAGAGTGGATAACATTAAATCCGGTTCCCATTTGAATGAGGATATTATCTGCAGCAAAATTGAAGACTCCTTTTTTGAACAAACAACATCAGCAAATGATTTGTGTTTGGAGGGTGGTGCATGGGTAGGGTTAGAGGTATTGATAGGTTCAGTGATGAGAGGGGAGGAGGAATGAATGGCAAATGAAGCTTGCATTCCCTCCCTTTCGCAAGGGGAGGGAAGAGAAGCCATGTAAACCCTGGCTAGGGAAAAAGTCGGCTAGGGGGAAAACCTTTTTATTTCACAATGTAAAGGTAAATCGCAACTTACATTAAATAAAAGCATATATAAACATAGAACCACAATAAAAATACAATATAGAAATAGGGACAAATGATATGACCATGATAAGCATCCTATACTAGATAAAGTACCTGAACTCAATCAACAGAAAATACCTATATTCTCGAATCTAAGTGCATCTACAGGTTTCATAAAATATCTGCTAGTTGACATTCGATTCTCACAAAGCTCAAGGAAATGATCATCTCCTCAACAAGATCACGAATGAAATGCTCACGTATCCTAATGTGCTTCATCAAGGAATTTTGTATCAGATTATGGGATATATAAATTGTACTCGTATTATCATATGAAATAGTCATTGTGCTTTCGGTGATCCCATAATCTTCCAAGATATACTTCATCCATAAGAGTTGTGTGCAATAACTCTCAACGGCTATATACTCGGTCTTCGTATTGGAAAAAGAGATGGATTTCTATTTCTTTCGTAACCAAGAGACAAGAGCACTCCCAAAGTAAAAGTATCCACCTGAGGTGCTCATACAACCATTAACATCCTCATCCCAATCAACATCCGAATAGGAGAAATCGTTATTGATATCAAAGGACAAATGATATGACCATGATAATCATCCTACGCTAGATAAAGTAACCGAACTCAATCAATGAAAAAATACATATATAAACATATATAAACATAGAACCACAATAAAAATACAATCTAGCAATAGGGACAAATGATATGACCATGATAAGCATCTTACACTGGATAAAGTACCTGAACTCAATCAACAAAAAAATACCTATATTCTCGAATCTAAGTGCATATATAGGTTTCATAAAATATTGGCTAATTGACATTCGGTGCTCACAAAGCTCAAGGAAATGACCACCTCCTCAAAAAGATCACGAATGAAATGCTCCGTATCCTACTGTGTTTCATCCAGGAATTTTGGAACAGATTATGGGATATATAAATTTAAATCGTATTATCATATGAAATAGTCATTGTGTCTTAGGTGATCCCATTATCTTCCAAGATTTACTTCATCTATAAGAGTTGTGTGCAATAACTCTCGACGGCTATATACTCGGCCTCTGTAGTGGAAAAAGAGATGGAGTTTTGCTTTTTTCATAACTAAGAGACAAGAGCACTCCCAAAGTAAAAGCATCCACCTGAGATGCTCCTACAACCATCAACATCCTTATTCCAATTGACATACGAATAGGAGAAACGGTTATCGATATCAAAGGAGTTTTTAAATATCGTCGAAAAGAGTGCCACTCACTTATTTGATGATACGTGTAAGTGCGAGAAGGCGAGACTCTTTTGGAAATGCTTAGTAACGCTCACAAAGGCAATGTGGGGATGACTAATGGTTAAGTAGAAAAGACTACCTATCATGCTCCTATAAAGGGGTTTCTCTACGCGTTTCTTAAGCTTAGTCCATGTACTCCTAGGGGTACGTGAGTTCTTAACAGAGTCTAAACCAAACTTCTTCACTAGGTCCCCAAAATATTTAGATTGAGATATGAATATCCCATTCTCAAGTTGATTCACTTGGAGACCTAAGAAGAACGTAACCTCACAAACCATGATCATCTCAAACTCACTTTTTATCTCCTCCTCCTCCTCCTCCTCCTCCTCCTCCTCCTCCTCAATCTTGTGAGTAGTTTGGGAACACATGGATCTAAATACTATGTCATCTTCATATACTTGAGAAACTAATTGGGAACCACACTCTCTCCTCACAAATAAAATCTTATCCAGTCCCCCTCTCTTGAAGCCACAAGCTAAGAGATAAGAAGTTAGCCTCTCGTACTAAGAACGGGAAGCTTTCTTCAAACCATACAAGACCCTTTTAAGATAAAAGACATGTTCTGGGTATTTTTGGTCTTTGAACCTCCTTTGTTATTACATGTACACTTCCTCCTAAATAATGCCATTAAGGAAGTCACTCTTGTCATCCATTTGGTATAATTTGGACAGTAGATGACATGCTATGGCGAGTAGTAAGCGGATGGACTCAAGCTTAGCAATATGAGCAAAGGTCTCGTCAAAGTCTACACCCTTAATCTCTGTGTAGCCTCGAGTGACCAATCTAGACTTATTACGAACTATGGTGCCATTATCATCCATTTTGTTCTTGTAAATAAACTTGGTACCAATCACATTAGTCTCGCTAAATCAGGGGAATAACTTATAGACATCATTCTTTTAAAACTGAAGCAACTCATCTTGTATAGTGTATATCCAATGGCCATCCTTGAGTGCTTCTTTTACATTATTATGATCTATTAAGGAGGTTTAGCAAAAGTATCTAACCACATTCTTAAGTTGAGATCTTAACACTTAATGTGGGATTACCAATTATAGCAGAAAGGTCGTGGCTCTTTCGAAACTAAGAGGGTGGATCCTTTTATCAAGCGCGGGGTCCGCTGGGGAAGTATGAGGAACGATGAGATCATCACATGGGGTTCATCATTTTCACACTCGAGGTTATGATCAATAGACGTAGGCGGCTCGTCATCTATAATCGTGACGTTTATTGATTTCATAACCTTAGAGCTTTCAAGGTCAAACACCCTAGAAGCCCTACTCGACGATGAATATCCTAAAAATATCCTCTTATGACTTTGAGAGTTGAACTTTCCTAAGTGCTCCCTACCTCTCAAAATATACCTTATTCACTGATATTAACTACCTCTGCCAAAACATTTCTAGGGACATTTCTCCTAAAAAGCATGGATCTAGCCATCACTAGAATCCTCCAGTTCTTCTTCTCAACTAGACCATTTTTTGAAGAGTATGAATGATTAAAAACTCGTATTTGATTCCACTCCAACACAATAGCTATCCACCATGGCTTCTTTAAATTCAATATCATTGACACTATGCATCCAATTAATAGTGACCTTATGCTTATTCTAAAGGACATGACACTTGGTTGTTTGGAACTAAATCGCGTCAGACTTTTCTCTATGAAACCCTATGATAGAGTATCTCGAAAAGTCATCAACCATCACGAGAATCTATCTCTTACCACCTATGATTTCCCTACGCATAGGAACCATAATATCCATGTGTATTAACTCTAGCACACGAGAGGTGGTAATGGTATTTAACTTCCGATGGGGACTTCAAATTTGTTTTCCTTGTTGGTAAGGACCACAAACCGAGGAAGTTGGTTTCCAAAGAGATCGTAAGCATTGAACTATGTCTTTCTTTACTAATTTATTTAGATATCTAAAGTTCACATGACTTGGTCATTGATGCCAAACGTTCATAGAGGATATTGTTGTATTATTTCACCCAAACGAGTACTTGGGAATAATCCTATAGTAAGTATCTTCGGTCCTCACTCCTTGTAGTAAAAGTTCATCCGATTGATCATAAACTTTACACTCGGAATGGTATAACCTTACCATAAAATTATGATCATAAAGTTAGCTTATGCTAATTAAGTTCGCTTTTAACCCTTCAATGTACAATAATTTGTCTAGTTTAGGAAATTCGAGTATCTCAACACAGTCACGTTCTAAAATGCTCCACCTGCCCCCATCTCCAAAGTGACTTTGCCTTCCTTGTGATAGACAAGGTCAGTAAAGTATGACTTGTCACTAGTCATGTGCCTAGAGAACCCACTATCAAGATATGATTGGAAATTATCTTGACCCTTGAGAGCAACGTGAACAACAATGGCTTTGTCGTCATTTTTAGGTACCCAAGAAGATGTAACCTTTTATTTGCCCTTATTATTGTTGGCTCTAGTCATCGCGCTGGAGGCATTTTAAGAGGAATAGACATCCTTTGAAAATTTTCCATTAAGATTTTAGAAGTGGAAACTAGGAACTCAACTTACCCTTTAAGACTAACAAAGTAGCTATAGTGGTATGCAGGAGTATGTGTACGTGGAGTTATTCCTAACTTGTTGCAAAAATTCCCTAAGGTGACCTCTCCTTTTGCAATGATGAAAACACAACATTTTTTGGGTCTACTTTTGGATAGGTCATTTAGGTTGAACTCTCTTTGGCAGGTTAGGTCGAGGCCCATACGAATCCACCATAAATTTAGGAACGGGTGCAACGTGAAAAGTGGATGCCCCATCATAACCCATTCCTTGACTCTCCTTAAAACCTAAAGCGGGATCGAGGAACATATTTCCTACCTTCTTTTATGTATCTTCTATAGTAACCTTGACCTCCAAGGAACGTTTGACATCTTTATAAAGTTAGGATACTAGGGATTCAAGTTTCTCACGAGTCTCCAATAAAGTTTGTAGATCTCTCGTAAGACTAGCCATTTTGTTGGTCAAGTCACCATTTTCCCTCTCCACTAACAACTCTCTCTACCAAAAAAAAAACTCTCATCAAGGTCTCTCTCTCTAGATTCTCTTAACTCTTTCTTAAACGATAACACCCGAAGCACCATATTTTTCTTTTTCTTTTTCATTTTAAAGGATTTGGTGTAAAGCTCGATATAGACATGTTGAAAGCCACTTTCACCATCACTTAAATCGTCATCTTCCTCACTTTTTTTGGAATGGCTAGGTTCACTGCCGAGGTCATCAAGTTAAATACCATCCTCATTGGCATTAGACGTACTCGATCTATAAAAATGACTTGCCATGAATGCGGTGAAGTTACGTTTATATGGCGATTCATCCTTGAAATCCATCGACTAGGCCTCACTATCACTAAGAGTGAAATTATAGGTGGCTTTGCATTTGCCCTGTGTCTTTAGCATTGCAGTAAACTCGTGGGCTTTATGGCTATTACCCTCTCACTCATATCATCTCTCCTCCTCTTTCTTAGGGTACTCTCTTTTTTCTTTTTCAAAACCTTTCTTGCCCGACTTAATTTTTTTATCTTTCTCAAAACCTTTATATCTTTGGAAGAATTTTCTTTTCTTTATTTGAGAACTTTTTTTGATCTTTTATTCAAAAAGGGCATGATCATCAAGATCAAAATCAAATTCGGAGTTAGAAGAGACCTCCTCTTTCTTTTTTAATTGGGCTTTCGAAGCAATCCTTTTTTCTTTCGCCTTTTGAATTTTGGGAAACATATCAATTTCATAAGTTTAAAGGTCTCATATGAGTTTTTCTAACCTAAGCATATCTTAATTTCCTACCAAATTAAGGACCGTGACTTTAAGGGTTAAATGGGATGACAGGGATCTTAATATTTTTCACAACTCTCGTCTCAGGAATTCTCTCACCCAAATTAAGACTAAAATTGATTATATCAGATAAACATGCATAAAAATCATGAAAAGTCTTAGTCTTTAGCATGGTAATGATCTCAAACTGTGTAGTGAGATTTTTTAGCTTTGAAGCTCTCACGACTTTGGTACCCTCGTGAATGAGTTGGATGTTATTCCACACTTCTTTAGACATGGTAGACGTCATAATCCGATGAAATTTGTTGGGGGTGACTGCACTAAAAATTTCACTCAAGCCACGAGAGTTAAATTTTCTCCATTTAAAATTATCCTCTGTTTAAGCTTGGGACTTTTGGAATAGGTATGAAACTTTGTTTTTGTCAAAATATTTTCAGAAATGAGTCCACAAAAGTCTAATTTATAGAAAGAATGACTTTTGAGGCATCATACTTCATTTGAATGAAAATGGGCTTTTGTTTGAACGAAATCAAGCTTTTGTTCTAACGAGATTCAATCTCATTGGAATAAAGAGTCTTGTGCATTTCAACGAGTGTACCTTTGTTAAAAAGAGAGACCCCATTTGAATATCATTTGAAGTTCATTCCAAGAAACTCAAAAAGTTATCATAACAAGATGTAAACCTCATTCGAATGAGAATAAAGTTTCGTTCTAACGAGATGCAAATCTCGTTCCAACGAACCCCAAAACAAAAAATTTCATTTTCAAAGAATCATTTTATAAAAATGCCTCGAGTAAAAAAATTAACACATCCCAGAATAAAATCATATAAATTAAGTCAAAAACCTTATGGCATACACCTCCAATTAGTGTTATAACGGATTCAACGACTTAAACTTTGGAATGTTGCTTGGTCACTAACTTGTCTTCAAATATCGTGGAAGCATGTGCAGATGTAGTGTTCGATTTATAACGGGATATGCTAAATTATATAAACTATGAGAAATTATAAATTATGGCTCTTATAAGCTTTTTCTTTGCAATATCGTACAATGGCTTACGGAAATAACAAAAGAAGAAATATTCACCCTCACTGATAAAATGCCCATTTATAGAATCATCAGAGATCACCTTTTTTTTCTTTAATACTCTCTTTCGAGATGGATGGTAAAGAGCCATGAGTTGAGCTAAAGATGACTGATTTTCTAGTACACACAGAGTTAAAGAAGAAATCTTCACCCTCACTGACAAATCGCAGCCCATTTCGAGCATAAAACGCTTATTCTTCAACATCTGGACCACATTAACATTACCATGTTGGATATGCTCTGGCACACTTTCTCTTTGAAATTTCCCTCTGTCGGGAGAAGAAGTGTATAAATATTAAAGCCCGAGAGAAGTATATCATTAGCATTTTGTTGTGTCTCCAAGACATTGTTACTTGTGTTAATACCATCAAACTTTTCATCATCTACGATGATGGTTATGACTTGATTAACGATGAAGCATTTTAGCTTCTGATGGAGGGAAGAGGCTACTCCCCTGATATTGTGGATCTAAGGTCACCAAGGAGAAAATTAAATCAAGAAGGGACGTCGATGACTTGAAATTCCTTCTAAAGGAATATTAGGTCAGCCCATAGTGTAAGGGATACTTAACCGCACAACAATGGATTGAGGAGTGAGGTTGTTGACCGATATTTTGAAACATTTGAGGGTTCTTAATGGACAAACATTAGAGCAAAACCATTAACTAACGAGAGTGTCTTACCCTTAATTTCCACTGAGATATTGAGTGCATAATTTTGATCTAGACCACTTTTTAGAATCTCCTCATCAGTGAAGGATACAAGTCTGGTGGAGGTTAGAGTTCTGACTATATGAACTACCTCTTCGGGGGGTGGTAGGTGTAGGAATTGTAGGTCTGGTAAGAAGCTTGATCAGGTCATTTTTGTGAAATTAGGAAGATATATAAAGTCCACACATGGTAATATTGGCTTGGGTCTTCTTGAGTATTTCAAGGATTTTTCTATCTTCAATTAAATTTTTGGCATTGGGATTTCTTCGGCTATCCCTTTTCCACTGTCTATAGGTACACTAGTTGTTGAGAAGATTGGGTCCTTAATGTATCGTCTTGATTGGGTCATATGATTCACATATACTGAGAAGAACAAAACCCCATTTTTTCATCTATCTAATGTGAAAGAGATATCTCATTTATTCAAATCATCATCTCTTCGAAGGAGATCATTCCATAAAATGAGGCAATCATATTGGCGTTTCCATTATCAGATTCACCATTTGAGTCGTCTAAGGGGTCCGAGTCATCTCCCTAGCAGGTAACAATAATATTTTATTTTTAAGAAAAGGCGATGCATTCTTTAACCTCGCCAATTCATTGTATAAGTTTTACCATGAAGTGGATAAGTCCTGTAAAGAAGGGACCAAATACCCTTTGAGTTTCAGCATTGCATGTAGCTTTAAAGATTCACATAACTTATTCTTCGTGCGATATTCTTCTGATAAAACTTGGACAATGTTGTCTAAATCGAGCTCTCCAGGCATAAACCAATCTTCTGACTGATGGTCCCACTTTCAAGCCTTTATATACTCATCACTGATCTTCTCTCAATTACTTTCTTCAAGAGTCATTTTAGATTGACATTTCATCCTAATATTTCTAAGTTGTTTTAAGATAGCTGAAAGTCCTGTATTCTTTATTTCTGAGCGGGTTTGAATAATGATGTTGGCTCTTATCACGAGGGAAAGAGATTGATTGGGAGAATATTGAGGGTGTAAGAGAAATAATGGGCAAACTTGTAGATGTTTTGGTAAATTAATTGAGATGATGGACTGAGTAGGTTTATTGATCGGTTTAATTTGTGTAAATGGGTCAAAATTTGGGTCTTCATTAGTGAGAATGGCATGTGTGCCAACTTGATGGATTAGTTTAGGATTACAGTTCATGTTTGGTTTAGGATTTGATGAGATTAAAGGATAAGAGGGCTTGATAGAATTTTAAAAGCGGAGCACATAGCTTAAAGTATTACTTTTGGGTTGTAACAAGGCGGGCTTTCAGTGCCCATGAAATGGTAGGCTGAGAGATGTTGATGGCTGAGACAGTGGTAGTCATTGGATTATCATACTTGTGAGGGTTGAACTATTCTATTGGCTTCTTTAACTCGAATTTAGTCTTCTGGTTGTTGGAATTTTCTTAAATATCAACCCCGGTTTACCGTAGGGTTCTAAAAAGGGGGTAATACTTGCTACCCATAGAATTCCAAATGTGAGGTGAAAAATTCTTCTTCACGCTATTGACCGTTTCCTCCTCAGACAGACGAATGGTTATGGTAGAGGCTTTTTCTTTCCACTTACCGGTGAAATTAGTGATATATTCTCTAGGTTTTTTAGCACTTTAAGATCTTGGCGAGTTACCTCCAACTCTTTAGTATACTTGTAATGAATTATGAAATTCCTAGCTACATCTTCCCAATTGAGAATCCTGGATTCTTTTAGTAACAGAAACCAGCAAAGGGCATTTTCCTTGAGTGTCTATTGAAACATTCGAGACATGATTTCTTTGGTATCCCTATTAGGCTCATATAACAATGGTAGTTATGAAGATATACAATGGGAGGTCCTCTATCTCTAAGCTTCTCTATATTGGACATGTTGAACTTTTTGGCAACCTAGACGTCAGATAAGGGGACATGTGGGTGATATCCAAGTAGCTGCCTAAGATTTTAACCTAATCTAACTTTTAGGAAAACAGTCTGAGGTCTTCCTTTACTTAGTTCAATTCTTCATCCTTGGTGTCAACAAGAGCTAGCAGGTTAGCCGTTGGTTGAGTAAGGTGGGGGATTGGGAAATGAGTCTGGGTGGTCTGTCATAGGGACGCGCAAAGCATGAGGAACTTATTGATATTCTTCTAGAGGCCACATCGTCTCAGGTTTTTATGGTCCCACAACACGGGGGAAGGTAATATTTGGTTCAGGAGCCTCAAGAATTTGTCATCTATTTCCCTGTATCTCTTAAACATCGTCTCGTAGATTGTCTATTTTTGCAATGAGTTGAGAGAATACTGTCATTAAGTCTAGCTGAACATTGAAATCTTGATTTGAATTTTTTATAAGGTATCTTTGATAAAACTATTCGGTTCCCACTGAATTGGATGATGAGGGTGTAGAACTCTTATTGATGGCAAATCTGATCCAATAGGTAGCCAGGCCAAGTAAGGGTATGTGGTTACACCTGAGAGGGAAATAAATTTTTTTTTGAAAAAGAGTATTTTTGTATTGTTAAAAATATGAGAGAAAAGGTTTTTAGTATTTTTTAAGAAAAGGAGGAAGGAAGATTCCCTAGTGTAGTTGTTATTATTAAGTTTCACTCATATTATGTTTCGCCTAGGGTGTAAGTGAAAGGATGGACATGAGCTGAGTCTAGGAAAAGATGGGATATGCATTGAAAGATACAGTTTGACTTGTTTTCAGACTCACATAAATGGGCCCATTTTAAAAAATGAGTGAAATAGCGCATAATTTGGGCGATAAGAAGACCTAAAATTTCACGAGAGTTTTGCATTGAAATTGGTAAAATAGGTATGAATGTATTAGGACTGATGCCTATATAAGGTTTTTGCATAGGAGGTTAGTGTAAGGGTTCCCTCTTTTAGCCCGACTTCCATGATTGTATGTGTGGAAAAGGCATTTAATATACTTGAGTGTATGGGAATTGTCCTAAGATATGGTACGTGTGAGAGAGAATTAGATATATTCGACGGATGTGAACAAGTTACCTTATATATACCTCTGATCATGAGTTCGGTCAAGTGGTATGCTTCGGGGGAACCATTCGATATATGTTGAAGGTACTTGGACAATGGAAGGCGTGAGTTGATTTGACGTAAATTCTTTGCATTTATCCCAACAACGTAGACACTTTTATCACTCCATTCGATGTTATTTAGGTGGATTTTTCTCTAATTATTAATACTGACCCTTTTCTATGAGTACATCATGTTTAGTGTATTTCTCTTATATTTTACAGGCATTTCATGAACGTGAAAGCAAGAGTGAAATCAGAATAAGGACTGAAAGTTAAATAAGGAAAGTTAGGGTCATTAAAGTAATTTTAGATCTAGACTCCGGATGTGGAGCCTAAAGAGAATTTGAAGAGATTGATCTCACAAACATACTGGAAGAAATGACATCCAAATCCAAGCTACGGTTGAAGAGATACACACATTTGAAGATAAGAATAAAGTCAGGGGTAAATTTATAATTTACTGAATGTCGAACAAGTTAGGTTCCAAATGGAACCAGTTCGGATCTCTGGCGCGAATTTTTTCACTTATCCACTTAATTTTTGAGAGTTTTGTTTTTTTGATACATGACTTGAAAAAAAGGCATAAATGTATACACACATTATTCTAGGGTTAGTTAGGCAATTAGGACTTAAGTTTTGAGAGCAAGAAAGAGGTAAGAAACTTATGAGATTATTTCTTCATCAAATTTGCATGATTTTGGATCTTTATCAAGCAATTACTCAATATAGTTTGTCTTTTTTCCCTCGTTCTTGATTATTTGTTATTTTTCTAGTGTTCTTGATAGATTTTATGCTTTATAATCAATTCTTGCATGCTTAGATATAATTCCATGATGGGGATAATTACATGCAACATTGAAATCTCATTAATTAGTAGCGTCGCCATGTCTGGATAAGTTTTTAACGGTTAGGATGCATGAACCCCACCCAACCCAAAGTGTTTTTCATGGATATATTCTTTAATTGAATAAATAATTGAAAATGTGATATTTTGTTAATATAACCGTCATAGAACTTTTAACTCCATTTGGCCTAGGTAATCGGAGTGTTTAAGAATGCGATACGCATATTGACAATCTTGTCACACTCTTTAATTTTAATCTTAATTATATATCGTGTGGGTTAATTTTCCCATATATGTAATTCTTGAATGAAATTAAATGTTTCTTTTCAATTAAATAATTAGTTATTGATATGTTTTTTATCTAGTGAAATTACTCATGGTTGGGGGATTGTATCCTAATATTGTCTTTCTCGCATAAGTTACACACTTATTCTTTAGCCTTTCACGCATAGTTGATTTAGTTAGGAATTACTTTGCATTAATTAGAAGTAGATTAACTATTCCCACAATCATCACCTTTTTTTTCTCTTTTTGAGTCAGTCCTTAAGTATAATTGTCTTTCCTAGTTGTTGTCATGAGAGATCATCTTAGTCTCTGAGTTGGTTACCTGACTTGCTCGGATTATTACTCATGTGAACGACTTACACTTGAGTCGTATTCACACGCACCAGGAATAATTTTTGAGTCGCGATAAATTTTTGGCGCCTTTGCTGGGGACTAAGTAGACACTAGGTTGCGTAGAATTAATCTTAATAATTTGACTCCATTCCTTAAAAATCCAAAAATAAAAAAAGATTCTCTCCTTATTTAAATGCAAAACACTCCATCCAATCCCACTCTTTATCCTCATACGGTACACAAAAATCCTATAGTTGAATTCAATCTCGATATCCCACACACTCTAAATGCTCCAAATTTTCCCTACACTGCATAACTCCATCACGAGTCACACTGCGAGTTACACGTCTATTGCGTTTGGTGAGGATATCGAGTCATTAAGTGAGAGAGTAGTCTTTGGTCATGATAGTTTTGGGACGGGTGAGGGTGAGTTACCGTATCGCCCCATAAGAGTTCTCTTATATCGTGAGCATCCCATCGCTCGGGGATGCATTATATTCCCATATAATGCGAGGCAGTTTAATTTTAGGAATGGGATGATTCAGATTCTCCCAACGTTTCACGATAGAGTCGAAAAAGACCGACCTCCACATTAGAGAGTTCGAGGAGGCGTGTGAGACGTTTAACGATCAATCTTGCACCCAAGACGTAGTGCACCTCAGGATTTTCCTTTTTCCCTTAAAGACAAGGCAAAGACTCGACTTTAATCCCTAGCACCGAACTCGATAGGCACGTGGAGATAGATGCAGGCTAAGTTTGTCCAAAAGTTTTTCCCGTACATATGACCAATTCTATTAGGTCTCAAATTCAAAATTTTAAGTAAAACGATAACGAACCTATTGATAAGTGTTACGAGAGGTTCAATGAGTTAGTCAACGAGTGTCCACACCATGGTTTTGATAAGTGAAGACCCATTTCCTACTTCCACATGGGATAAGCTTAAGTACCAAATAACTAATTGAAACTCTGTTCTCGGGAGAGTTCTTAGGTTTAGATGCGTATTATGCAAATGATCACTTTAGGTACTTCTCCAAGACTACTCAAGCGTGGGACACATTCGATCCAAGTACCTAATCCAAATCTCGACATACATCCATGGCTCCTTCTGCATCCGAACTTTATTAGTCGGATAAAAAAGTCGAGCTTAAGCTTTAAAGCAACCAAATAGCCAAGAGGTTAGATGATATAGTCAAAGTTACAGGGAGAGACTCATTTGGTTCCACTTGAGAAGTTAAGGCGGAGATGTGCGCTATCTATGAGGCGAAACATTCAAATAAGGAATTCCCGATGATACCCGCCTACAGAGTCATTCTACAAGAGAAATTCAAGGTGGTGGGCTTCCACAAGGGTAATTTCAACACCCATCGTGGGAATTTATACAACCCCTCATGTAGAAACCATCCCGATTTTAGTTATGGGCAACCAAATGCAGCGATGAACCCGAATTCACATATTTCCTAACATCCTCCACAATCACCACCATTTCCACAAGCTCCACCTATGAAAGTGCCTCCTCTAAAGCCATATATTTTCCCACCACGGAGGAGTCTCAAGGACACTTTGGTCCACTTCATGCAAATGCAGTCAGCAATCAATGCTCAAAATGATCAAACTTTTGCTGATTTAAAATCATCGATTTCAAAGATATAATCTACCTTAAGTGTCCAACAGAAGGGTAAATTCCTCGCTCAAGTCCAACGACCTCCTCAAGGTCCAAACAGTGTTAGGTCCACCTCGAAGCCAAATCAAGAACATTGTAGTGAAGTTACCACTCTACATAGTGGGAGAGTAGTTGACTTGTCACCTCCACCACCCAATGAGTAGAATGACAAGGATATTTTTCCCGGCACGAAAGAGGACAAATATATTCCCTCAAGAAAGAGTGGTAATGATTATACAGTCAGGTCGGAGGTGCTTGTGAAACCTCCCATTATTTCCACATACCCCCAATGTTTGATCTTTCATGATAAAGAGACATCCATTGACGATGTCTTAAACATTCTTAATCAAGTGAAGAATAATTTACCTTTTCTCCAGACCATAAAGAAAATTCCAGTGTATGCTAAGTTTCTTAAGGACTTACTCACGTTAAAACATAGGCTAAAGGTAAAGAAAAATGTGTTCTTAGCTCAGAACGTCAGTTCAGTATTGTTGAATGACCTCCCACCAAAATATAAGGATCTGGGTGCGACGACCATCTCGTGCATCATGGGGAATAATCGAATTGAGATAGAGTTAATAGATCCAGGGGCGAGTATTAACATTCTCCCCTACTCCATCTATAAACAATTAGACTTTGGGAACCTTAAGCCCACAAAGATGACTCTCTAATTAGCAGATTATTCTGTGAAGATACCTAGAGGTTCATTGAGGACGTGATTATCCATGTTTACACTTTCTATTTCCCAATATATTTTGTCGTTTGGGGAGAGGAGCCCTCCCCTCTCTCGAGTAATTATGTTCTCGTGATACTCGGCCACCCATTCTTAGATACGTCTATTGCATTGCTTAGTAAATGCAATGGGAAAATGAAACTCACATTCGGGAACATGAATTTCGAAACAAACATCTTCAACATCACCAAGCACTAGGCTGACGAGGGAGAATTACGAGAGACGAATCTTATAGAAGAGACTGTACATAAATACGTTAGGAGGAACCACACGAGAAAGACGTTAAGGGTATGTCTTGTTACGAGATGTAAAAGCAATAATCCCGACATTGATCGAGAGGTAGAGACGATGTGTTTAAGCGCTGATATTGAGACCAAAGGTGAGCATGTGGATGTAAGCGGGAGAGAGCGCCTTAATGAGAGTAAGAGAGAGTATTCTAAGGTTGAGACAAAAGGAATGTTCAGAGACATGAGCCTAGAAGAGTTTGAAAAATAATTCGGGCTGATGGATTAGAGCCTCAATGTTGAAGTCCAATCGCTATTGGACTCATGAGTGAATAGAAGGATATGAAAGATCAATTACTTTGTTATGACCATCCACCCGCCACTTGAGTTCTTTGATGTGATAGGGGAGATGGATAAAGACTCATCTGATTTAGAGCCTGATCCATGCATAATCAAATTTAAGGAGAATATAGATTTAACATGTCCTTCCAGTTTTCACCAAGATATTCTCTCCATGTCATGACAATTATGTTGCGATTTGATTAGGCACGAAGTTGATTTCATTCACCTCATGCATCACATGCCACGAGGTGTCCAACTTACCTATGGGATGGTTCCCAATTGTTTCGACTTTTGATTTGTGATGTGGGAAAGATGGAGACGAGGATAGTATCAAACTCTGTACACTAGGTCAAATGAGTTTTTAAGGGAGAGGGAGAGACTGTCGCACCCCCACACGTATGGGGTGATTCTTGTTGTATCATAGTGAGTCGAGTCAATTTTAGCGTATTTTAGAGCTTCATAGAGTCTGCGATTTAGGAAAGGTTGGGAGCACCGAAACAATGCACAACATACGTGTGCATAAGTCACATTGCAATGAGATTTTGAGGTGTCCTAAGGTATCAAAATAGGTAGGATAGCCTTGTCCATGTTTAGGGAATTGAGTGGCAGGATTTCAAGCAATTAGTTTTTTAGAGATGGAGAAAAATATCGAGTTTCAGTACTGCGAATATGAACCGGTTCGGCCTGGTTAAGAAAATAAGGGTAAACCGATTTGGATTGACAGTATGGATTAATGAAAAGCAAATCGGTTTGCCCTATTTAGGCTTACAGGGCCGAACCGGTTTAAATTGCCAACCTGAGTTAATGGAAGCTGAATAAGTACGCCCTAAGTCCGAACCGGTTCGAAATTCTGGGAGCCAAAGTCATCTCCCCTCCTCTAATTAACACCCTTTCTCGTTTTCCCAAATTCTACACACGAGTACCGAAGAGTTACTATCATGATGGCATGTCTTTAAGCAGAAATGTACCGTTTGCACATGGGATCGGATTGCCAACTCCCGAATTATTTTTATAATCCATACGCTCGTGACCCCGATGCCCCCGTCTCCTCACATTAGCTCCTGTTTATATTATGTTTCTTTTGTTCCTTAATTATGTAGTTCTTCGTTTGCTTTACTTTCTCATCTTTGTAAGGGCTACGTAATTGTCCTTTATCGCTTATAATACATTGTAGTTGGAAATATCAAAATATTGCATTTTGCTATTTGTTACATTTTTTTATGCATTCCTCTTTTTATCTAGATTTTAGTCCTTTTGCATGAGGACATTGCAAAGTCTAAGCTGGGGGGGGGGGGGGGGGGGGGGGATACACGTGCGTTTTCAAAATTTCACAAATTTTAAAATGCTCAAAAAAATTGAAAAATGTCAAAAAGTTCATAAAAATTAGAAAATTTGAAAAAAAAAAATCCAAAAAAAGGTCAAAAATATTTTTCCTCAAAATAAATAAAAATTAGAATTATAGTTATTCAAAAATATCACTAAATTCCTATTTAAGTATCAATTTGTAAAAATCAAAAGAACTAAACTGAAATTGATAAATGATGGGAATTGAGCGAAAAATTAATGACTTAACAAATAAGTGCGGAGACTTTTAACCCTGTCAGATTTTGAACCCATTATTTTTTCAAGTATTTAAGTCAATCTGAGTTAATAGTTAACTCAACATTCGATTCATCGCTAAAATAAGTTGTTTAATAACTCTAAGTTTTGTTTTGATTGATTACGAAAAACTATGGAGATGTCGTCTTAAAAACATGCTAAAAATATCTTTAAATTAAATCTAATCTCAAGACGCATATGATAAAATAATGAGTAATCCGGATAAATGAATATAAGCCCTTGTTTGTAACCTAAAAATATTAGCCATAAAAAGTTTTGAAAAATCCACTTTTTGCAAGCCCAATTGTAGCCCATTAAAGTTGTCCCCCATCATTTGTCAACCCAAAAAATCCAATTAGCCCGGAGTTGTGAAAATAAAAAATTCAGCAAGTAATTCCAAATGGTCCAATAAGAAGGGGCAAAAAATGCGAAAAAGGGCAAATTCCCGAAAAAATGCCAACTGACATTATAAGTAAATTTTCCAATTCAGAATTTTTCAACCATCCCATTTTTTATCCAATATACCATAATCCATAAAAGTTCTAACCGAGTCCAAATAACGAAGTTAATTAATGTGTGGAGAGAAAAAATACGAAAAGATAATAAGAGACATTAATCGGTGCGAATAAAAGATGATGTTCCCCGTTTCCCAATGACAGTAACCCGTTGATGAGATCTTTTCACCATAAAAAATTTGTCTTTCTAATTGGGTGCATGAACTTGTGTCCATTATAAGTACTCTTGTTATTACTCACACCGAGAGAAAATATCCGCATTTCAAGAGATTTGTTTTTGAGAGCATCCCATGAGAATTTGAATCAAAGCGAATTTTTGGAAAAGTAACGAATGATGATGGATATTAGCGATTTTATTTTCGGCTTCGCACACACACACACACACACTATGAAGTGAGATCATTGAATAAAAATTTCAAGTGATTATTTTTAAGGAATTTAAAATTTACTAATTATTTTTATATTTTTCTTGAGTCAAAAAACGAATTTTGTGGGTAAATTCAGGGCAAATCCTCACGTGACACCACTCGTCCTACGAGGGTAACCTAGGGTTTAACGACTTATTTCATACGCTAAATGCAACCGCTTAATCCGCGAAAAAGGGTACTCTATCCCAATAAGTTTCTTATAAGTGTTTTTAACCATAATATGATTCTCTTACATTGTTCGTGACGAGCAAAGTTCTAAGTTGTAATTTACTGAGGATCGAACCAATTCAGTTCCAATGGGAACCGATTTGGATCTCTGGCGTGAATTCTTTCACTTATCTAGTTAACTTCTGAGAGTTTTGTTATGTTAAAAGACTTGAAAACGTCATAAGGGGATACACATTATTCTAGGAGGGTTGGACATCTCGGAGTTAAGTTTTGAGAGCAAGAAATAGGGAAGAAACTTAGGAGATTATATCTTCATCAAATTTGCATGATTTTGGATCTATCTCAAGTAATTATTCAATATAGTTAATCTTCTTTCCCTTGTTCTTCATTATTTGTTATTTTTTCTATGTTCTTGATTGATTTTATGATTTATAATCAATTCTTGCATGCTTAGATATAATTCCATGATGATGAGAATTACATGCAACGTAGAAATATCGTTAATTAGTAGTGTCACCATGTTCGGCTAAGTATTTAAGGGTTGGAATGCATGAAACCAACCCAAAGTGTTTTTCATGGATATGAAACATATTCTTGAATTGAATGAATAATTGGAAATGTGATATCTGTTAATATAATCGCCAAAGAACTTTTAAATCCATTTGCCCTAGGTAATGGGAGCATTTAAGAATGCAACACACATATTGATAATCTTTCCACACTCCGTAATTTCAATCTCGATCATATATCGTGTGGGTTAATTCCCCCATATATGTAATTCTTGAAAGAAGTTAAAGGTTTCTTTTCAATTAAATACTTAGTTCTTGATAAGTTTTGTATCTGGTGAAATTACTCAAGGTCAAGGGATTGTATCCTAATCTTGTCCTTCGTATATAAGTTACACAAGTATTCTTTAGTATTGCATTTGTAGTTTATTTAGTTAGGAATTTCTTTGCATTAATTAGAAGTAGATTAACTATTCCCATAATCATAACCTTTTCTTTTCTCTTTTTGAGTTATTCGTTAGGTATAATCATCTTTCCTAGACATCATCATCACGAGAGGTCTTCTTAGTTCCCGAGTCATATCGCGTAGGTTAACCGCATCCCAAAGAATTAGCAACCCACTATGAAGTGGCATCCCAGTATTATGCGAAATGCATAAGTCTTAATTGTATTTTTATGCAAACTTTTATGTATGCTAAGATAAATATGTATAACTATTAAGCATGAAGTAGGGGATGTGAATATACATGAGCGACAAGGAAAATAGCTAAGTATATATGGAGAGTAATGTGTGTAAATATGTACAAGTAACATGAAGCATGGAGTTTGTAAAAATGGAGAAAGAATGATGATATATGAAAGGTATAAAACATGTGAACATACATAAGTAAGATTGATGGAGTGAGTGTAACATGTTGATATGTACAAGTGGAAATAATGTGGTAGTCTGTGCAAGTGACATGGAATATATACAAGTGATGTGAATCATGTGAATAAGAATATGAAAATATACAAGTGGGAATAAACATGGGTGTCCACAAGTTATATGGGGTAGGTGAATCATGTGAATGAGTAGAGTGAAATGTGGAAGATATATACAAGTGAATGTGAAGTCTCGGATATACACAAGTGAAGAAAGTATGAAGCCTTCAATAGAATATATGGTATATTCATGTGATGAGAAAATGAGCATGATGGAGAAAAGAATATACATGGATAGTGTGACGTGATAATGACATATATACAACATGTGAGCATGATACTAAGAAGAATATACAATTGGAAACATATATATACATGTAAAAAAATAGAGATAATGAGATAAGGAAAATAAAGCCCATGTAAAATAGAGTTTAGTCCTCTAAAAATTTCATCCCTAACGGATTCGCCACGGGGGCCATCCAGGTATTCGGGTGCGCCCCAAAGACTTGTGTGAAGATGGGGTTAAGGAGGAAAACTCCCTTTCCACCACTCACGCGATATTCGCGGGCTACCACGAATAAAGTGGTCGTTGTAAAAAATGGGCTCAAATATAGAAAATGGAGTTGGAAGCCTATTTTACTCAAAATAGGCAAAAAATATAGCCATCCTCGGAGAAACGACTTCAAAAAGTCTGACTGATGCAAACAAAATCAAATAGATCATGAGTACGGGACTAAGTTATGGAATGGAAAGCTTTTAGGCAACCATTCTTCACTTTAAGTCTCTCACGAGCTATAAAAATATTCTCCTTTTTCTCCAAAAGTGTAGTGCATGCGGTGGGAAAACGTGTATATATGCATGAAAAGTGTGCATAGAGAGAAAATCACTGTGTTGACGGCCTGGGAAAGACAATAACGAATCATTCAAAGGAGTAGAACTAAAAACGAGAAAAATATATGTATAGTATCTAAAATGTAGCGGTGAACCAGATCATGATTCATTATAAAAGAATGAATATGCATATCTGACGGGACCGCTCAAGGATAGTAAAATAAGCCATATATATATAATACGCTGGATCGTGACTCATTATAAATGAATGAATATGCATGTCTGGCGGGACCACTAAAAGTAAGACAAAATATATATAAAATAGTTTTTTAAGGTAAAAATATATATAAAATAGTAATGGAAATATAACGACTAAAATGTTAAAAAAAAGAGGACTAGAATCCCAAGAAAACTCGAGACACCTCTGTAGCCAAAATCGAGATCAAAGTCCACGTAGTTCGAAACAACACAAGGGTGGGGCTTAACCCATAAGTGTGAAACTAAAGTTTTCTATTTTAATTTATAATAAAACATGTACAAGTGGTTAAATGTGAAGAAATGAGAGAAACTTTAATTTGGGATTTTTGAATCAACTCTCTTTTTGAGTTTTTTGGAAATTAGTTTTGTGAATATATATATATAGATAAAAAAAAGGTGATTAAAGGTGATAAAGTAGAAAATTAATGTAAAAATATGCTAAAACTAGTAAAGTGTAAGAAATAACACTAAATTAGTAAACTTTAATTTATAGGATGTAGACCTTTTAAGTAACTTGAAATCTATTTTTTGAGAGATGTAGACTTATTTTAATGGATGATGAAATAGTGAAAAAATGGTGGTGAAAGATGAGATGAATGTGAGGTAATGGAATGTTGGAGATATTGTTTTGAAAGAGATTTTTTGGAGAGCTACGCATTGATTTTGAGGCCAGGGTCCAAGGATTTTAGAAAAATAGGTCCAAGAAAATGAGTTCAAGGCTCCGTTGAATAGGAAACCTTGAAAGATGGGGGGGAGGGGGCAGCTAGTCAACATAGGCATTGACCTTACTATCGGCATAGGTGCCAAACTTGGCAGCCAAGTAAGGTACCATCTACCAATAGTCATAGGTGAGGGGTGCTTATAGGAAATCCAAAGGTGGATTTTCCAAAAAATAATCATTAAATACAAACTGTAAGTCCATTTTATGCACGGCCAGGACTCTTGGAAAGAGGATCCAGAGCTCTATGAAAGCACGTTGAGGTACTCTCGGTTACGAGATTTGAACAAAGTTAAACAGAGATCAAAAGAGTCCATTGACCTTCGATTTAGGGTTTCAGAGTAAAAAAGCAGCTAAATGCGAACCATATGTCCAATTCACGCATGGTGCGGACCGTTGGAAAGGGGATTAGAGCTCTACGAAATTTCATTAAGGAACTCTCGGGTTCGAGAGTTGGTCAATGTCAAACTAAGTGACCAATTCGGGTAAAAGGGGTGTTAATGTGAACTACAGGTCAGATTCATGCTTGGTATGGATCATTGGAAAGGAGATTGAGATCCCTAAAAAAATGTGTTAGGATATTCTCATGTACTAGAGCTGAGCAAAGTCAAACGAATATCGAGAAGCATACAGGGACCTCCAATTTAGGGTTTAAAAGAGAACTTGACGTCCTAGGGTTAAAAGCATAGTGCTTTGACCTATAGAGGTGAATAAGAATACTAGAATGGGGTGTCTACACCACCATTGTTGCTAAGTGTGGAAAATTATTGAAGCACATAAAGAACACCTCTACAAGTAAAAAAAAGTAGTTTAGTTGAGGAAAGAGTTCAATGACTATATTTAACATCGATTAGAGAGAATGGAGCATGATCTTTGATGACAAAATCATATGCATCAAGAAATTTCTCTCACTCTTAGACCTCATGAGAGCAAGACTCACAAACGAGAATGGCGTACGCAATACTGTAGCGAGGATCTGTTATATATAAGGACACATGGGAGGTTGACAAGACCTGATATATACTACGTGAAGATAAATTACAATTTAAGATATACTACGCAGGGATGAATCTTTCTATCCATCAATACTACCAAACTATGATCTTATGGGATAATAAGGCACTGATGTGTAGGATCTTTCCCTTTGGTTTAGGATGTGTCGACTGATGATAACAAACTTGATTTTAAACCATAAACCAATCATAAACAATGAGAAAATGTCCCAAGATGTAAGAGCGAGGTCAGAACGCAGGAACAACGAACTCAGATCTTTCCCTTCCAGATCCAACAAAATGCCGGGTCACTTAATTTAGGCAAAATAACCCTTATAAATATCCTTCAAAATAACATTAAGTTTCTTAGTACACTAGTAGACATCATCACTTGACGACACATTTCATGATAAAATGAATGGACCTCATCATTCTTTCGTGATGCTTAATTGAGAGGGTGAAGGTTGCCCAAAGAAAAGGTTTTCCATCTCACATTGTTAATTATTAAGGTTTAAAAAGGATACATAGGGGAAAAACTAACCCCAGTCATCTCTAATAAACCCTAGATGGACTTGGAACCATTTATGAATGATCGGTGCAACCTAAGTAGCTTACAAATGTGACCTCAAGCTTGAAAGAGCCCTCCACGAGACAATAAAATCTTTACAAACTATATGGAAAAATTTCCAATCGAGTCCATTTGTATGTAATTTGGCTTATTTCATTGGTAAAAATGCATAGGTTAAGTTTTTCAGGTGTTTGTGTACTTAAGCCTATGAATCGAGGAAGGCAAGCGACCGTAACTTGCAAAGATTGAAGTTATATTATTTGGAGAATTTGGCGTATCTTGATATTGAAGGTAATGACATATTATTATTATTATTCACAATGGTCACTTTTTATATTTAGAATCAATTTTTTTAAGATTAATTTTTTTTTACATCCATTCAAATAATAATGGTAAAGTCGTTCGAACAAGGTTGGTAAATTCATTCGAATGAAAGTTCGAACAATTTTCCAATTATTGTTCAAATGAGGTCAATGAGCTTCAAACAAGAATTATCTGTTAATTAGAAAATTTTCTTTCAATGCTCGTTCAAATGAGTTTACATTAGTCATTCAAATGAACGTGGTCTCTTTTAAATGAGTTGTAAAATGTCATTCGAATGAATTTTACAATCTCGGTAGAACAAACTTTGCAAAAATCAAGAAAATCATTTTTGACCACTTATTGATGCTTATCTCCATATACTAAGTGGTCTTCTATATTTGTTGCGAAGTAGGTTTTTAGGGAGCAACCTTTTATGCCTCTAGATCTTTAAATAATATAATTTTCCAAACTCAAAATACCTCTTTGATAATTTCGATAATGTTTTTAGGAACCAAACCCTAGAATATCATTCTACACATTATTTGAGTTGTTGATTTGGTGAAAGTTAAGGTTATCGATGGATTCTGTGTTGTAGATTTATTGTGTTATTGACACTGGAACTACATAATTGTTGTAAATAATGGATTAAAGACGGTATTTGCATAGGATTTAGGAGTCAAATGTTAGTAAGTCTTTTGTGTCTTCTATAAGACCTTGTTTGTAGTGAAATTTGTTTATATATCTGGTCGTTCGAAATTTTTTCCATTTAGACTTTCCTCATACATCGCGGATTCTGTATGGTTGTGCTTTTTTCATTTACTTATAAATTGTATTTTTCATGCTCACTTAGTAAATAGGTTAATCAAGTTAAAAATTGGCAGTAATGTGAACCACGATTATTAGTCTGAGAATCTTTTTATGTTATTTGTTCACATTAATTGAAAAAATTGAATCATAATTTAATACATAGATAGGAAATCACACTTTAAATTGGTATAAGAGATTGTAGCTATAGTTTATTTAGGCATAAATCTTGGAAGATTTCCTATGGAAGGTCAATCGATTACTAGGCCACCCATGTTTGATGGGTCGAATTACGCGTATTGGAAAGCAAGCATGAAATTTGCACTTAATTCCATCGACGAGCATGTACGGGTAGATGTAGAAAGAGGGTGGGCTCCACCCATAACATAATTAAGTGATCTTACTGTCCCTAAAATCGTTGAGAATTGGAGTGAGGATGAACTTAGGATGTGTAACTTCAATTCACGTGGTCTTAACGGTTTATTCTATATTATTACACCCAAGGAGTTCCATCGAATCCTGATGTGTGAAATTTCCAATGAAGCATGGGATATTCTTCAACTCACCCATGAGGGAATCAATATGGTCAAAGCCTCTAAGCTTCAAAATCTCACCACTAAATTTGAAACCATTAGGATGGATGAAGGAAAAACATTCGATAAGTTATATGCAAAACTTTCTGACATTGCTAACTCATCATTCAAATTGGGAGAGAGAATTTTCGAAACTAAAATTGTGAAGAGAATCATAAGGTCCTTAGCTGAAAGATTTAATTCCAAAGTTATTGCCTTGAATACATTGGGAAATATTAACATTCTTAAGCTTGAAGATCTCGTGGATGACCTACAAACCTATGAGCTTGACATGTTTCCTCCTAATAAGAAGAAGGATAAGGGCATTTCTTTGAAAGCCCCAACAGGGGAAACACCTGAGTCTGATGAAGAATCTAACATTGATCCTAATGATAGCCTTATTGCTAGAAAATTCAAAAAAAAATCTCAAGTTTAAGACAGAGAACTCTAAATTCGATAAAATCAATGATAAAAGAATAAAGTTAATGAGGATGGAAAATTCCTAACAGTCATAATTTTAAAAGGAATCGAAATAAAATATTAAAATTGATGAATCGGACATATGATTTTAATGTAAGGGTTATGGACATAAGGAAGTCGAGTCTTGCGATACAGGTCGAGAACAAAGTTGTTTATGATGTACTCTAAGCAATAGTGATGTCGAGTCGGATGATTCAGGTGACGCTTCACCTCCTGAACGTAATTTCATTTCTTTGACAATTATTCAGAGAAGTTCTTTAAGTTTATCTCCCTCCAATAAACATGAACTTCTACACGATGGCATCAACATTCAGTTAAATCCTTTTCATAAAGTGAAGGTGATGGAGATGTTGATGAAGGTGGTCCTGAGTTCAACAACCCTGATCTCTACATCGAGTCCTTGAAAAATCAAAAAGGGAATAAAATGTTGTCTATAAAGGTGTTAACACTTGGGAAGGAGTTAAATGCCTTGAAGAAAATAATTCAAAGACGAGTCAATTAGATGTGATCAGAGGTTCTTTATTCGAGAAGATCATTTTGGTGGAATTAGAGAATGAAGACTTGGTTGAAAAATATAAAAGATCTTCACGGATCATTGGAGATTCATAAGAGCCTAAAAGATCAAAATGCTACACTAAAAAAGGATCTTGTGAACTCCTGAATGGTAAAAGTTAATCTTGAAGACTGTTTTGGGAAACTAGGTAAGTTTCTTCTCGAACTTTCCCTTGGTTATCTATAAAGAGAAGATATATGGATTGGTGATCCCAAATCATCCACCTATATTTCAGAACCCAAACCCTTTTATGTCATTAAGGATCCTCCCAAGAAAGATGATAAAGGAAAATCCATTCAACCGTATGTTTATATTTACTAAAAAATAACACGACATCTTAGAGACGTTTGCTACAAGCTTGAGAGGGGTTATCATTATTGTTCTCCCACATCCCACTATGTCCAACTGGCTAGTCTTATGTAACAAGTAGAAAATCTAGTCCACTCCTTTAGTGGTTTAATGGGATAAATCCAATGGTTGTCTATGCCTCATGGTAAAACATCTAGAACAAGGACTAGTAAAAACTAGAGAAAGAAGAAGAAGACAAAGCCCATGGTTTCTACACCAACTTGGGTTGTAGAGAAAATTGTCGTAAAATATCTTGTTATTCATGATGTTCTCAAGGCTCATAATACCTCCCAATGGTATTTTGATAGAGGATGTTGTAGGAACATGACATGTGACATGTATCTTTTTACCAAACTTGAGAACCACAAGGATGGTAAATTCATCCTCAATGATAGGGGTAAGTCTAGTGTTTGAGGATGAGGAATAATATAAATTCATAGGTTTTTAGAGCTAGACAATATTTTTTATGTTGATGGGTTGAAAGAAAACTTAATAAGCACATGCTAACTTTGCGATGAAAATATTTTTTGTAAAGTTTAATTTGGAAGATTTCCATGTTTATGATGAATCTGGTAACATTGTATTGTAAGATGTGAGGAAATTCGATAACTATTATGGTATCATTCCTAAGTCCTCATACATTTGTAACCGTGCCATGTTTTATGAGAAATGCGAATTACCGAGTGGTCCAGTTATATCTAAAGTGAAATTCGTAGAGTAGGTCACACATAAGAAATATTCAATTTAATAAAATTTAATCTTGATTAATTAGGTGAACCTATACATGCAAGATATATAAATCTAATTTGAAGCAAACAAACCACAACAGAAGATATAATGAAAAATTCCTTTGGGGCAAATCATTTTTTAGCACTGTTACAACTAGGTATTACAGAATGACACTAATACACTTACTGGACTTAGAATCCACCAAGTAACATAATTATGTCTTCCTTTTAATTTGTTAACACAGAGCAATACATATCAATCAATGCCCACACAAAAACCTCCACTTGCCTTGGTATCCACCGATCAGTCTAAGAAAATCGCATACCTTTCTTTATAAGTGAATAATTCACTCCACAAGTATATGAATATGAAATGTATTCTTCGTGGTTTGATATAGCAATCTCAAATGATCCAAGGAGTTTGGATCTAAAAAATAAAAGAGTTTGATCACAAAAGATGTCTAAAAGGTTTGTTTGAAATAAAGGTCTACATCTCTATTTAAAGGGGGGAAATCTCCAAGAGATTGACATTAAAGATTGCAATTGAAATTAGGTAAAAAAAATTTGTAGGCTCATTCAAACGAGGAACATCTTGTTCGAAAGAAGTATGTCATTCGAACACCCATCAAATGACTGATACAATATTCAAGAGAGGTCCAAAAGTTATTCAAATTAATCTCATTCAAACGAAGTTTGAAACTATTCTAATGAGGTTCAAGCATTCGTTCAAACGACATCCATTGTCATTCTAATAACTTTGTAAACTTTTCAAAAAATATTTTGGAAAAATATTTTATATTTTAAAATAGTTTAAAATACCCCTGAATAAATTGATTACAAAACTCAAGACCATATACATTCTTCCTTGATTGTAGTGTTTGATTGTTTCATCTGGTCATTAACTTGTCTTGAAGCCCTTGAGAATGTACATGATGAAGTAAAGGTCTAATGGAATATGCCAAACTTGAAAACATGATGAGAAATTACAAAATTTTCTCTTATAAATCTCCCCCTTTGGCTATTCTGGTACAAAACACAAACTAAAAACAAATCACCCCTAAGACAAGTTTAACTAATAGCCCTCCCTAACCTAAAAAGTAAAAGACACTTGTGACATTGTATTCAACTGAAAATCTTGATCGTGTAGTCCATAATATCATCAATGCGAAAAATACCTACACACATGAAGCAACGGAAACACTATGACACATGGAGTTTAAAAAACATAAAAAAACCTCAATATGTTCTCCCCCTTTTTGTTCATAATAGACAAAGGGTTAGAAGCTAAACATGAAAATTTAGCATCACGGGAATCTAAATTTGAAATATCATCACAAGGATTAAACAATGAAACATGTGGGATGGAACTCCAATAAACCAACTAACTATTTTTAAAAAAAATTCAAATTTTTGAGTCTAATAATATACATATAAGTAAAAATAATTACACCATGGAGTATCACGAAAACATTCTAATAAAGGAAATGGAATCAATGAGTGTGAACTTAAGGCACAGGAAAGTCAACATAGGCATATACAGAGACAGTGAACAAAGTCGAAGTGACACTCCTAAATAAAGAACTCAATTCAACTTTTGGTGTAAAATTGTTGAACAAAATGAAATTGACTCAACTCATACAAGATGTCAAATATTTCAATACTTATCAAATCAATAACGCCAAACTATTTAATGATTTTGAAGAAAATTTATCTTGAAAACCCATTGATCTTCTACTCATAACACCTGCAAAATCTCATATTTTAAGCATAAGCGCTTAATGTTTTTGAAGGAATAATATTTCTCATTTTTAATGAAACATCAATGAAACAAAAATTAGCCTTGGAACTTCTGTTTTTGTGTGCCGAAATCATCTTCAGGCTCTTGCCAATGGTGGCCTTTAACGTAAAGAAGATTGCTTCTTTCGTAACCCTTTTCCATTGCTTAAACATAACAAATAATTTCCTGCTAAAAAAATTTGGGTAATGGTTCTTACATGCATAATTAGTTCCTAGTAGATTTGGTTTGTTATTAAGAACCATTGAGATGATAACATCATATTCAACATATGACAAGTAAGAATAATGGTCAAAAGTTCGTGCATGTGTGTAATCGAGGTGATACAATGAGTCTAGCATGAAGGAAGTAATCAACAATGAAAAACGCAATGATAAACATGCATTATTAAGCATACAAAAATAATGTAGCCAAGTCTCATAATACCATGATTAAGTCACGTGAATGGATGAAATGAAATTATGATACGAACATCTTAAATGCGTATTCATATATGGTGTAAAAATAAAATTAAAAAATCTTTTTGAGTATTTGAAAAAAAATTATAAAAAAAATGTTTTTGTATTTTTGAAAAGTTTTCTAAAAGAATTAAAATCTTTTTGGATTTTTCAATTTATAACCAATATACACAAGAATACAAATAATGTACAATCTAGTTGTTGGGACAAATAATTGCAATATGAAAATCACCATAAACTAGAAACAGTACCCAAACTCAATCAATGGAACAAATACCCAAAGACTTCCTAAGATCCTCAAATATAAGTGTATCTAAAAGTTTAGTGAAAACATCTACCGATTGACATTCTATACTCATGAAGCTCAAGGAAATGATCTTCTCCTCAACAATCATTAATCATGAATCCTAATGTGCTTCATACGATTATGTTGGACGAAATTACATGAAATGTGGATCTCACTCGTATTATTCCAAGAAATAGGCATTGTACCTTGAGTATTCCCATAATCCTCTAACAATTACTTCATCCATCAGACTTAATAAAAAATAACGAAATGAGTGCCCATGAAACAATCTCCATACGCGCAAATGAACATACTTTAATTTCATTCAATTTAAAAAAAAACATATATATAATCAAATCGAGAAAATCTTTTCAAAACAAAAATAGTAATGAGTTGAAGTAGAAATTAACACAATATGTGTAAAGTAACACTTTTTCTCTCTTAGAATATTTCTCTAATTCTTTATATTTTTCTCGCTACAAAATATAACCCTCTTATGTTTCTCACTCTAGAAAAATATCTCATCTAAAAAATCTCTAACTCCAATAAACTCTCTATTGATGTTTATATAGGTGAGAAAAAATTATTCTAGAAATTATAATATGAATTGCTGAGTGATATGCCCTATATGTACCAACAGTTCAGAGACACCAACCTCGGCCAAGGAAATGGCCGAGGTTACAAGGGCCCCATATTGGCAACCAGCGGTCTCGCCCAAGGCAAGGTCGGCTATGGCTGACGTTACTAGTTGCCTCACAGTCAGACAACAACTGAGGTATTCATGATCCATGGGGGCAGTTATTCATGAGGTCGTCAGGAGTTGACATCACGTCTACTTCATACAGCAACCTCGATTGTGTATAAGCCAAGGAAACAAGGACTACACCATCATCATAATCAACCTCGGCTGGGAATCAGCCGAGGTTCCAACTACTCCTACATAACCCCGGACCAGGCCGACGTTATTACTCCACCTGCCTTACCTCAGATTTCTACTAAGCCGAGACCATCATGAGTAACCTCTGATTCTGCAGCAGCCAGACTTCACCAACCTCGTACTCTTCCAGGCCGAGGTTGGTGTTAATCGAAGACAGTCGAGCCTTTACTCGCATATGTGTGGTTGGGAACTCGTGTACTAAATCAGTTGTAACAAATCAATCCCTCCACGTAGGGGAATATTTTATCATCATTCTCTACATGTGACACTGACAGATGTCTTAATTGGATTGGCTAGATCAACACACACATGCTCATTGCATGCATGGGGGGTGCATATTACCCCCCACACACTATATATGCTTACCTACTCCTACATAGAGGGGGATCGAAAATAAACAACCCTAACTGAAACTCTGTCCAGTTACACAGTAGAGAGAGAAAGCTTGAGAGATTGTATCCATGGCCATTAGTGCCTTATTCTGGTGACCTTACTTACTCACTTGCACAGTGGACGTAGGCCTAATTGGCTGAACCACTTATATATTGGTGTTCATCTTCTTCTCCTCATCTCAATCTCTTATATTTAATATAATCTTGTGCTGCCATTGCTATCGCTAATTTGAGCTTACGAACACCTTGAAGGGTGGTGCTATTTCCAGCATCATCATTTTGGTGCCGTCTATGGGAACGAGAAGCTATCTCTTCCTCATTTTCTGCTTAACCTCATCGGAGACTCTGTTGTTGAATCATGCCTCACCCTTTGCGTGGAGCTATTTCACCATTGAAAGAGGTCCATTAAGGTACTAAGCTCATCTACTTCACAAGCTCTTTAGTGTTAATGTATGGAACCGGAATTACCATCACCTCTTCCATCGTCTGGTGCTGGAGGACTTAGTTCCAGCCAGGCATCGCCAAAATCCGAAATGGCGGAGGTGGCAGTAGCCTTGAGGTCTTTGGCTGCAATGAAATAAGCAATGAAGGAGAAATTTGCACAACTCAATGAAAATATGATGAGACCACCTGGGGTGTCACCGAAGATGATTACTCCAGCATCCGATCAACCCTATCCTGATGCCAGGGGACCACCCCAGACACCGCGGAAAGACCAACCTACACCTCAACAGAGGAGGGACATTGCTGACCCTAGGCGTTTGCATCTGGGGAGGCAAGGACACCCTTGCCCTGAGGATAGGTATGATGATTTGGAGGAAGAAGACGCTCAAGAAGATTGTTGGGAGCAGTATGAGGTTTCAAATAACACAGTGCATCCTATCCTGCAGAGCCGATGTTGTAGAGGCAGAAGAGGTGAGGGAGCCCAATAAAGAGGATCAACTTTTGATCAATTGAACAGAGGGTCGGCCTTTGAAAGGATAGGCCCAGTAAATCACCTAAGACAGAGGTTGTCTAGGTCAAGAACTGCAGCCGGCTCACAAAGGGAAGATAGGGAACGTGGGCCTCATCAAGGATGAGGTAGGGACCAGGAAGAGGTCAACATTCGATGTTATACTACGACTAGGGAACCCTCAGTACACCCCTTGGAGGTGGCTGGGGACAACCTCGACCATGACGATTTTGCAAGACCATGGAATGACTCCATCCAACGTCTTGAGGAAAAGATAGGAGACCTTATCAAAAGTTGAGACCCAGTGAAAAGAGGTTTATCATAGGGCTTTCCGTTTATGGCTAAGATAGTGAGCTTCCCAACCCCTGCCAAGTTCAAGCCACCTACGGTGTCTCCCAAGTATAATGGTAGCACTAACCCTGTACATCATATTGAGATGTACCAGTTTGCGATAGGCATTTACTCAATACCAGATGAGATGAAGTGTCGAGCCTTCTCTGGGACTTTTACGGGAGCTACACACATCTGGTGTACCTCTCTTTCGAAAAACTCAATAGAGAACTTTTAGGGCTTGGCTGAACGGTTCATTCATAATTTCTGTTTTGGGATAAGACCTCAAAAGAAGACCACCCATCTGTTGTATGTCAAGCAAGGAAAGAACGAAAGTCTAAGAGACTACATTGCTAGATTCAATAAAGAAAAACTGGACGTTTAAGATTACGAAGAGAATATAGCTATGATCGCTCTCATAGGAGGTCTCCAAAAAGGGAAGTTATTGTGGAAGCTCGCAGAAGACCCTCCCAAGTCCATAGCAGAGTTATTGGCAACTGCAGGTAAGGTCATGAATGCCGAAGAGGCCATGGACGCAAAGTATGAGGATGAGAACGGCAGTGGCAGCGAGAAGTTCCAAAGAAAGAAGGATGGAAAGAAGAGGTCAGCTAACGATAAGTTTGCACATTATACCCTTCTAACTGTGAGCTGCGAACACATCCTTAATGAAATCAAGAATGACTGGTCTCTGAGATGGCCAGAGAAGTTGAAGGCTCCTCCGCATAAGAGGAACAAGAACTTGTGGTGTGAGTTCCACCAGGACCATGGCCATGTGACAGATAAGTGCTTCGCCTTAAAGGATGAGATCGAGAAAATGTTGAAATCTGAAAAGCTGAGGAAGTATGTTGATGGCAAGGCTCCTAAGAGGGGAAGAGATGACCCTAAAAAGAAGAAACATGACAGATGTCGTGACGATAATCCAGCAAGAAAAGATGATGACTCGAATGATGATGATGAAGACGATCCAGACCTCCCACCAAAAGATGACAATGCCCCAGTGAAGAGGGTTGGTATGATCTCCTTCGGTGTTAACACCATATGCGGAGGACTAGAAAGAGGTGTCTCTAAAGTGGTTGACCGAAAATCTCATGTGGCAGAGGCCAAGTCAGTGGACAGACTATAAGTGGTAAACTGGCATCTTCAGAAACCAAGCAGAAGGGAAAGAAAGTGGACATGGACACTCTTATAGTCGGGTTCACCCGACTCGACTTCAAAGGCATCTTAGCCCCGCATGATGATCCTTTGGTAATTACAACAAGAGTGCATGGATGCGAGGTACAGAGAATTCTTGTAGATGGAAGAAGTTCAGCAGATGTGATGTTCTGGCCTTGTTTCAAAATCCTAGGACTTAGCCAAGCCAGGCTGGTACCCTATCATTATCCATTAATGGGCTTCAGCGGAGGAAAATTCCATCCGTTGGGCATGTATAAGATGGACCTACGAATGGGAGATGAGTGGCCTAAAAGGTTGACCCGGAAGATTAATTTTTATGTTATGGACGAATATCGGCCTATAACCTCATCATGGGAAGAGTAACCCTTAAGGAGTTTGAAGCCGTGTCATCGACGGTCCACCAGATGCTAAAATTCCTGCCCCCTATGGGGTAGGGGAAGTGCAGGGTGACCAGACCATAGCACGGGAATGCTACTTCAACTCAATCGAAGAGAGAGAGTCCCATAAAAAAGCAACTACCACCTATAACATTGATATACTTGATCCAAGAGATGAAACGAAGTTGAAGAAAGGAGAGGCCGCGGAAGAGGTAGAATCCATCGTCCTCAGTGAGGATGAATCGGAAAAAAACGGCCTGGTTAGAAAAGCCTTAAAAGAGGGGATTAAGGAAGAGATGATAAATTTGTTGAGAAAGAGGCAAAGTGTCTTCACTTGGAGCCACGCGGACATGCCTGGCATCGACCCTGAGGTTATGTGCCGTAAACTCAACGTGACTAAGGATGCTAAGCCAATCAAACAAAGACGAAGAGTTTACTCTAGGGAGAAGTACGATGTCATCCAGGAAGAAGTCAAAAAGTTGGAAGAGGCCGAGTTTATAAGGGAAGTCATATCTCCGGAGTGGTTATCAAACCAGTCATTGTGCCCAAAGCCAATGGAAAATAGAGGATGTGCAGTCTTGACCAAAAGACAACTATCCCTTACCTCGGATCGATCAGATGGTAGATGCGACTGCAGGGCATGAGCTCATGAGCTCTATGGATGCTTATTCAGGATACAATCAGATCTTCATGAATGCTGAAGACTCAGAGAAGACAGCCTTCATCACTGACAAGGGGACATATTGCTACAAGGTTACGCCCTTCGAATTGAAAAATGCAGGGGCGACGTATCAACGTCTTGTGAATAAGATGTTTGAAAATCAAATAGGCAAGACTATGGAGGTGTATGTAAACGATATACTGACGAAGAGCTTAAAGGCCTGTACTCACGTGGTAGACCTAGAGAAGACCTTCGATACCATGGACTTGTACAGAATGAAACTCAATCTCGTGAAATGTGTCTTCGGGGTAGGAGATGGGAAATTTCTTGGATTCATTGTCAATCATAGGGGAATAGAGGCAAACCCTGAGAAAATCAAAGCATTGCTCGACATGAAGACACCAAGAAGTATCAAGGATGTTTAGAGGCTTAGTGGAAGAGTAGCTGCACTCAACAGATTAATTTTCAGAGCGACGAACAAGTGTCTTCGATTCTTTAAGGTGCTTAGAAAGGCCTTTGAGTGGGACAAAGAGTGTGATGAGGCTTTTAATCAACTCAAGTCCTACCTCGGATCTCCCTTGCTCTTATCTCGGCCCATAGTGGGAGAGAGGTTGTATGTTTATCTAGAAGTCTCTGAGTCAGCTATAAGTGCATCCATAGTACGAGAAGACGTTGGGGTCCAAAGACCTGTATACTTCAACAGTAAGGCCCTTCAAGGGTCTGAACAGAACTACCCTCGGATGGAAAAGTTGGCCTACGCTTTGATTCATGCTTCTAGGAAGATGAAGCCTTATTTCCAGGCCCACTCTATGGTCATCCTCACTAACTCCCCATTAAGCAAGTCCTCCACAAGCCTGAGAAGTCAGGAAGGTTGATGATCTCGGCCATTGAGTTGGGTGAGTATGACCTTACTTATCAACCCAGGGTGGACATTAAAGGGCAGGTACTTGCAGATTTTGTTGCTGAGTTCACATGGGAAGAGGCCGAGGTTGAGAATAGCCTAGAGACTGGAGAGGGATCAAACAACAACATCTTTCGAGACCCGAAAGAGATTGTGTCCAACAGAGCCAGAAACGGAATAACCGAGAATGAAGAAGATCGATACCTCTTCAAGTAAGGAATCATGTCATAGGTGAGGTTCTCATCAAATAAAGATATCTGGAGCCTCTTTGTTGACGGGTCTTCTTGCGAAAGTGGAAGCGGTGCAGGGTTGATACTCTTAGCTCCGGATGGTACCAACATTGAATATGCACTAAGGTTTAACTTTAAGGCATCAAACAACGAGTCAGAGTATGAGGCCATGATAGCGGGCCTCTCATTGGCAAAGACCCTTAGGATAAGACGAATCCTACATCATAGTGACTCAAAGTTAGTTGTTAACCAAGTGTTTGGAGTTTATGAGGCCAAGGATGGAAGGATGACCAAATACCTGAACATGGTAAGAATGATGCTAGAAGGCTTCGAAGAGGTAAAGATGAAGAGGGTACCTTGACAAAATAACAGACACGCAGATGCACTAGTAAGGTTCGCTTCGGCAACAAGGACAAATATCAGAAGGACAGTTCCAGTCGAGATCCTGCTTAAGCCGACCATTGAAGAAGAAGAGGTTACTAACCTTTACCTCAATTTGAATATAGGGAACTCATGGATCCACCCCCTTATCAGATATATAAGCGAGGGAGAGCTGCCAGAATCAAAGCCAGAGAGGAGGGAACTGAGGTACAGAGCTGTAATATTCTCTATAATAGGATATGTGCTATATAAAAAGGGATTTCTGTTACCCCTCCTCAGGTGCGTTCATCCTATAGAGGTCCTCACATCCTACAAGAGGTAAACGAGGGTTCTTGCTCCAGTCACATAGGAGGAAAACCTTTAGCCAAGAGGAGTATCACGCAGGGATACTGGTGGCCGACCTTGGCCAAGGATGTTGCAGCCTATGTGAAAAGGTGTGACAAATGCCAAAGATTCTCCACTATCCCCCATCAACCTCATCAACCTATGACGTCGATAAGTTCTCCTTGGCCATTCGCAGTATGGAGAATTAATTTGGTGGGTCCCTTACCAAGAGCTGTGAACAACTACAGATTTTTGATAGTTGCCATTGACTATTTCTCTAAATGGGTGGAGGCTGAGCCGATGATCATGATTACAGAGCAGAAGACCTTCCAATTCATCTGGAAGGGCATCATATGCATACATGGACTCCCTAACACCCTCATCTAGGACAACAGAAACCAGTTCAAAAACTCTTCCTTGGAGAAATATTGCAAGAGAGTTGGGATCAAGCAATTTTTCTCTTCTCCTGGTCGGCCTCAGGAAAACGATCAGACCGAAGTCACAAACAGAACGATCCTTGAAGGGATTAAGAAGAGGTTAAAAGAAGCTAAGGGGAGATGGACTGAAGAGGTTTATACTACGTTATGGGCCTACAAAACAATGGCTAGGACATCAATGGGGGAAACCCCATTTATATTATCACATGGCTCAGAAGTTGTCATACCAACAGAGATAGGAATCCCCACTCATAGGGTTCAGACCTATGACCCTGAGAAGAATGGGGAGGATAGAAGACTTGACTTAGATTTGATTAAAGAGAGAAGGGAAGACGCAGAGATCAGACAGGGAGCCTACCAACAGAGAATAACAAAGTTCTACAATCAAAGGGTGACATCAAGACCCATAGCCGTGGGAGACCTACTGTTGAAGAAGACGTTGCAGAAGGCAGACAAGCTTCACCCAAATTGGCATGGCCCTTACAAAGTGATCGAAGAGGTTGTACCCGGGACCTACAGGTTGGAAAACCTTGAGGGGGAACCTTTTTCCAATCCATGGAATTTTGATCACTTGAAAAAGTATTACATATGATGTTGCAATGATTCCTATGTAAATTTATCAACTTATGAGGATATTATTAATGAGAAGATCAGTTCCTGTGTCAACTCTTGGTTCATTAATTTGGTGTATATTTTATAGGGGTAACATCTTAGTTGATGACCTCATACCTTAAAACATCATAGTTTGGTAACAAGGTCTGAGGTGAACATCACACTTGGATGACCTCAGACCTTAAACATCATAATTTCTTGACACGGACTGAGCTGAACATCACACTTGGATGACCTTAGACCTTAAATATCATTAATTTGGTGTATATATGGGGGTAACATCTTAGTTGAGGACCTCAGACCTTAAAACATCATAATTTGATGACAAGGTCTGAGGTAAACATCACACTTTGATGACCTCAGACCTTAAACATCATTAATTTAGTGTATATCTTATGAGGTTAACATCTTAGTTGATGACCTCACACCTTAAAACATCATAGTTTGGTGAGAATGTCTGAGGTGAACATCACATTTGGACGACCTCAGACCTTAAACATCATTAATTTGGTGTATATTTTATGGGGGTAACATCTTAGTTGATGACCTCAGAACTTAAAACATCATAGTTTGGTGACAAGGTCTGAGGTGAACATCATATTTGGATAACCTCAGACCTTAAACATCATTAATTTGGTGTATATCTTATGGGGGTAACATCTTAGTTGATGACCTCAGACCTTAAACATCATAGTTTGGTGATAAGGGCTGAGGTGAACATCACACTTGGATGACCTCAGACCTTAAACATCATTAATTTGGTGTATATATGGGGGTAACATCTTAGTTGATGACCTCAAACCTTAAAACATCATAATTCGATGACAAGGTCTGAGATAAACATCACACTTTGATGACCTCAGACCTTAAACATCATTAATTTGGTGTATATCTTATAAGGGTAACATCTTAGTTGATGACTTCAGACCTTAAAACATCATAGTTTGGTGACAAGGTCTGAGGTGAACATCACACTTAGATGACCTCAAACCTTAAACATCATTAATTTGGTGTATATCTTATGAGGGTAACATCTTAGTTGATGACCTCAGACCTTAAACATCATAGTTTGGTGACAAGGTCTGAGGTGAACATCACACTTAGATGACCTCAGACCTTAAACATCATTAATTTGGTGTATATATGGGGTTAACATCTTAGTTGATGACCTCAGACCTTAAAACATCATAGTTCGATGACAAGGTCTGAGGTGAACATCACACTTTGATGACCTCAGACCTTAAACATCATTAATTTGGTGCAAATTTTATGGGGATAACATTTTAGTTGATGATCTCAGACCTTAAAACAATATTACAAGGCTGATAGAGACACCATTATATTGACTCTTCAGACCTTAATACAAACACATTGCATGACATAGAAAACCATTCAAAAAAGAAACATTTAGCAGAAGAAATAAAGCCCTCTTCAGAGGTTGATATAGCATGAAGTTAAGAATTACAAGTCAAGAGCTAACAAAAAATGTTATCAGAAGTTACAGATCGATATGGATCAGAAATAAAAATTAATGATGTTCACAAAATGGATTTAAGTATCTCAGGGTTAGTAGTCATGCCCCCATCTCCTTGGCCGAGGTTGGTCACTTCTACCCCATCATCGTGAGGACCAACGTCTTCAGTCCTGGTATCTTTTCGTAGAACAGTCTCGTCATGTGCAGAACCTCCTTCCTCCTCGACCTCTTGTGAGGCCTGAGAAAATCGGGGATCGGCATAACCCAGACCAACGAAGTCAGAGGCAGCTAAGGTCCCTAACTCTTTATCCTTCATTGCAGCCCATTATCCAGTGGCCTTAACACCCCTTTCGAGGTATTCAAAGCCAAAGCTGATGAATTCGTCATAGACCTTGTAGTCCTCTAAAATCTTCTCTGAGGCATCATCCAAAGAAACCTTCATAGCGACATCGACCTTGCGTTGAAGAGAGTCAGCCTGAGTCTTCAGGGCAGAACTATGATCTTTTTTAAGCTTGTCCATGTCCTTCTCTAGCTGCTTAACATTAGCCTCAGACTTCTCTAAGGAAGCCTTCAGACGCTCCACTTCAGTATTCAGAGCAACCTCAGTCTTTTGGGCCTGCTTGCCCTTCTCAATCAAAGGAAGTTTCCTCAGAGTCCAGTCAACAAACTGGTGCATGGTGAGAAGACCCTACAAAGCATGTGCAGAAATGTCAGTTCAAGATGTGGTATAATTCAAAGCCAATGTTACACTTATTCAGTAAAAGCAAAAAGTCTTACTTGGATTGATCGATGGAGGACAAACTCGGCCAACAGAGGGGTGTCTAGAGAACGGTAGAACCTTTTGTCAGAGTCGGTCATGACGGAGCCAATAGAGTCCAAGGCCTTCAGACTCTGGCCGATAAGACTGTCGCCGATCTTCAGTTGCTCTAGACGAGCAACTAACGCGTCCTCAGTGGAGATAGGGATCGCGCGATCTCCCTTTGAAGTTTTCTTCTTCTCGCTCTAATCCTCAGGGGTAGGGTCACTGGACTTCCTTTTCTTTGAGGCATCGGCCCTTGAAGTGGTGGGGGGAGGGGGAGGTGAAGGTGCATTTAGACTCACTTTCTTCACAAGTTTTATAAGACTGGGGGCTGCCATCTCCCAAAGGTCGTTCGAAATTCCGTTTGGACGCTCTTCAAATAAAAAGATCTGAGTTAAAAGATTAGAGACGTAACAAAATCAGAGGTATAACTTGTTAAAATGATAAAGTAACTTACGGAGTTCAGTCAGAGGACTCCCCCGAAGGCCAATTTCAGATAGATAGTAGGGGGTCATCAAATGCTAGTACTTGACCAATAGACCATGGTCTCCCTGATCTTGAAGGTCTTTGACCTTCTGAAGGTTATTATGGCTTAACCCAGGGTCGACCCTAGAAGCCATTGACACATTTCCTCATTTCAGGGGTATCTTCGACTCTAGGTAGGAAGAGGGGGCACAGGGGCCAAACTCCCATGACCCTGAGGCGAAGAAATATCGTGGTTTCCAGTTGTGGTTCGAAGTCTAGGTAACCAGCAACATCTTCGTGTTAGACTTCCAAGCTATAAAATGGTAATAATTCGGATGATTCCTAGTAGAGGAGGGGACATAGCACCCTGTAAAGACCTGGATGGGAAGGTCTGAATAATCGACTGCCCTCCATAAGACTATAGCTCCGATTATCACCCTCCAGGCATTGGGGGATAATTGGGAAGGAGCCAAGTTAATATAGGACAGTATAGCCCTAATTATTGGATGAATGGGAAGACCAAATCCTAACTTAAACATATGCTCGTATAACCAGATCTCGCCATCTTGGCCGCCGAAGGCCCTCTCGTCCTTCAGAGGTCTCTTAAGTTTTATGGATGGACTTATAGAATACAGATGTCTGAAAGCTAAGAGGTCGAGTTCGCTGACAGTGCTCTCTATCTCGGCTGCCTCCGAGGTGTCAACATCGCTTTCGCTACCATCATCCTTATCCTGGTCAACGTCGGCTCGAGCAGACGAGGGAGCACCATCAGGTAACCTCTGAGCAAACTCAGCTCCTGTGGCGGCCGACAGGGGAATAGCGTCAAGGATGGGGGAACAGCCACACTAGGTCCTACAATTTCAATATCGGAGGAAGAAATCGAGGTGCTAGAACTCTTATGAGACGAGGCACGACTGGAAACCTCAGCTTGGTCAGGGGCTTGGTCCATCCGGACGGAATAGTCCATGGCCTCTTGGAAAGAATCCACAGACATAGGGTCTGAGGTTGACGACTCAGACTCAGACTCAGACATTGGAACGAATTCTACTGGGACCTCTACAGACATAGGTGGCTCAGGGTATATCACTTTCAGAGGGGGTGGGAATATAGGCCTGATAGGGAAGGCCTTTGCCCTACGAGCTTCCTCTTGGGCTCGTTCTATTTGTCTAATTTTATCTAAGGTTTTCTCCCTAAGAGAAGGGAATTTCTCTAAGAGTTGATAAAGGGGTCTGAGCATATGGAGACGACCATACACTTGCAGACACAAGCTAAAAACAAACAGGATGACACAGCAGTTAAAGATAAAATATGGCTATTTGAAAAGAAAGCCAACCAAAGACAGTCAAGAACATCTCACCGAAAAACTCATAACCTCACCGAAAAACTCATAAACTCACAGAAATATTCAACAAATGGAAAAATAAGGTTGAAAAAAAATGGCAAAGAGGAGGTAATAAACAATACCTGATGAAATAAGAGGAGAAGAAGGGGAAGATTGTCAAGAAAAATCCACAAAAAGCACCCTCGATCAAGCTCTGGAAGAGAGAGGAAATGAAGAAGGTTCATGCGGGAGAATGAAAGGAAATGAAGAAAAAAGAGAGAAAAGGGTTAAAACCCTCAAAATCCACTTGCACGCACCCCAAGGCCCATAATTGCCTTGGGAGCCCAAAAGACCATCATCATTGCACTTGCCAAGCATGCAACCTACTTCAGAAGCTCACACTTGTCAAGAAAATGTGGGCACATGAAGAAATCTAACCTCGGACATATATACCCCTTAGTCACCTGTTCACATAGGTAACTAAGGTCTAGGGGGTGATTGATATGCCCTATATGTAGCCAATAGTTCAGAGACACCAACCTCGGCCAAGAAAATGGCCGAGGTTACAAGGGCCCTAGATTGGCAACCAACAGTCTCGTTCAAGGTAAGGTCGGCTATGGCCGACGTTACTAGTTGCCTCACAGTCAGACAACAACTGAGGTCTTCATGATCCATGGGGGCAGTTATTCATCAGGTCTTCTGGAGCTGACATCACATCTACCTCATACAACAACCTCGGCTGTGTATAAGTCGAGGAAGCAAGGACTACACCATCATCATAATCAACCTCTGCTGGGAATCAGCCGAGGTTCCAACTACTCCTACATAATCCCGGCCCAGGTAGACGTTATAACTCAAACTGCCTTACCTCAGATTTCTACTGAGCCGAGACCATCATGAGTAACCTCTGATTCTGCAGCAGCCAGACTTCACCAACCTCGTACTCTTCCAGACCGAGGTTGGTGCCAATCGAAGACAACCGAGCCTTTACTCGCATATGTGTGGCTGGGAACTCGTGTACTAAATCAGTTGTAACAAATCAATCCCCTCACGTGGGGGAATATTTTATCATCATTCTCTACATGTGACAGTGACATATGTCTTCATTGGATTGGCTAGATCAATACACACATGTTCATTGCATGCATGGGGGGTGCATTACATCCCCCACACACTATATATGCTTGCCTATTCCTACATGGAGGGGGGTCGAAAATAAACAACCCTAACTGAAACTCTGTCCAGTTACACAGTAGAGAGAGAAAGCTTGAGAGATTGCATCCATGGCCATTAGTGCCTTATTCCGGTGACCTTACTTACTCACTTGCACAGTGAACATAGGCCTATTTGGCTGAACCACTTATATATTGGTGTTCATCCTCTTCTCCTCATCTCAATCTCTTATATTTAATACACTCTTGTGCTTCCATTGCTATCGCTAATTTGAGCTTACGAACACCTTGAAGGGTGGTGCTGTTTCCAGCATCATCACTGAGATTAACATTATTTAACTTTATATTATTTCATACGTAATTTTATGTTCATGTATATATATATATATATTTTATTTATAAGAATTACACACATATTAATGTATTATGTATGTATATAATATATTAAGGTATAACTGCATTAAAATATTAAGAATGAATAATTTTGAGTTGAAAAATAAAAAACTGAAGTTATAAAACATCCTAAACCTGTTTTCTAAAAAACTTGATTATAACACAAAAAAATTATAGTTCTGTGTTTAAAAACATTTTGTCAAGCGCAGATTTTTATCAGAATTATATTTAAACACAGAAAACAGAATTATAGTTGCAAACCAAACAAACCCTAAAAGATTTTATTCCTAAGGTTGAAATTAGATCAAGTTATAACAAATTAACAAATCAAGTCAGTTATAAACCCAACCACCTAAAACCATTCTGTTGAAAACCATTTAAGAGAATACAATGGTGGTATGTGATTTCAGTTACAATAAAATCTAACGGATATATTAACAGCTGGCAGTTAACAAACATATACTCCAGATGTAATCTCTCTAAACCAACGGTCAAAATGAAATATAACAGTTGACAACTAAGGGCCGAACTAGCAGGTATAGTCAAATATTAAGGCTCCAAAAACTTTTCTAATCAGTACAGGTAAGACATGGCTAAATCAAAACTCTTAAAAGTCAAATCGGTCTCACAAATGGGTAGCATGCTAAGTGTATAAAGTAATATACACGCTCAAAACAATTAGGAAACTAATGTTTATAAACTATAAATCAAAACTCTAAACAGGTATTAAACTATAAGATCTGGGTGAAACCAAAAAGGTCTAGAAAATACACGAGACTCCTTAGTTCCTAAAGGTTACAATTGGCCTTAATCATCAAAGGCAACAGTTCCTATTCGATCAGGTCAAGTAGCAGGATCCATTTAATGCAATAATACACTACTTCTAATCACACACTTAAGGACGAAAACTAATGGAAGGTATTGGCTAGAACTAGTTAGAAGTTGATTTCTAGGCTAGTGGACTAATCTTTAAGCCTAATAGCTAAAGATATAGACTAAATAGTAACAGATTATTACTGATTCAAAATAAGGCTCCTAAAGATTAATTCGGACAACTCCTAAATAGTAAGAGATAAGAATTCTCTTTGGTCACAAAAGGATGAAATCATGATTTCCCATAATAGGTCTTATTGGGACAGAAGTTAAGGAAACAATCCTATGGTTTCTAAAATATTTAATAGTTAAAACATATTAACTAAAATATCAACAGGTTTTATAATTTCGAAAAGTTATTTTCAAATATGAAAATTAATTTTATCACTAAATTTCAAAAATTATTTTAAATAGATAAAATTCATTTTAAACGAAACTTATACCAATTTTATTGAAAAAAATTATTTTTAGCAAAAATAATCTAATTTCACTTTAAAAATAATAATTACGCAACATAATCAATAATATCAAACAATAAATGCATGAGTGCCTAATGTGTCAAGTGTGTATATGTGCATCCACGCGTGATATACTTTTACTCGGATATTTACGTTGAGTAGAGTCAAGGCATCTTGAATAGTTGAGTAGCATTGCATGAAGTACCATAGAGTGGGCTCAGACTAAAAATATGTTTTGACACAATATCCAAATTAGTTGAAATGTCTAAATAATATAGACTCAAGTAAGTCAAAGATTTAGGGTGTTTCCCTTATGTGCAATAACTCCCGACGACGATGTACTCGGCCTCCCCCGTGGACACAAAAATGGAGTTTAACTTCTTGCTCAACCATGAGATAAGAGCACTCCCAAAGTAAAAGCATCCACCCAAAGTGCTTTTTCAACCATCAACATCCCCGACCCAATCGACATCAGAATAAATTGACAAATAGCCATTGGTATCAAAGGAATACCAAATGACATAGAAAAGATTTCCACTCACGTATTTGATGATATGTTTAAGTGTAAGAAAGTGTTACTCTTTTGGGTATGCTTTTTACTGTGCACAAACTCCAACACTAAAGGCAACATCGGGATTAGTAGCGGCCAAGTGGAGGAGACTACCTGTCATGCTCCTAAAGAGTGTTTACTCTACATCTTTACCTAAAGTGTCTTTGCTAAGCTTTGTTGATGACCTCATGGGTGTGAGAGAGTGCTTAGCAAAGTTCAAACCACACTTCTTCACTAGATCCCTATCATATTTAGATTGACATATAATTATCCCATTATCGAGTCGACGCACTTGGATACCTAGGAAAAAAGTAAGTTCTCTAACCATGATCATCTCAAATTCACTCTTAATTTTCTTTTCAATAGTGTGAGCATGTTAGGAACACTTGGATCAAAAGACTATCGTCCACGTAGGCTTTGGCAACAAATATTTCACCACCATCTTTCCTAATAATTAACGTCATATGAACTGCCCCTCCCTTGAAGCCATGAGTTAAGTGATAAGAATTTAGCCTTTCGAACCAAGCACGAGGTGCTTGGTTCAAATCATAAGAGGCCTTCTTTAGATAAAAGATGTGTAAAGGGTGCTTTATGTCTTCAAACCCTTTGGTTGTTCCGCGTAAACATCCCCTTAAAGAATGCCAATAAGAAAGGCACCCTTGACATCCATTTAGTAAAGCTTAAACCGTAGATGAAGTGCTATGGTGAGTAGTAGGCGAAGAAACTAAAGCCTAGCAATAGGGGAAAATATCTCATCAAAGTATATACACCCTCAATTTGTGTGTAACCTTGAGCGAACGAACTAACCTTATTACGAACAATGGTACCATTATCACCCATCTTATTCTCGTACACCCACTTGATACCAATCACGCTAGTCTCTCTAGGTCGGAGGACTAATTTCCAAACATCATTCTTTATAAATTGAAGAAACTAATCTTGCATACCATATATCCAATTCTCATCCTTTAGCGCTTCCTTCAAATTCTTACGCTCTACGATGGAAGTGTAGAAAAAGTAGTTAACCACATTCTCTAGCTGAGTGTGATTGGCACCTAGTGTGGGATCACCAAGTATGTTGATAGGCTCATGACTCTTCAAAACTAAGAGGGTAGATCCTCTATGTCAAAAGTGGAGTCCACCGTGGTGGTTTAGGGAATAAGGAGATCGTCACCGTGGCTTGTAATATTCTCACACTCAAGATCATGATCAATAAATTTAGCATCCGTATCATTTTTAATCGTGACGTTTAAGACCTTAGATCTTTTAAGGTTATACACCCTATAGGCTCTACTCATCGATGAATATCCTAAAAGTATTCCCTCATCTCTTAAGTGTTCTCTATCTCTAAGCATATGACTCCTAAAAATTCAAAAATATAATAGGCTGGTTTTCTTCCCTATCCATAATTCATATAGAGTGTGAAGTGTGTGTGGGCGAAGATACACCCTATTCCTCATTTGGCACGTGATGTTAATCGCCTCCTCTAAAAAATGTCTAGTCACGTTTTTTCCAAGGAGCATAGACCTTGCCGTATCTTAGATAGTCTTATTTTTCCTCTTATTGATCCCATTTTGTTGAGGAGTACGAATGATCGAGAACTCATGTTTGATGCCAACTTCATCATAAAAACCATACATTATCTTAGGAATACGGTTTCTAGTGACTCCATGTTGATTTTAAGGTAAAAAACACGTGGTTGTTAGGAACTCAACAACATACGACTTTTATCTATGAAATCCAATGATAGAATATCTCAAAAAGTCATCATCCATCACTAGGATATACTTCTTACCACCAATTCTCTCCATATGTGTGGGACCCATAAGATCCATGTGAATCAACTTTGAAACGCGGGAGGTGGTAATGGTATTCAACTTCTTATGAAACTTTTAATTTCTTTCCTTTCATGTCAAGGACCACAAATCGAGGAAGTTAGTTTTTCAAGAGATGGTAAGCTATGAACTAGGTCTTTATTAACTAATGTATCGAGATTTCTAAAATTGACGTGACCTAGTCGATAATACCAACGGGCTATGGTGGATACCTTAGCACTATTTCTCACTAAAGAGAAATTGGGAATGATACCATAGTAATTGTCGATAGTCCTCACACCTTATAACAAAATTTCACTAGATTGATAAAAAAATGTTACACTTCGACCAATTAAACTTTACCAGAAAGGTATCATCGCAAAGTTGGCGTATGATTATTAACTTAGCCTTCAACCCTTCAATATACAACACGTTTTCTATCTTAGGAAAGTCGAAAATCTCCCCACAATCTCATCTTAATATGCTAGACCTACTCCCATCCCCAAATGTGACTTTTCCATCCTTGCGATCCACGAGTTTGGTAAAATTTGACTTGTCACTAGACATTTACCTAGAGCACACACTATCAAAATACCATTTCAAAGTATATTAAACTTTAAGACAATCATGAACAACAAGGGCTTTTTCATCACTTTTAGGTACCCAAGTGGTGGTAACCCTTTGCTTACCCGTATCGTTATTGGCACTAGTCAACACGTGGGAATTATTCTAAAGAGTCATAGACATCCTTTGAAATTATTCCATTAAAATTTTAGTAGTAGTGACTAGAAACTCAACTTGCTCCTTATGACTTGCAAAATCACTATAGTGGTGTGTGGCAGCATATGTGTGAGACTGTTCCTAGCTTGTAGCAAAACTCCTAAGATGACCTCTTCATTTGCAAAGGGTACAAACATAGATTTTTTTGGGTCTACCTTGGTTAAACACCTAGGATAATTTCTCGTTAGTGGGTTAGGTCGAGGGCCATAAGGATCCACCACAAATTTGAGAACTGATTCGGGTGCAATATTAAAAATGGATGCACCTTCGTAACATATCTGATCGAGTGGAAAAACCGAGCGTCCGTGTAATACTCTAGTCGTTGTTATCGGCTTCCAATCTCAATACTAAAAAAACCTAAACTTGTAACTACACTCTTAAGGAGTATAGTGGCGAGTCTGGGTATCGAATCCACAGGGAATGGTTGATAGAATTTAATTGATTTATTACTTCTAAAGAAAAAATGAAAAAGATGATGATGGTTGAAAAGGGAAATAAGTAAATAAAGAAGTTAAATTAATTAAGATGAATGTGAAAATAGGTTGGAATACAATCCGCCTAACCCTAGTAATTTACCGTATAGAAACCTAGAATTGTAAATTATAAATTTGAATGAATCCAGTCTTTATAGATCCTATGCATTACGTATATGAGGTTCAAGCCCGCACCATACGAAATCAAAGGTAAATATAAAGCGGTGTTAAATAATTATACGCACATCGTATTCTTAAACATCCCAAGTACCTAGGGCAAGAGAGATTAAAATATCTACAATGGTTGTAAAATTGTCTCGCACGACTCTTTCAAATTTTTAATTTAAATTCTATTTTCTACATAAGTAATTTACACTGGGATGGGTTCATGCATCCCAACCCTTAAAAACTTAGCTTAACATGATGAAATCAAAATAAAACTTACAAATTAAAGTGTAGGAATTCATAACTAACTCTAGAAAATTGAGAACATGACTTGAATTGGGAATGGAAAATTAGAAATCAACAATTAATTAAACTAACTAGGAAAGCAGTAAAAACAATAAATTAAAATTACTTGCAATGGATGAATGATGAATCTTGAATAGTAGACAAACTTCAAAAACTAGGGCTTTTCTAAGAGTATGAAAAACTAAAAAGGATTTCTAAAAATGAATTTCTCTCTCTAATTTTCTATTCTACTCTCTAGAATTTGACTCTGTCTCTCTAGAATTCAACTCCCCCTGAAAATGAGGTAGGGCTTGGTCTTTTATAGCACCAAGTAGCACTAATTTGACAGCCAGAGTTACTTGTTGCACAAGTTTTCCAAGAGTTGCACTGCTTTAAATGCATAATAAATGCCAGGATTTCGCATGTCCATTTCTCTTCATTATCGCGCAACTTCAAAACATCGTAACTTCTTCACCGTAGCTCAGATTGAGGTGCCGTTTTTTCCAGTGTTCTTGTAATTTAAAGATCTTCAACTTTCTAGTTGGCTAAGGTTGAAAAATTATGAAAATGCCCTTCAACTCTCCATTTCTTGGTTTCTTTCACTGTTTTGAGTTCTCTTTCGCACTAATTTGCATGAAATACCTGTAAAACACATGAGAAATACACAAAACACGAAATACTTGCCAAAAAAGGTTAGTGCATAAATACGAGACAAATCCAAGCTATTTACACTGCACGGGATCATAAAAATACCGAAATTAAGGGGATAAATATGAAGAATATGTGCCTAATCACACCCCCTAACTTAGAACTTTGCGCGTCCCGAGCAATGTAAATGAAATTAGTTTAAAGTTCAACTCTTGAAAATTCTTTTATTGGGATAGAATACCTTTTTCGCGGGCAAGCGATTGCATTTAACGTATGCAACAAGCCTTTAAACCTCTAGGTTACCCTAGTAGGACGAGTTTTGTCTCGTGAGGGTTTGGAGTGAATTTACCCACAAAATTCTTTATTGACTCAAATAAATATCAAAATACTTAAAGAAAGTAACCATTTAAACTTTTCGAAAAATAATCACCATAAATTCATATTCAACTGTCTCAAAATATAGTGTGTGTGTGCAAAGCCAAAAATTCAACCCCAAATTTCCACCGATTGAGTATTACGTTACTTTCCGAAAATTCGTTTTGATTCAAATTCTTATGGAATGCTCTCACAAACGAATCACTCGGATTGTGTCTATTTTCTCTCGGTATGCATGATATAAAGAGTAAATATAATGGACACAAATTCATGCATACAAAATTGAAAAGAAGGAAATATATGGTGAAAAGATCTCATCATCGGAGTACAGTTATTAGGAAATGGGAACATCACCTCTATTTCACACCATTTAATCTCTCATATTATCTTTTCATGTCTTAGCTCTCCATGCGGTAATCAATTTCGCCATTTGGACTCGGTTAGGACTTTTCGGGTTAAAAGGTGTAAAGGGTAAAAATGGGAATAGACGGAATGTTCAGAATTGGAAAATGTCCTTATGATGTCCATTAGTGCTTTTTCGGGCATTTGCTCATTTTTTTCTCTTTCTTTTTTCTATTTTCATTTTTTTCTTGTTCTTTTTTTTTTCTTCTTGCTATTTTTTTTTGACCATTTTTTCTGTTATTCTCTTGCCCCTTTTTGTTGCACAATTTGGACTTATTTGATGAATTTTCTCAATTTTCACAATTCCGGGCTATTTGAGTTTTTCGGGTTATCAAACGAAAGGAAAATATTTTATTAGGCTCAAAGTGGGTTGTAAAGGGATAATTTTATTTTTCACAACTTTTTATGGCTAATATTTTTGGGTAAAACAAACGAGGGCCTACTTCATTGTCCAAATTTCTAATCACATTACCATATGCATCTCGAGATTAATTAAGTTTAGAGATATATTTAGCACGAATTTCGAGACAACATTTCACACATTTTCCATAACCGATCAAAACAAAGGATTGAGATCATCAACGACTTATTAAAACGCTGAAAAGAACTTTGAGTTAATCATAAACTCGGATTGATTTAAAAACTCAAAAAAAATTGAAAGGCTCAACATCTCACCGGGTTTGATCAATCTCCGCACTTATTCGTTAAGTCGTCAATTTTCTTTCAATTTCCATCTTCGGTCAATTTCGGCTTAGTGCAATTGATTGTTAACAATTTGAGACTTTAAATAGAATAAAGGTGACATTTTTGAAAACTTTAAGTTCCAATTTTTATTTATTTTGAAGAAAAATATTTTTTTGCTTTTTTCAAATTTTTTTTTTTTTTTTAAAACACACTTGGAAAGAACATGTGATCGAATCAATGAATCTAAACAATAAATGAGAAGAACATCCCACACCCCCTAACTTAAATGTTGCATTGTCCTCAATGCGAATCAAGAACACAACATAAAGAGAGGAAAAAAAAGATATTACCCAAATGGAGCGATCCCCGATGAGTGCGAGTCCATTGAATCTACAAAACATGTTAGAACCAAGCATAACAAAAAGAATAACAAAAACTTTAACTAATGACACTACACTATAAAAAAAAGGAAAGAAAAAGAAAAAAAAAACTAATTATGTACAACCTACGATTTGAAATTCTAATAACTCATACACTAGAAGTCGAAAAAGTTGAGGGTCCACCCAAAATACAATCTGACTTTGAGGGATTAATAGTGTACCCTCACTATAAAGCATGCCTCCCGGAAAATAAGAATTCCGTTTGAAAAACGGAAGGCATTTGTGAGAAGGAGAAAATGAATCATCACCAATTAAAAATTTTAATGGGATGATGGGGGGCTTGGGTGCTAGGTGGGACAAGTACAATTGAGATCCAAGAAAAATATAATCACCTCCCAAAGATTTTTCAAGTAGTATGGGGAGAGGGGTATACAAAAGGGAAGAGTCCATCTTGGAAAATAATTTAAGCATTGAGTCATTGTCCTCAAAATCTTCTCCCCCCAAATTTTCACTGGGACCTCGAGGTGGGGCATGTTCAGAAACAGAGAATTTATCTATCCTGTCATTCAACTCGCTCTCATCTAAGTGACCAAGTGAGGCCCAAAATGATTCAATTTCAAGAGTGATGTTCTCATTCACCGAGCTGAATTCTATCTCAAATGCGGCTAAGCTCAAATCTTCTAGGTCTCCCTCTTGCTTTGTTTCTATCTCACCTAGAAGAAATGTATCTATCGTGTCTTGCCATTCGCTCTGTTCTAGGTAACCCAATGAATCTCTCTTGATGCCCTCTAAATTTTCTCTTTCGCTAACGCTCAAGGAGTGTTCTCCTATGTCCCGTGGAATGTTCTCAAGATCTTGTCCTCTAAAATTTTCAGTTGGATCTGGTGGAGTGACACGTCTAAGTGTATGGCCCGTAAGATGAAGCATCTCAAAAAAACATTCCCATACAAGAATCGGATCAACATCCTCAAGACATTCATCCAGTTCTTGTGATGGATTTAATGGTTCGATAATAGTGGGGACACAAGGAGACAAATGATCTTCAACCTCAATAGGTTTTGAAATATTTATAAGAGGTTGATATTCAAAAGAACTTGGATTACTATCAATGATTTCATTCTCAAAAGTATTAGGTGAAGCGCAAGTCTCGACCTTCTCTAAGTTGTCCAAATAATCATTCAACTCCTTGCAAGTTGCTATAATTTTCGACTCGGTAACAGCAAGGTCATCAGATTGCTTTTTTATATCAAGTAAGAGTTCTTCCAAAGTAGGCTTCCTTGGTTCTAGCACCTCGAATTCCTCATTTGGTTGAAAACTTACTTCATCTTCCAAACTATCGGAAGAAAAATCCTCATTGGGTTCAAATAATGCATCTAACTCTTGCTCCCAATAACGATTTTTTTCTCGATATTCGTTTTCAAGTCTTTCTTCTTCAAGCAATTGATTTTGATAAATTTGGAGTTTCTTAGCACTAGGCTTGTATTTTTTATAATCATCTTTAGTGATATTGATCCAATGGTCATAAGTCTTGAGTGCCTCCTCTTCCTCACTATTAGCATAACAATTAGAGCCACCAAAAGAGTTAAAATAAGACATTTCAAAGTGGGCAATTCAAAAACGTGACACCCATATTTTTCAAATTTTTTTTTTAATTTTTTTTTTATTTTACGAAGTAGTAAGTCAATTATAATCTATAACAAACACTCCCCGGCAACGGCGCCATTTTGATCGAGTGGAAAAACCGAACGTCCGTGTAATACGCTAGTCATTGTTATCGTCTTCCAATATCAATACAAAAAAAACCTAAATTTGTAACTACACTCTTAAGGAGTATAGTGGCGAGTCTGGGTATCGAATCCACAGGGAATGGTTGATAGAATTTAATTGATTTATTACTTCTAAAGAAAAAATGAAAAAAGATGATGATGGTTGAAAAGGGAAATAAGTAAATAAAGAAGTTAAATTAATTAAGATGAATGAGAAAATAGGTTGGAATACAATCCACCTAACCCTAGTAATTAACCGTATAGAAACCTAGAATTGTAAATTATAAATTTGAATGAATCCACTCTTTATAGATCCTAAGCATTACGTATATGAGGTTCAAGCCCGCACCATACGAAATCAAAGGTAAATATAAAGCGGTGTTAAATAATTATACGCACATCGTATTTTTAAACATCCCAAGTACCTAGGGCAAGAGAGATTAAAAGATCTACAATGGTTGTAAAATTGTCTCGCATGACTCTTTCAAATTTTTAATTTAAATTCTATTTTCTACATAAGTAATTTACATTGGGATGGGTTCATGCATCCCAACCCTTAAAAACTTAGCTTAACATGATGAAATCAAAATAAAACTTACAAATTAAAGTTTAGGAATTCATAACTAACTCTAGAAAATTGAGAACGTGACTTGAATTGGGAATGGAAAATTAGAAATCAACAATTAATTAAACTAACTATGAAAGCAGTAAAAATAATAAATTAAAATTACTTGCAATGGATGAATGATGAATCTTGAATAGTATACAAACTTCAAAAACTAGGGCTTTTCTAAGAGTATGAAAAACTAAAAAGGATTTCTAAAAATGAATTTCTCTCTCTAATTTTCTATTCTACTCTCTAGAATTTGACTCTGTCTCTATAGAATTCAACTCCCCCTGAAAATGAGGTAGGGCTTGGTCTTTTATAGCACCAAGTAGCACTAATTTGACAGCCAGAGTTACTTGTTGCACAAGTTTTCCAAGAGTTGCACTGCTTTAAATGCATAATAAATGCCAGGATTTCGCATGTCCATTTCTCTTCATTATCGCGCAACTTCAAAACATTGTAACTTCTTCACCGTAGCTCGGATTGAGGTGCCGTTTTTCCAGTGTTCTGTAATTTAGAGCTATTCAACTTTCTAGTTGGCCCCACCTCTGGACTAAGGCTGAAAAATTACGAAAATGCCTTTCAACTCTCCATTTCTTGGTTTCTTTCACTGTTTTGAGTTCTCTTTCGCACTAATTTGCATGAAATACCTGTAAAACACATGAGAAATACACAAAACACGAAATACTTGACAAAAAAGGTTAGTAGCATAAATACGAGACAAATCCAAGCTATTTACACTGCACGGGATCATAAAAATACCGAAATTAAGGGGATAAATATGAAGAATATGTTCCTAATCAATATCCCTTGCCTCTCTTTAAAACCTAATGCAAGACCTAGGAACATCTTTCCAAACTTCTAAGATGTGTCATCTAAAGTGACTTTGACCTCCCGAGAATGTTCGATATATTTTTCGAGTTGGAAAATATGGACTTTCAGTTTCTCATGAATGCTTGAAGATATATTGCAAGACTACCCACTTTATTGGTCAAGTCAATATTTCCCTACCTATAAAAAATAATTTCTCACTCAAATAGATCCTAACCTAGGTTTCACTCGCTGTCAAAACCTGCAACTCATTCTTTAAAGACAACACCCTAAGTGCTAAATTTTATTTAGCCTTTTTATTTTTAATTACTCGGTGTAAAGTTAGGAGTAAGCGTGTTAGAGGCCACTTTCTCTCTAACTCAAATTCTCACCATCACAAACTCAGCGGAATGATTGAACTCAATGTTAAGATTATCATATTTAGAAACATCCTCATCGGAGTAAGACATAACTAAAGTGAAAATGTGACTACATATGAACATGGTGATATTACATTTATGTGGAAATTCATCCTCAAAATCCACCGACTCAATATCACCATCGCTTAGAGTGTCATTATAGGCAGCTTTGGCTTTGCCCTGTCTCTTAAGCCTAGTGGAACACTCATGGGCTTTGTAACCTTTCCCCTTACACTCACAATATCTCTCCGATTCATCTTTCTTAACACACTCACTTTTATCTTTCTTTGTATCATTCTCAAAAAATTTATTACCGATTTGTAATTTTTGTTTTTCTCAAAACATTTATTTTCCACTTTGGAAGAATTTTGATATTTGAATTTGAGAAACTTTTGATACGACAAAATTTGTTAGATATGACAATACTAAAAATAACATTTTAGTCTCGAGAGTTAAAATTACTCCATGTAAGTGATCATCAGTCAAATTGTGACTGGCTTGAGAGTAATGATATTTTCATTAGTCACAGTAGGAGGAGTCCACCCCCTTTCAACAATAAGACAGATGCACTCATCAGTTGACTTTCAAGAATTTCATTCGAGCTTTCCAACAGGCATAATTTGTGACATGAAAAATCGATGGCCTATTGTACAAATTCTCGATATAACCATCAGGATTCATCTATATAACTTGAAACAATATCTGATACCAATTTTTTAATTGCATATTACCGAGTGGTGCAGTTATATGTAAAGTGAAATTCGTAAAGTAGGTCACACTCAATCCAAATTCAATTTAATCCAATTTTATCTTGATTAATTAGGTGAACATAAACACGCAATACATATGTTGATACCAAATTTAGCCTGCTGACGTGGATTAATTATGTGGAGACACGTGTCAATCTACATGGCACCTACAAAAATTTTTGAACAACACCTTGACTTCGAGGAACTCAACCTCCCCTACCAACCCAGACGCTCTGAGAAACAAGTGCTCTCCGAGGAATTTTATTGTACCGAGCAACTCATGAATATCGAGCTGCTTAGGCGGTCCGAGCAGCTTAGGTGGTCCGAGCTGCATCTCGTTCAGAGCATTTATATCCGGATAACTAACATATTGACTGCGCATTTAAAGCTTATTATTATCATACAGATGTACACGCCTATTGGACAGCTATGTATTACCCTTTCACATGTACAGCCTCAAGTCTATAAATACATTGTATCACCCTCATTGTAAGGGGACTCGGAATTTCTTGGTAAAAACCTATTATCGAGAATTCCCAAACAGTCAATAATAGCAAAAAAGTGGACGTAGGCCATTCTTCAAGGCTGAACCACTTTAAAAATTCTTTTGTCTTGTTTATTTTTATCTGTGATTGAATAATTAGAGATAATCTACTTTTTTACATTAACAGATTGGCGCCGTTTGTGGGAAACGACTGTAATTATCATTTTTTCACCAAAACAATTCATCACCAATGGCTGACAATCCTGAATCCAGTAGTCGAAATGCTGGAAACCCCCCGAATCCATCTGCTCCCCCAAATGTCCAAGATCTGGCCGGAATAATGGCTAATCTGGCCCAGGGCCAGACAGCCATGCAAGAAACTATGCGACAACTCATGCAAACTATCCAGGGTGGAGCGTCGACCCATTCAGGACAACGAAGTGTTCGAAGAAACTCCCGTTTACCTCCTTCGCGTACTAGGCATACCGATTCATATCGCACTGAGAGATTTGATGATTTTTCTTATCAGCCGGGTCGAACTTCATCAGTACGAGCCACAGATACTGAACAACACATCACACTCTCTCCAGAAAGGACTAGTGCATTGGAGATATTAAGTAGGGTCTCTCCTTTTGATCGATTAGGCCCTAGGAGTAATAGAAGTCCTCCTAAGACTGTGTCGAGGAGCTTTCGATGACCATCCAATCTGAGGGAGGGTTCTGCCCAATCATAACCAGCTGCTCGTCATGATAGATCCCAGGAAGAAGATTCAACACGATCAGTTGCTCGAACCAACAGGCCCGAGGAGGGAAATGATGCATGGAAAGGCTCTATTCAAAGGCTGGAGAATAGACTAGGGGAAATGGCTAAGGCCAAGAATCCTCTACAAAGAACTTTTGTCCAAGGGACACCTTTTATCCATGCAATTGTGGATTTTCCCACACCATCAAAGTTCAAAGCACCTGTTGTGACTCCTGAATATGATGGAAAAACTGACCCTGTCCTTCATATAGAACAATACCAAGCTGCTGCTGACATCTATGCTGTGCCGGATGAGATGAGATGCAGGGCATTTTCGGGAACTCTTACCGGATCTGCTCAAATATGGTACAATAACCTTTCTCGGGGTAAGATTTTAACTTTCTTTCAACTGGCCGAGCTCTTCATTAGAAATTTCTATTTTGGAGCAAAATCAGTTAAACGAGTAGCACACTTGTTAAGTGTTAGACAAAGAGCGGGTGAGAGCACCAGGGATTATATAACTCGTTTCAATAACGAGAAGCTCGAAGTTATTGATTACTAGGAAAAGACAACGATTACTGCTTTGATGAGTGGGTGCTGCCCAATAAATTGTACTATACTTTGGCCAAAGATCCACCCAGGACCATGTCAGAACTGATGGGAAAAGCGGCCAAAATCATGAATTTCGAGGAGGTTATGGCTGCAAAGAAGAATATGGACACCAAAGAGACCAAGGTGGAGGTTGATAAGGCTAAAAAGAAAGAGCATAAGAACAATGGTGGTGACAAGCAGTCAAAAACAAAGCCATCATGGGAAATATTGAAGAAATTTGAAAATATACTCCTTTGAAAGTAGACATAAACCACGTTCTAGAAGAAATCAAGAACATAGAGGAGCTAAACTGGCCAGAGAAAATGAAGACAGATCCTGACAAGAGGAATATGGCCAAATATTGCGAGTTCCACAAAGACCATGGTCACACGACCAAAAATTGCATAGCTCTTCAGAATGAAATTGAAGCACTCATCAGACGAGGAAAGATGGCCAAGTATGTTGATCGTAGAAATGAAGAAAAGAACAACGACCGAGCAAGACAAAGGTCTAGATCTCCTCGACGAACAAAAGAAGACAAGAAAAGAGATCATAAAGATAATCCAGAAGACGACCCCGACCTCCCCAAAAAACCGAGACAGCCAGAACATGAGGTATTTTTAATTCGTTTTGGGTCATTTGATTGTAATGTTATTACAGGTGGAGATGCAGGAGGTGGAGACCTTACTACAGAGAGGAAAGCTTACCTCAATGAGGCTCAAGATTGTTCATACATTCAACGAATAAATCTAGTTGATGATGATCGCTCGAGGAAGGTAAATAAGGAAAAATTGGTCATAGATTTCTCCAAGAACGACCTTGCAGGTGTGTTGTATCCTCACGATGACCCACTGGTGATCAAAATGAGGATGAAGGAAGTGATGATCTCAAGAGTATTGGTTGATAATGGTATCTCGACAGATATTATGTTCTAATCATTCTTCGACAGCTTAAATCTAAAGTTATCTCAGTTGGAGCCTTATCACAGACCCCTTCTCGATTTTGCTGGCGAGAAAGTTTTTCCACTTGGGACGATCAAGTTGGATATGTTCATCAGTACGTGGCCTGCTTGTCAAACAAAAAGAGTATGATTTTTTGTGATGGATAAGAATGTTCAATCAGCTTACAATATCATAATGGGAAGGGTAGGTTTGAAGAAGTTTGAAGCAGTACCATCTACTGTACATCAATGCCTAAAATTTCTAACCAATTTTAGAGTAGGAGTTATGAAGGATGACTAAAAAGTAGCTCGGGAATGCTACTGTTCATCTACCGAGCAGGAAGAACTGGAGGAATCTAGGAAAAAGACTACTACCTATCAAGTGGATGAAGGTGCAAAGATTGAAACATTAGATCCTAGAGATGAGTCACAACTCGTGAAAGGCCAAGTGGTAGAAGCTACTGAAAATGTCATTCTGGACGATGAGCACCCGGAACGAACAACTCAAATAGGTTCATCGTTGGATGCCTCACTAAAACAGGAATTGATAGTTTTTCTAAAAAGCAGAACACAAACCTTTGCTTGGAGTCATGAGGACATGCCAGACATAGATCCAAACTTTTTATGTCACGAGCTCAATGTGAATAAGGAAATCAAGCCAGTAAAGCAGAGAAGAAGGGTGTTTAGCCCCGAAAAGAACCAAGCTATACAAGAGGAGGTCGAGAAGCTCCAGAAATCTTACTTTATTGAAGATGTCAAATATCCAGACTGGTTGGCAAATGTGGTGATGGTGAAGAAGAAGAACAACAAGTGGAGGATGTGTGTAGACTTCACCGACCTCAACAAGGCATGACCAAAGGATCATTTTCCTTTGCCCCGAATTGATCAATTAGTGGATGCTACCTCGGGACACGAGCTGTTGAGCTTCATGGATGCTTATTCTGGTTACAACCAGATTAAAATAAAACCTGAAGATAGAGAGAGTACCTCTTTCATTACCCCTAGGGGAACTTATTGTTACAATGTTATGCCTTTTGGTTTAAAAAATACAGGTGCAATATATCAACGGCTGATGAACAAGGTGTTTACAGAACAAATCAGTTGCAATATGGAAGTTTATGTTGATGATATGCTGACGAAGAGCAAGAGAGCTGCTGATTATCTAATTGAATTAGGCCAGACCTTTGATCAACTAGATAAATATCAAATGAAGTTGAATCCCACCAAGTGCATATTCGGAGTACAAGAAGGCATATTCCTTGGGTATATTGTTAACCAATGAGGAATCGAAGAAAACCCAGAAAAGATCAAGGCTCTATTGGGACTACGATCTCCAACGACGAAGAAGGAAGTGCAAAGTCTCACTGGGCGAGTTGCAGCACTTAGTAGATTTGTATCACGAGCAACGGATTGATGCCTCCCATTCTTCAAAACACTCCGAAAAACGTTTGAATGGAATAATGAATGCGAGAAGGCCTTTCAAGAGTTGAAAACTTATCTGGGAGCACCTCCACTGTTGTCTAGACCAGTGATGGGAGAAAGATTGTACTTGTATTTGGCAGTGTCGGAGAATGCAGTTAGCTCGACATTAATAAGAATGGAGGATGGAGTGCAAAAACCGATCTAATACACTAGCAAGGCCTTCCGAGGAGCAGAGATCAGATATCCAAGACTGGAAAAGTTGGCACTAGCATTAATCGAGGCGAGTAGGAGAATGAGGTCGTACTTCCAAGCTCATACCATAATTGTGTATACTCATATGCCATTGAGGAAAGCTCTTCATAAACCAAAAAAATCAGGGAAATTGATGTACTGGGCAGTAGAACTTGGTGAATATGATATAGTTTATGAACCTAGATCGTCACTCAAAGGGTAAGCAGTAGCATATTTTATAGCAGAGTTCACCTATCCTGATACCCCTAAGGAGCAAAAGCTGAACACCGACCAACCTGTGGATGTTACAGGATCATCAAATTTAAACCCCAATCAACTTAAGTTGGTCGACGAGCAAGAGAAGATAGTCAACGAGCAGCAAGAAATGGTAGAGGAGGATAAAAGAAAGCAATAAATATTCCACCGAGGAACTCTGTCCGATCAAAAATTTGAAGACGAGGTACCTATATGGAACCTATATGTGGATGGCTCATCTTGCACTACAGGCTATGGGGCAGGGATTGTTTTGAATAGCCCGGATGAGGTCAATGTGGAGTATGCTCTACGCTTCCAATTCAAAGCTTCCAATAATGAGGTTGAGTATGAAACTATGATTGCAGGTCTTAGTTTGGCAAAAACCATGGGGCAGAGCAAGTTATTGTATTCAGTGACTCGCAATTGATCGTAAATCAAATGCTGGGAGTATATGCAGCCAAAGGAGAGTTAATGATCAGGTATCATGCAAAAGCGATGGAGGTTTTATCAAGCCTAATTGCAGTACAGATAATTAGAATACCAAGATTGGAGAATGCAAGAGCAGATGCCTTGGCACGGTTAGCTTCAGCCACACGTACCGAGCTACGAAGAACAATCCCAATAGAAGTCTTGGCTAGTCGGAGCATAGATGAAGATCTGATGATGAACTTTATTACCGTTGATTTAGAGCCATCTTGGATGGATCCCATTAGGGAATATATTAAGGAAGGGAAATTACCAACTGATAAACTTGCAGCCAAGAAACTGAAGTTTAAAGCTGCTCGTTATGTACTGACTAATGGTATTCTATACAAACGAGGAATTATAGCAGGATTACAAAGATGTGGGCATCCTTCCCAAGTAAAAGACTTGATTGAAGAGGTCCATAAAGGGTCCTGTAGAGCCCATGTAGTAGGTCAGATGCTTTTGCAAAGAATGATGATGCAAGGATACTACTGGCCAACGATGAGGGATGATTGTATAGCCTATGCCAAGAAATATGACAAGTGTCAACGCTTCTCCTCTATCCGAAGAACTCCCCAAGCATTGTTAGCACCCATTACTTCACCTTAGACATTTTCCATGAGGGGAATAGACTTGGTCGGGCCACTTCCAATGACCAGGAGAAGATTTAAATATCTCGTGGTCGCGGTGGACTACTTTACTAAATGGGTTGAAGCTGAGCCTCTCATTGATATGATGTATGACAAGGTGTATAATTTTTTATGGAAGAATATCATTTGCAGATATGGTATCCTTCATGCATTCATCACAAACCATGGAACTCAGTTTGATAACGAGGAATTCGCTGCATATTGTCATCAGTCAAACATCTTGAAAACCCACTCTGAACCAGGCCATCCCCAGAGCAATTGGCAAACTGAGGTGACGAACAGAACGCTGCTGAATGGTTTAAAGAAAAGGCTGGATGATGCGAAGGCTAATTGGATCAACGAGCTACATTCTGTACTGTGGGCTTATCGTACTACACCACAAGCAGCAACAGGAGAATCTCCATACATGCTGGCATTTGGAAGTGAAGCTGTTATACCTGCCGAGCTGGGCCTCCCCATACACAGAGTGCTGAACTTCAATTCCCCTGTCAGCGACTTGATGAGAAGGTTAGATTTGGACATGCTCGAGGAAGTTAGAGAAGATGCAGCAATTAGAAATGCTGCATACCAGCAGTGGACAACTCTGTTCTACAACAAGAGAGTAAAAAAATATGATTTGAAGGAAGGGGACTATGTGCTAAAGAAAGTAATTCAAAAACACAACAAACTGGCATGAACCCTACAGAGTAACCGAGGTAGTTCGACCAGGGATTTATAGGATTGAAACTTTAGAAGGGGAGGAGTTTATGAATGCATGAAACGCAGAGCATCTTCGCAAATATTATCAGTAGTTCAATCCCTATGTAACACAGTCTTCTTCAATATGAATAAAAGTTTTGGATGTTTTGCCCAATTCTCTCCTTTTGTTGAACATTTTTCGGAGTACTAGCGATACACACTACGCATCAAGCCCAAGCCCAGAAGAAAAAATCCACCAACTACGGTTGGTCGGGAATAAAAATCCATCAACTACGGTTGGTCGGGAATAAAAATCCACCAACTAAGGTTGGTCGGGAATAAAAATCCACCAACTAAGCCACCAACTACGGTTGGTCGGGAATAAAAATTCCCCAACTAAGGTTGGTCGGGAATAAAAATCCACCAACTAAGGTTGGTCGGAAATAAAGAATCCACCAACTACGGTTAGTTGGGAATAAAAATCCACCAACTAAGGTTGGTTGGGAATAAAAATACACCAACTAAGGTTGGTCAGGAATAAAAAAATCCACCAACTAAGGTTGATCGGGAATAAAAATCCACCAATTAAGGTTGGTCGGGAATAAAAATCCACCAACTAAGGTTGGTCAGGAATAAAAAATCCACCAACTAAGGTTGGTCGGGAATAAAAATCTACCAACTAAGGTTGGTCGGGAACAGTTGTTTAAAATAAGCAGGATCATGGGATAAAAGTGGTTTCATTGCATAAAATTAAAAAGTGATAAGTCACCATAATAAAAAAATATAACCGAATTTTTTGATACTTATATTTTATATTACCACCAAAGTTGGTCGAGAAACAAAATATCACTAACTCTGGTTGGTCGTCAGATAATTATCATCAATTCAGTATAGTCAACAATAAATTTTCACCAACTCTAGTTGGTCGGAAATTTAAAATAACACAAAATATTTTTATCTTTTTAATAGATATACATGCACATTCATTAGTAAATAAAAAGAAATGTTTTACAGAATATTTCCAAGACAATGACAATCAAGATTGCAAATTAAATTAGAAGTTTTTCATTAAATCAAGAACAATATACATTGAGAATGAAATACATATTACATAAGAAATTATTACATCAAGAATCTTATTCTATTGGTTTCTTCCCCTCTGCCTTTGAAACAGGTGATGAAATTCAGATCTTTGAGCATACTGATGTTCATCACAGATGGCCGATCAAGAAGGTACTCCGGGCGAGATATCTCGAAGTTAGAATGAAGACTGTAGTCGTCGAGATACTTTGAAATCAGGCATTGAGGAATGGCCCAAGAAGGAATCCAACTCATATCAAGTTGGAATGGTGGCACTGGCAGTTAGAGCAATCCAGGATCATAGTAATCCCATAAATAGTGACCTTATTCCAACTGCAGCACACCCAAGGCATTCAACCATCCTTGCTTATACCCCTATTTGTTCGACTCCTGGATCCGATCATCGAGGTGATAGAGGGCTTCATTATAACCAGCCATCCAGAACTCTCTGGGCTTCTTATGGAATTGGTAGGTCAACCTATCTAACTCCTCATGAATATTCTTGACCAGATTTATTTTGTTCTCCAAGGCAGAATTTTGGGCAGCAAGTTGCTCGTCGAAGGTCTGAATCTTCTTAGACATCTCAGCTAATGCTTGATTCTTCGCCATCAACTGGAAGGCCTGATTCTCCAAGGCTGACTGCATTCTAGCTTCTTTAACAGTTACCCGAGCAGCCCTTGCTCGTCCCCAAGAAGCTCTTGCTCATCCCCAAGCAGAAGTAGAAGGCCCAGTCCTCTTTAAAGTTTCCAATTCGTCTCTCAAATTGGCATTTTAGACTTCTAAGAAAGAGAACCCCTCGTCGTTAACAGGGACCAAAATGCTCGAGGTAGATGCAGTAGATTTGAGCTGAGATATCTCTCCTCGCAGGTTATTATTTTCCTGTTCCAGCAACTTCGCGATCTGCCTATGCTCTTTTTGGTCTTAAAAGTTCTCTCCTTCATGTCATAAGCAGCGACCAATTTATCATATCCTTTATCAGCACTTAGTTGTTGATACTTCTTCTCATATCCTTGGTGCAAAAGGGCAGTAGATTCCTTGTATTGTTGCTGGAGTTCCTCGAGGGTACCTTGGAGATCTTCAATCATCTCATAGTATGCCACATTATTAGCAACTGCACGGTCGAGCAAGTATTTTAAATACTGGTAGGCTTCAACTGCTCGCTCTGAAGCATCTGGACCGAGGATATCGACGATTTGAGATTCATTCAAATCTGCATGACCAGCCTTGAAGTAGTCATTGCATATTTTCATCAGTTTCGTATCGTGGGCTGATAAAAGCTCCATTCTAGCCATAAACTAGTAAAGAAAAGATATAGAAAGAATCCATCAGAATGCAGACAGAGCAAGAAGAATAAAATATATTGATAATAAGAGCAGAGCAATAAGAAGGGAGTTAAGTTGCACAACCAAAACTTCGAATTTTATTATATCATAAAAAAAGTACATAGCCCAGAGTTACATTTAATAAAAAATTAAAGAGAAAAAGTTTGAACAACTCTACACCTTCTCCTTGTTCCCTAAAACTTTCTTGGGAGGCTGGTACGAAGAGGTAGGTTGCTCGGATGGCATAAAAGGTTGCTCGGAGGGTGTTGGAAGCTTCTTGGTTGAAATACTGGTTGGCTAAAGTTTCCCGCAAGAGGTCTGGACAATCGGGGAATGAGAAATATGATCTTCAATCACCATAGAGGATTCCTCGCAGGCAGCTTCATCCTCTTCTTCTTCCCCGGGAGATGGAGGGGGCTAGGAATGTGTCGCTAAAATAGGTCTGAATTCTCATCGACATTCGTCTCTCTCAGAGCAGCAACCTAACCATCCCTGAAGTATTTGAGGCTACCATACTCCTTTTGTGAGATCATGGCAGCCATACCCTTATTCCACCCCTTATCCCAGCCAGCGCTGAAGGATTTCTTAACAACCTTTCTCCTTTTTTTTCTCTCTCCGAGGAGGTCCTTTACCTAAGGAGCTCCTCGACATCCTTCAACTTATTCTCAACTTCTTCCTTCTAATGAACAACATCACGAAGCTTGTTTAACTCTTCCTCAGTAGACTTGAGCTTACTTTCAAGCTCTCCAGCATTTTGGAGCTTCCCCTCGAGCTCTTTATTCTCCCTTTCTAAGTCTTTTATCTTCTTCTCCAACTCCTTGGAGACTTCAATAGCCTGATCCCTCTCTTGCTCGATTGATTTTAGTTGCTTCCCCCAAGAAACTTTATCTTCATCATACTTCTGACAAGAATCCTTTAAGGACTGTGACAGACCTACAAGAGCCTCCTCCACACCTGACGAGGGGCTCGAAGCTTTAATAGCTTCATCCTTTTTCAGAATGGCGTTGAAACAAGTTACCAACTGGAAAAAGAAAATAATTTCAAGTCAGTGCAAGGACATAACATTGAAAAATGAAAGTTTAGATTAATAATGCTTACAGAGGAAATATGTTGAGCTGCCAAGGTAGTAACCCTCTCACAAGAAAGATTTTCTTCAACACCTTGGATCTCGGGGATAATCCAAGACTTCATCGAGCTCATGGCAGAGCTCGGAGCAACAAAAGTGGGAACACCACTTCCAGTAGTTAGAGGCTGAGAGATGGATTCAGCCAACTTATCCGAGGAGCTTTTCTTCAACTTCCTCATGGGAGCAGGAACATTCTCGACCAAGGATATTATCTTGGTCGGAGATATAACTATAACCTCGCTTGGAGGAGAGACAACAACAACTCTCTCGGAGCCATAGGGGGTTTCTCGGCAACTTTCTTAGTAGCAGCTGGAGGGGATGCATCTTATCCCTTCTTCTGGGACATCATGCTTGCTTTCTTTACCTCTCCAGCAGTAGAGGCAGACTTATCGAAGAGGGCAGAAGATCTTCTTCTCTTCATTCGGTCACTGAGAGGAATATGCGATTCAGGAGAAGAACCTTCAGAAGTTGGTGCTGGTTTTGTGTCACTTATCACCGGACGAGTAGTAAAAGATGAAGTGTAACTCTTATACTGCAATAAGTATGAGGCTGATCTGATATGTTCGTCGGCAACAGTTTGGTGCAAACCCCAGATAAGTTTCAGATGTTTTAAATTAACCTCTGTCTCCCTTGGAGATCTTCTTTTGCTATTAACTGCAAATAAATAAAAATTAAAATATCTGTGACGCATTTTATCAAACACAAAGAAAGCATAATTTCAAAAATAAAATAAAATAAAAACAACCTATCACATTGCCATAGGGAGGGCATCTAGGACCCTGATACAGGTTATTTCCAATTAGTGGAGCATGTTGCCAATTTTTTATAACAACACCATGCTCGAAGTAATCCCTGTTGGCATCTGGGAGATTGACCACTAAAGTCCTATTTAAAAACCTAGTTTTCAAGTAAAAAGTACTGTCACTAATAACCCATCTATAGAAAAACATAATTTCTAGAATTCCTAAGCGGGTTCCATGAATCTGATTTAACCTATGGACTCCATTAACTATTCTCCATGTATTGGGGATATTTTTACAGGAACAACGTCAAAATATTGAGAGAATTCCAAACACAGGGGATTTGGAGGAAAAGAAAAGCCGCATTCTGCCACAAAGAGACGGGGGAATCAATGTCCTTCAGCCAAACGAAAATAATTTGAAGGTTCAGAAAGTTCTTCCAGTATGACCCATGGAGGAATAGAAAAATCAGAATGAAATTTATCAAGTTACTCAACGAGGTAAACCATGATGAACAAAGAAAGTAAAAGAGAAGGAAGAAGATCTTACAGGAAAAGGGTGGATCAGTTGATAACGAACGATGGAAGAAATAAATGTACAAGATAGAGAAGAAATGGAGAGCTCAAAGATACAGATTTGAAAAAGTAAGAGAAGATAGGATTTTCTGCAACGCTTAAACACCTTACCTTGGGAAGGGGTAAAAATAATGATTACATAGAAAGACGCTTGCGTTACCGACGACTAAAAGGATAAAAAAGGTACGAAGACCGAAGCAGTTAGAAAAATTCAAAGAAGTCTGATTCTATGAATTCGAAAGGAAAAATAAATACAAGGAAAATATTCCTAAAATTCAGGATGACTATTTAATCCCGCTATATTTCAAGAAGAATGTTCCACACTCCTCAACCTCGAACTGTGAAACATTGGGGGCTTCTGTTGATTCCAAATTTAGCTTGCTGACGTGGATTAATTATGTGGAGACATGTGTCAATCTACATGGCACCTACAAACATTTTTGAACAACACCTTGACTTAGAGGAACTCAACCTCCCCGACCAACCCAGACGCTCCGAGCAACAAATGCTCTCCGAGGAATTTTAATGTACCGAGCAACTCATGAATATCGAGCTACTTAGGCGGTCCGAGTTGCATCTCGTACAGAGCATTTATATTCGAATAACCAACAGATTGACTGCACATTTAATGCTTATTATTATCATACAGATGTACACGCCTATTGGACAGCTATGTATTACCCTTTCACATGTACAGCCTTAAGGCTATAAATACATTGTATCACCCTCATTGTAAGGGAGCTCGTAATTTCTTGGTAAAAACCTATTATCGAGAATTCCCAAACAGTCAATAATAGCAAAATAGTAGACGTAGGCCATTCTTCAAGGCTGAACCACTTTAAAAATTCTTTTGTCTTGTTTATTTTTATCTGTGATTGAATAATTAGAGATAATCTAATTTTTTACATCAACAACATACGAATCTAAATTGAAGCAAACAAACGAAAACATAAAATATGAGGAGGAAAATCCCTTTTGGGAAAACCCTTTTTCATTTTCAGCAGTGTTATAACAAGGTATTAAAGAATAAGATTAACATACTTGCAGGACACTCCAATAAGTAATACAGTTATTTCTTCCTTTCAAATTGTTGACAGAAAGCGATGCACATCCAACAAGGCCAACATAGTAAGCTACACTTGCCTTGGTGTCCATCGACCAGCCTCATGAAATTGTATTCCTTTCATTAGTAGTGAATAATTATCTCCATAAAGATATGGACATGAATTTTATTCTTTGTGGTGTCATAAAATGATTTCAAATCATCTAAGGGTTTGAATTTGAAAAACAAAAGATTTTGATGACAAAAAGATGTCTAAAGGTTTGGTTAAAACAAAATTCCACATAATATAAAGGGAGAAAAATCTCCAAGAGATAGACATGAAAGGTCGCATTTGAAATCAGGTAAAAATTAATTTTTTTGTAGGATCGTTTAAAGAAGGAACATCTAATTCGAACAAAGTACCCTATATCGTTTGGAGACCCATAAAACAACTGATCTAATGAAATTCCAAAGTAGTCTAAAAGTTTCCAAAATCAATATCCTTCGAATGAAGTTCGAAACTATTCTAACGATATTCAATCACTCGTTCAAAAGATATCCACTGTCGTTCTAACGATTGCAAAATTTTCAAAAGAAATTTGGAAAAATATTTAATGTTTTCAAACTCTTTTAAAATACCCTTGAATAAATTGATTACATAAACTTAATACCATATAACTTCTTAGATGATAGTAGTGACGATCGATCTTCAATTGTTGCGTTCGGTCACTAACTTGTCTTTATGTTCTTGATAAAGTATATGATGAATTAAAGGTGTAACGAAATATGCCAAACTTAAAAAGGATGATGGGAAATTATAAATTTTACTCTTATAGTTTCATTTGCTGACCTTTGGGTATCAAAGTATAGGTCATGCGTATTTTATTAATCATGATTGTCTTGTGAAGAAGGACCTAGTCCATGGCTTACCATCACTAGGAAATCAAACTTCCTCCATTTTTGGTCTGTGTCAACAAGGAAAACAAATCAAAAGTTCACATAGAAAGTTACATATTATTACCACTACCCGTTTATTAGAGTTAATACACATGGTTCTTATGGGTCCTATGTGCATCGAGAGAATATGTGGCAAAAAGTATATTATAGTGATGGTTGATGATTTTTAGAGGTACTCCATTATACGTTTCCTTAGAGAAATTTTAATGTTGTTAAGTTTCTTACAAAAAACTATTGTGTGCTTCAAAATCAATATAATCTCACTAATGGATTCGTAGTGATAATGGCACCGAATTCATTGATGTCGTCATTGGTAACTACTGTGATGGAATTGGCATCAAACATGAATTTTCTATGATAATCACATCTCAACAAAATGAAATTATTGAGATGATGAATAGGACCATTCAAGATATGGATTTTTCCATACTACTTGGTAGGAATGTACTTGGGTATTTCAGGAAAAGGGGGATAACACCGCATCTCACGAGGTGAATATGGTTTATTTTCATCCACATACATCTAAGACTCCTTCTGAATTATGGATGTGGAAAAATCCCAACCTATCATATTTGTAAGTCTTTGGGACTCTTTGCTACATACTTAGTTATATTCATTAAATAGTAGGGTTTATGGGGTTTGTAATCTTAAAAGCTTCTAAGATCATGGAATTAATAAATGTCACTATCAAAGATGACACTCCTAAAATATTTATTGATGATGAACTTCCTTGTGAGAACAGTGCACCCCCTATGTTGATCCTATTATTACTAATAATAACTGGGTGGATCGTTGCTTGACTAGGAGGATACACCCTCTTGGGTTCATAACAGTCATGATCCCAACCATATTATTGGTTATCCCGTCCAAGCTATCAATACGCGTGCTCAATTATAGAATGAGGTAATTTATCCTTGAAGTACCTATCAATTCGACCCAAGAATGTAAAAGAAGCACTCGAAGATGAACATTGGATTAATTTCATGCAAGAAAAGTTTCTCTAATTGAAGAATGATGTGTGGGAACTAGTCCCAAGACTTAGTGACACTAACATTCTTGGTATTAATGGGTGTATAAGAATAGGATGGATGAGCAAGGTACAATTATACGTAATAGTGCTAGGTTGGTTAATCAAGGTTATACCCAAGTTGTGGGTATTGACTTTGATGAGACATTTGCTCGTGTTACTATGTTAGAGTCCGTTCATCTTATGTTAGCCATATTATGTCATCTTAAATTAAATATATATCAAATTGATGTTAATATTGCCTTTCTAATTGAATTTCAAAAGGAGGACGTCTTTATGGAATAACCAAAGGGATTTAAAGATCCTAAGTATACCGATCACGTCTTCTATCTTAAAGAAGCCTTATACAGGATTGAAGCAAGTCCCCCAGGCTTGGTATGGAAGGCTTACTTCCTATCTCTTGGATCATGGATTAGAGAGAGAGGGTTTAGATATGACATTATTTGTGCGTAATGAACAAGGGGATATTGTGCTTGATCAAGCCTATGATGATGATAAAGTCTTTGGTTTTACATGTGACCAACATACTGATCATTTCACGGAGGAGATGAAAAGAAAATTTGAGATGAGTATGGTTGGTGAGTTAAATTCTTATTAGGTCTCCTAGTTCATCAACTCGATGGTGGGATTTACATATCCCAAACTAAGTATGCAAGAGATCATATTAAAAAGTTCAGATTTGACTTCGCTGTGCATTAACGTACACCGATGAGTTCCACAACTAAGCTTATCAAAGGCACCGAGCATAAGGACGTCAAGCATACACTCTTTGGGAGAATGATAGGTAGCCTCCTCTACTTAACCTTTGGTCATCCCAATATTTCCTTTACTGTTGGAGTTTATGCCCGTTATTAAGACTCACCCAAAGAGTTACAATTATTTGCACTTAAGATAATCATAAAATATGTAAATGGTACTTTAGATTATAGGATCTGGTATTCATTTGGGATCGATGCCTATTTATCTGTATACTCAGATACCAATATGGTCGGGAATATGGACGGTTTCACATTCTCCTCGGGTGGTTTTTTTTGGAGTTCTCTTGTCTTATAGTTGAGCAAGACATAAAATTTTATTTCTTTATCCATGATGGAAGCACAACACATCGCCACTGGGATTTATTAAACATAAATTTTATGGATGAAGAAAATGGTGGGGTATTATGGATTATAACATAGCACAATGGCCATCTTTTGCAATAATACGTATGTGATTCACATATATCATAACCCCGTCTAACATTCCATCACAAAGAACATTAGGATTCGAGAAAACTTCATTCGAGATCTAGTTGAGGAGAAAGTCATTTCTTTAAGATTTGTTAGTACCAATTGTCACTTGACGAATATTTCATCAAACCATTAGATATTCATGGGCTAGAGGATCTTATGAAGTGTATTGGTATTCGCTCCATTTATTGTGTTCAGGTCATTTCCTCTAGTTTAGGGTGTGAGTTCATTATTATCTTTTATACCCTTAGACTAGATTGTACATTATTTTGTATATATTTTTTAAAAAATACAAAAAGATTTATGTAATATTCCGTATTTTTATGCTATATTAATTTGGGGATTTTTTAAATTTAATGTGAATTAATTATTTAATAAAATCCGGAAATTAATGATGTTATAATTATTAACGCGACGAGAGTTAGTAATTATGGGAAATTTATCGAATGTTACTAATGAGCAAAAAAATTTAAAATATTGGTTATATTGAATGTCACGAGTGAATAAAATGATAATTTTAGAAATTTGAGTCGGGACGCGCCCGTGTCGCGTCGGGACTAAATATTGATAAATAAAAGTGAATATTTTATAAGTTGTTCGTATGGTCGTTTTGAGTGCGCCAAAGTGTACGAAAGAGTCGAGATAGTCAGAAAAATGTGCCCGGGGGTTTAGTTTGGGTCTCGGGGCTTTTTTAGGCCAAATTAGTACCCCAGGAGGGCATTTTGGACATTTCACATATTTGGGTAATTAAACCCACGAAAAATTAAAAGGGCTATATCAGATATCTGGGTTATCATCTAGGGTTAGAAAACTCAAAACACTAGAACGGCCATTGGAGAAGAGAGGAGAGAGCTCTCAAGGCATTCCAAGGCTCAAAACTCAACCGTTTGCACCGCCGCCACCGCCAACGCGTAGATCGCGAGACGGGGAACACAACAGCACCAAAATCATCTGCAAATCAGACTTCTGAAAATCCCAGGCAAGTGTTTATCTTGCTTATTTCGTTGATGCATCTTTCATATTAGTTTAGGAGTAATTAGAATGAGTTTTTATGGAAGAAACCTAAAAGATGAGATAGGAAATTGCATGTAGGGATGGATTAATTGTTATTCTAGAAACTCCTTAACATGTAGAGGATTGAACCACGAATTTATGAGGATGTAGATGAAGAAAATTCTGGAAAAATATGGATTGGAACATATTAATGAAATTCTAGGGTTGTTGAGGTTTTATATGAATTTGGGGGTTGTTGATCCATGTTTAATAATAGAAATCTACATGCTTTACGTTGAAATTTCATAGTATGATGATATAACGTCAGTAGTATAAATTTTGGGTCGATTGGGTATGAAAAATATGGATTTGGCGAAGGTTAGAAGATGAAACCCGTAACTGCAAATCTTCAGATTTCGCAGACCTGCTTGATCGATCGATCGAGCCTAGAGCTTCGATCGATCGAGCCCTAGACCTCGGTCGATCGACCCCCCTGGCAGACTCATATCTTCGCTTCTTAATTAGTTGAAATTCACCGTAATGAGGAAAAATTCATGGTCACACTTATAAATATGTTTTGGGAGATAAAGAGGACCAGTAGGGTATATGAATAAATTTTGGGACCTCTAATATATGACGAGAATTGTATCTTTGGGATAATTATATAAGGAACGATGAAACTACGTATTTAAAGTGAGAGATTACGTCAAATAGTTATGATAGAGAATAGATGAATACCTACTGAATTTTATAATTGGGAGGATAAAGCCATGAGAGTTATGTGGTAAGTTGGAATAATACCGAATCAAGGTTAGAAACGAACCGTTATATGTGTTTACTAAAAAGGTGAAAATATGGATAAAAGTCGTAACTATGGGATTTGAAATATACCCAATATTGATATGGTAATATTAGTATAGTTATATGTCTGTGTTTTCATATACTATCTATGTGTGAAAAACATACCCACGCTACTTGTTATCCCCGAGGTTGCCGCGCTGGGACGATCTTATCCTGTGTTGCCTTATGGGGGATATTGACTCGTACCCTAGAAGATAGATATCCTTGGTACAGGCTATCGATTTGATAGTTCAGACGGTCCTAAGAGACGCAGGTATGTGCCATCCTCTTAGAGACTTGGAATCTATGCTTCTCCTCAATATTGTTGTGTATGTGTTAATACAATTCTGGAGTGATTCTGAATTTGTATTCCCCTCAATAAGAGTGATACGGGGTTTGGATAGTACAGTATGCCCGCACCAAAGTTTTATGAGGGGTGTTGTTATGATATATATATTTTACGAGTAGTTAATATATATATGAAATTCTGAAATCTGGAACTGCCTACTGTGATTTGATGTGTAGGACATGGTTGATGACTCAATTGTAATACTTATTTTGAGAAAGTATAATACGACACTGGAAAACTTTATAAATTAATAAAGTCAAAATGAGAATTTTTGGATACTAATTGAAATATTCTTTGCAAACAATTGTATTGTTCAATCTTAAATCCTGCGAATAACCTAAGATAAGTTAAATCATTGGGGAAAGATAGTGTGATATATGACGAGATGGACCATTGGGAAGGTTTGTACGATAGGTGTGCACATTAGAAGAGAGGTGAGAATTTCTCAAGAGAGTGTCGCACTAATATGTTGTTGCATTAGCCTGTAATCAATTTAAATACTTGCTAAACGAATTTTTAAATCATATACACTATCGGGTTCTGACCCGTTTCCATTTCTCTTTCTCTCTTGTATATATATATATATGTATATATTACAGGTGCCCAGCCACAGGGGCGTCTTGCATAGGGTCCTTTGGCAGGAACGCGCTGCAGCTTAGGTGGGAGTTGCAGGCCTGTTGTTTAGACGACTTCATCCATTTGATTATACTCTTAGCATGTTCATTATTGGGGCATGTGTCTCCCTTTCCATTATTCAGTTGTCATTTGGATATTGTACTTCATCTATTTCTAGGATTGTCACTTTGGGATTTATCATATTCTGGATGGTTTACTTTAAGTTTTATTGTTACTAGCCAGTTGTTGAATGCTAAACTATTGGATTGATCGGTTCCGATATACTTGTGGTGTGATTCGTTATATATTAAATTGTTGTAATTAATTTAAATCTTGTTTTAAATAAATAAAAATTGAAAGGAATGTTAAAAATGGTTTTGAAACTTAGCTTAATTAATTAGGGTGTTTAAATTGGAAATTTATTTCCACAACAGTGATGCTAAGAATGATCCAACTGTTCACCTTGATTTTAATTTAATAAAGGAGTGATTGCCCGATATTTAATTAGGCGGGGTGTCGAAGGTGGTATCAGAGCATCAGGTTCTAGTGTCCTTAGGATCTATACGGCATATTTCTCTTTCAGCTTAACACTTTTTCTATAGAGCCCTAACATTAGGAATACTGTATTCATCTTTATGCGTTGGAAATTCGTACTTCTGTGACTTATCGATACGAATGTTAAACTTATTCTGACGTAATTTTTAAAACTTTCAGATGGACCATCAGGAAGAACAAGCTGATATCATTGGGGAAGTTAGTGAGCAAGGAAAACTCACGCCTCAAGTGTCTCCAAAAATGGTACCAATCATCGAAATCGCGGGCATTGTGGCACAAGCAGTTACCACTGCAGTTTTACAGTACCAAGAACGCAAAACACAGCTTAAAGGAGGCAAAAGACCTTGAGAGGTTAACCAAAGGCATGTGACTAAAGTTGACAATTGTGCGAAGGCACCGAAATTGCGACAACAAACCACTCAAGACCGAGTCAGTTCCGGAAGTAACAAAATTTATGTAAAGGGACAAAAGTGTCAGGGCCAACGAAGTCTGATTCAGAATGAAATCACAAAGAGGTGTTTCGATTGTGGAATGGAGGGTCACAAATGTCAATTTTTTCCGAATCAGACTGGAGATAAACTACAATCCAACCAGCGAAGAATTTTGGCACTCTGCTATAAATGTGTACAGCCCGGTCACAAGTGGGAGATTGTCCTCACCCTGACAGGTTTTTTCCGCAAATTTCCCCTCAAGGCCAGCAGGACCAGGGAAAAAGTGAGACTAGTCAACAACGTAGTGAAGTGAAGCAGTTCCGAGAGAAGAGTTTCCGATGTGGCAGGAAAAACCATAGTTGTCAGAATTTCCTAGAGAGGAATAAAATCCCAAGTCAGCAAGGTCGGCAAGGCCGACACCGACAGCAGCACGGTCAGAGGGGGAGTAATTTCGGAGGCCGATGTTTTGTGTGTGGCAAGTATGGCCATAAGCGCCATGACTGCCCAGAGAGTGATAGGGCCCGACAGCAGCAGGGTGCCCACAATGAGCCACAGAGGCCACTTTTTCTCGCCACCCTCCCTACACCAGTCCAGGTGCCAGCCCTACCAGCCATTCCAGCAGCTCCAGTGCAGCAACGACAGTTACAGTATGGACATGTCTATAACGGTATGTTTTCCTATCCATGGTACTATAAGTCGAATTTTATTTGATACTGGGGGGAACGCACTATTTTAATAACTACGCATTTTGCGAAGTCCTTAGGGTTGTTAGCCACAGCAGAGAGCATAATGACCTGTGTGGACTCACCACTGGGGAGTGGGTCACTAATTTTCTTTATATGCCGGGGAGTGGGGGTAGAGATTGGTAGCTTGTTATTACCTGCATATATGTTAGTCTTAAATATGCATGAGCACGATGTTATTATCAGTATGGATTGGCTCGCAGCTTATAGAGCCATGATTGATTGCTTCGGTGGGAGCATTGTTTTTGCCATTCCGTGGTAAGAGATGTTTGTAGTGGCGATGCCTCTCCCAGAGGGAGGCTCGACCGCTCATTTGTATTATATAGAGGAGGATACCTCTAAGGAGATTATGATTCCGTTAGACTCGATTCAAGTTGTTCGTGAGTATTTCGATGTGTTTTAGGACATACCGGGCCTACCCTCGAGTCGAGAGATAGACTTTGTCATAGACTTATTACCGGATACTATACCGATAGCACGCGCTCCATACCATATGGCTCCGGCGGAGATGCGAGAGTTACGAGATCAGATAGAGCAGCTGTTAGGTCAGGGCTTCATTCGCAGGAGTACCTCACCTTGGGGCGCTCCAGTCTTGTTTGTGAAGAAGAGAGATGGTTCACTGTGTTTATGTGTGGACTACCGGGAGTTGAACAAGGTCATGATACGAAATAAGTATCCGTTGCCTCGAATCGATGATCTGTTCGACCAGCTGAGGGGAGCAACTTTCTTTTTGAAGATAGATCTGAGGTCGGGGTACCATCAGCTACGTATTAGGGAGCAGGATGTTTCAAAGACTGCCTTCTTGACGAGATATGGGTCTTATGAGTTCAGAGTGATGCCATTCGGCCTCACAAATGCTCCAGCCGTGTTCATGGACTTGATGAACCGAGTATTCAGAGAGTTCTTGGATCAGTTTGTCATCGTATTCATAGATGACATTTTGATATATTCACACCCCAAGGAGGAGCATGCCGAGCACTTGAGGCAGGTTCTTCAGACTTTACGAGAGCATCAGTTGTATGCTAAGTACGAGAAGTGTGGATTCTGGTTACGAGAAGTACAGTTCTTGGGGCATGTTGTTTTTGAGCAAGGGATAGCAGTCGACCCGAGTAAAGTGTCAGCGGTGAGGGAGTGGGGACAGCCCACGACACCGACGAAAGTGCATAGTTTCTTGGGGTTAGCCGGTTACTACAGGAGATTTATTCGGGGATTCTCCAAAATAGCGGGTCCATTGATGAATCTGACTCGCAAGGGGGTACCATATGTTTGGGATGATGCTTGTCAGTTGGCTTTCGACGAGCTGAAAGACAAGCTTACTTCAGCGCCAGTCCTTGCTTTACCAAAGTCAGGTGTGGATTACCTAGTTTACACCGATGCCTCTTTACGGGGACTTGGGGGAGTACTTCAGCAGGAAGAGAAAGCTATAGCTTTTGCCTCCCGCAAGCTTAAGCCGAATGTGAAGAATTACGCCACCCACGACCTGGAGTTGGCATTGGTCATTTTTGCACTGCGGATATGGAGACACTATTTATTGGGGGAGAAGTTCTATTTGTTCACAGACCATAAGTCACTGCAGTACCTGTTCACTCAGCGAGAGCTGAATATGCGTCAGCGCAGACGGTTAGAGTTTGTGAAGGACTATCAGTTCGACATACAGTATCATCCCGGTAAAAGCCAACGTAGTTATTGATGTGTTGAGCCGTAGACCGATAAATGAGGTAGCGAACGTCTGGAAAGCGAAGTGGAAGGAGTTGGGTCAGCAGGATGCAGTAGCCCATTCCTTCATATCTGTTATGACAGTCACACCCGAGATTGTTACGAGGGTAATACAGGCCCAAACCACATACCCGTTTTTCCAGGAGCAGATTGTATGACTTTTAGGTGAGGGTGGTGAGTCCTATTCTGTTAGTTCTGATGGGGGTTTGAGGTTTAATGGGAGGTTAGTGGTTCCAGAAGGGGCAGAATTGCGTCATGCAGTGATGACCCAATCTCACGGGTCCCGATTTGCGGTACATCCTGGAGGAGATAAGATGTACCAGGATATGAGGAGGAAATACTGGTGGAGTGGGATGAAGAAGGACATTACTGAGTTCGTGTCCAAGTGTTCTACCTGCCAGCTGGTGAAGGTGGACCATCAGAAACCGTCAGGATTGCTTCGGCCATTGGAAGTACCCGCATGGAAGTGGTAGAGTATTTCCATGGATTTTATTACAGGGTTGCCTACATCACAATGGAGCCACGACTCTATCTGGGTGATTGTAGACCGTTTGACCAAGGTGGCTCATTTTTTGCCGGTGCAGACAGATTATACCACAGGTCAGTATGCTCAGTTGTTCATTGCTGAGATTGTCAAATTACATGGGGTGCCCCTAAATATTATGTCAGATAGAGACAAGATCTCCGTGTCGCATTTTTGGGAAAACTTTCAGGAGGCTATGGGTACTGAGTTGGGTTGAGTTCAGCGTATCACCCACAGACAGATGGACAGAGAGAGCGTACTAATCATATGTTAGAGGATATGCTACGCATGTGTGTTCTTAATTTTGGAGGAGGTTGGGAGCCACATCTTCCACTGGTAGAGCTGCTTATAATAACTCTTATCTGTTCACGATTGGTATGGCTCCATTTGAAGCCTTATACGGCAGGCCTTGTCATTCCCGTGCTTTTTGCCTCGAGGTGGGGGATAACAAGTTGCTAGGACCAGAGGTAATTGAGGAAACCTCCGCGAGGATTGAGATGATCAGGAGTCACATTCGAGTAGCCCAGGACAGACAGAAGAGCTACGTCAATGCGAAACGGTTCTTCCGTGAGTTTAATGTGGGGGACCAAGTGTTACTACGTGTATCTCCTATGAAAGAAGTGATGACGTTCAGGAAGAAAAGGAAATTGGCCCCGAGGTACGTGGGACCATTTCCCATTATCGAGAGGATTGGGTCGGTAGCATACCGATTGGGACCGCCAGAGCATTTACATCACATTCACGATGTATTCCACACCTCGTCGTTGAGACGGTATCTTCGGGATGATATGGCCCATACTCACATCGCGATAGATGAGATAGACTTACAGCCTGACAGCTCTTACGAGGAGAGATCGGTGTCTATCCTAGACCATAGTGAGAGGAGATTAAGGTCGGAGATAGTTCCACTTGTACGGGTCCAGTGGGAGCATCATAATGTGGAGGAATACACTTGGGAGAGCGAGGCCGATATGCGCGAGAGATATCCAGATTTGTTCTTACCAGGTATGCCTTATTTTCCGAATTTCGGGACGAAATTCCGTTATTAGGGGGGAAGTATGTAGTACCCCGTATTTTTATGCTATATTAATTTGGGGATTTATTATATTTAATGTGAATTAATTATTTAATAAAATCCGGAAATTAAATATGCTATAATTATTAACGTGACGAGAGTTAGTAATTATGGGAAATTTGTCGAATGTTACTAATGAGCAAAGTAATATATAATATTGGTTATATTGAATGTCACGAGTGAATAAAATGACAATTTTGGAAATTTGAGTCGGGACGCGCCCGTGTCGCGTCGGGACTAAATATTGATAAATAAAAGTGAATATTTTATAAGTTGTTTGTATGGTCGTTTTGAGTGCGCCAACACGTCCGAAAGAGTCGAGATAGTCAGAAAAATGTGCCCGGGGGTTTAGTTTGGGTCTCGGAGCATTTTTAGGCCTAATTAGTACCCCGGGAGGGCATTTTGGACATTTCACATTTTTGGGTAATTAAACCCACAAAAATTAAAAGGGCTATATCATATATCTGGGTTATCATCTAGGGTTAGAAATCTCAAAGCACTAGAACGGCCATTGGAGGAGAGAGGAGAGAGCTCTCAAGGCATTCCAAGGCTCAAAACTCAACCGTTTGCACCGCCGCCACCGCCAACGCGTAGATCGCGAGACGGGGAACACAACAGCACCAAAATCATCTGCAAATCAGACTTCTGAAAATCCTAGGCAAGTGTTTATCTTGCTTATTTCGTTGATGCATCTTTCATATTAGTTTAGGAGTAATTCGAATGAGTTTTGTTGGAAGAAACCTAAAAGATGAGATAGGAAATTGCATGTAGGGATGGATTAATTGTTATTCTGGAAACCCGTTAAAATGTAGAGGATTGAACCACGACTTTATGTGGTTGTAGATGAAGAAAATTCTGGAAAAATATGGATTGCAAAATATTAATGAAATTCTAGGGTTGTTGAGGTTTTATATGAATTTGGGGGTTGTTGATCCATGTTTAATAATAGAAATCTACATGCTTTACGTTTAAATTTCATAGTATGATGATATAACGTCAGTAGTATAAATTTTGGGTCGATTGGGTATGAAAAATATAGATTTGGTGAAGGTTAGAAGATGAAACCCGTAACTGCAAATCTGCAGATTTTGCAGACCTGCTTGATCGATCGATCGAGCCCAGAGCTTCGATTGATCGAGCCCTAGATCTCGATCGATCGACCCCTCCTGGCAGACTCATATCTTCCCTTCTTAATTAGTTGAAATTCACCTTAATGAGGAAAAATTCATGGTCATCCTTATAAATATGTTTTGGGAGATAAAGAAGACCAGTAGGGTATATGAATAAATTTTGGGACCTCTAATATATGACGAGAATTGTATCTTTGGGATAATTATATAAGGAACGATGAAACTACGTATTTAAAGTGAGAGATTACGTCAAATAGTTATTATAGAGAATAGATGAATACCTACTGAATTTTATAATTGTGAGGATAAAGCCATGAGAGTTATGTGGTAAGTTGGGATAATATCGAATCAAGGTTAGAAACGAACCGTTATATGTGTTTACTAAAAAGGTGAAAATAAGGATAAAAGTCATAACTATGGGATTTGAAATATACCCAATATTGATATGGTAATATTAGTATAGTTATATGTCTGTGTTTTCATATACTATCTATGTGTGAAAAACATACCCACGCTACTTGCTATCCCTGAGGTTGCTGCGATGGGACGATCTTATCCTGTGTTGCCTTATGGGGGATATTGACTCGTACCCTAGAAGATAGATATCCTTGGTACAGGCTATCGATTTGATAGTTCAGACGGTCCTAAGAGACGCAGGTATGTGCCATCCTCTTAGAGACTTGGAATCTATGCTTCGCCTCAATATTATTGTGTATGTGATAATACAATTCTGGAGTGATTTCGAATTTGTATTCCCCTCAATACGAGTGATACGGGGTTTGGATAGTAGAGTATGCCTGCACCATAGTTTTATGAGGGGTGCTGTTATGATATATATATTTTACAAGTAGTTAATATATATATGAAATTCTGAAATCTGGAACTGCCTACTGTGATTTGATGTGTAGGACATGGTTGATGACTCAATTGTAATACTTGTTTTGAGAAAGTATAATATGACACTAGAAAACTTTATAAATTAATAAAGTCAAAACGAGAATTTTTGGATACTAATTGAAATATTCTTTTCAAACAATTGTATTGTTCAATCTTAAATCCTGCGAATAACCTAAGATAAGTTAAGTCATTGGGGAAAGATAGTGTGATATATGACGAGATGGACCATTGGGAAGGTTTGTGCGATAGGTGTGCACATTAGAAGAGATGTGAGAATTTCTCGAGAGAGTGTCGCACTAATATGTTGTTGTATTAGCCTGTAATCAATTTAAATACTTGCTAAATGATTTTTTAAATCATATACACTATCGGGCTCTGACCCATTTCCATTTCTCTTTCTCTCTTGTATATATATATATGTATATATTACAGGTGCCCAGCCACAGGGGCGTCATGCATAGGGTCCTTTGGTTGGAACGCGCTGCGGCTTAGGTGGGAGTTGCAGGCCTGTTGTTTAGACGACTTCATCCATTTGATTCTACTCTTAGCATGTTCATTATTGGGGCATGTGTCTCCCTTTCCATTATTCAGTTGTCATTTGGATATTGTACTTCATCTATTTCTAGGATTGTCACTTTGGGATTTATCATATTCTGGATGGTTTACTTTAAGTTTTATTGTTAGTAGCCAGTTGTTGAATGTTAAACTATTGGATTGATCGGTTCCGATATACTTTTGGTGTGATTCGTTATATATTAAACGGTTGTAATTAATTTAAATCTTGTTTTAAATAAATAAAATTTGAAAGAAATGTTAAAAATGGCTTTGACACTTAGCTTAATTAATCAGGGTGTTTAAATTGGAAATTTATTTTCATGACAGTAATGCTAAGAATGATCCAACTGTTCACCTTGATTCTAATTTAATAAAGGAGTGATCGCCCGGTATTTAATTAGGCGGGGTGTTACAGGTGGTATCAGAGCATCAGGTTCTAGTGTCCTTAGGATCTGTACGGCTTATTTCTCTTTCAGCTTAACACTTTTTCTATAGAGCCCTAACATTAGAAATACTGTATTCATCTTTATGCGTTGGAAATTCGTACTTCGGCGACTTATCGATACGAATGTTAAACTTATTCTGACGTAATTTTTAAAACTTTCAGATGGACCGTCAGGAAGAACAATCTGATATCATTGGGGAAGTTAGTGAGCAAGGAAAACTCACGCCTCAGGTGTCTCCAAAAATGGTACCAATCACCGAAATCGCGGGCATTGTGGCACAAGCAGTTACCACTGCAGTTTTACAGTACTAAGAACGCAGCACACAGCTTAAAGGAGGCAAAATACCTAGAGAGGATAACCAAAGGCATGTGACTAAAGTTGACAATTGTGCGAAGGCACCGAAATTGCGACAACAAACCACTCAAGACCGAGTCAGTTTCGGAAGTAACAAAATTTATGTAAAGGGCCAAAAGTGTCAGGGCCAACGAAGTCAGATTCAGAATGAAATCACAAAGAGGTGTTTCGATTGTGGAATAGACGGTCACAAACGTCAATTTTGTCCGAATCAGACTGGGGATAAACTACAATCCGACCAGTGAAGAATTTTGAAACTCTGCTATAAATGTGTACAGTCGGGTCACAAGTGGAGAGATTGTCCTCACCCTGACAGGGTTTTTCCGCAAATTTCCCTTCAAGGCCAGCAAGACCAGGGAAAAAGAGAGACTAGTCAGCAACGTGGTGAAGTGAAGCAGCTCCGAGAGAAGAGTTTTCGATGTTGCAGGAAAGACCATAGTTGTCAGAATTTCCTAGAGAGGAATAAAATCCCAAGTCAGCAAGGCTGGCAAGGCCGACACCTACAGCAGCACAGTTAGAGGGGGAGTAATTTCGGAGGACGACGTTTTGTGTGTGGCAAGCATGGCCATAAGCACCATGATTGCCCAGAGAGTGATAGGGCCCGACAGTAGTAGGGTGCCCTCAATGAGCCACAGATGCCACTTTTTATCGCCGCCCTCCCAGCACTAGTCCAGGTGCCAGCCCTACCAGCCATTCCAGCAGCTCCAGTGCAGCAATGGCAGTTACAGTATGGACATGTCTATAATGGTATGTTTACCTATCCTTGGTGCTATAAGTCGAATTTTATTTGATACTGGGGGGAACGCACTATTTTAATAACTACGCATTTTGCGAAGTCCTTAGGGTTGTTAGCCACAGCAGAGAGCACAATGACGTGTGTGAACTCACCACTAGGGAGTGGGTCACTAATTTTCTTTATATGCCGGGGAGTGGGGGTAGAGATTGGTAGCTTGGTATTACCTGCATACATGTTAGTCTTAGATATGCATGAGCACGATGTTATTATCGGTATGGATTGGCTCGCAGCTTATAGAGCTATGATTGATTGCTTCGGTGGGAGCATTGTTTTTTCCATTCCGGGGTAAGAGATGTTTGTAGTGGCGATGCCTCGCCCAGAGGGAGGCTCGACCGCTCATTTGTATTATATAGAGGAGGATACCTCTAAGGATATTATGATTCCGTTAGACTCGATTCAAGTTGTTCATGAGTATTCCGATGTGTTTCAGGACATACCAGGCCTACCCCCCAGTCGAGAGATAGACTTTGTCATAGACTTATTACCGGATACTATATCGATAGCACGCGCTCCATACCGTATGGCTTCGGCGGAGATGCGAGAGTTACGAGATCAGATAGAGCAGCTATTAGGTCAGGGCTTCATTCGCAGGAGTTCCTCACCTTGGGGCGCTCCAGTCTTGTTTGCGAAGAAGAGATATGGTTCACTGAGTTTATGTGTGGACTACCGGGAGTTGAAGAAGAGGAGATTTTAGCAGCTATCAATGACCTAAATGAAGAGTCTGCTCCTGGTCCTGATGGATTTGGGGGCTACTTCTACAAGGTCTGCTGGAATATCATTAAATATGACTTAGTTCTTGCTATTAACTCCTTTTTTGTAGGTAATGTTCCTCCTCGTAGCTGGACAAGCACATCTGTGGTGCTTATTCCCAAGGTCAAATCTCCAAAAACTTGTGGTGATCTAAGGCCCATTAGTCTATGCAACTTCTCATTCAAAATCATTACAAAAATTTTATCCACAAGGCTGGCTAAAGTTCTCCCAATGCTTATATCTCAAAATCAGAGTGGATTCCTAAAGGGAAGGGCTATTCAAGACAATATTCTGCTTGCCAAAGAGATGGTGCATAATCTTGGGAAAAAAATTCATGGTGGTAATGTCATCATTAAGTTGGACATGGAGAAGGCTTATGACAGGGTCCACTGGGGTTTTCTAATCCAAGTTCTTCGTGCTTTTGGATTCGGTGAAAGATGGATTGATTATATCTGGAGGAGCATTTCCAACAACTGGTTTTCTTTAGTTATCAATGGGGGTCAGTATGGCTACTTTAAATCTTCTAGAGGCCTTAGACAAGGGGATCCATTGTCCCCAAGTCTATTCATTATTGCAGCTGAGTATCTGAGTAGAGGATTGAACAGATTAATGTCTTCTGGAGCAGTCAACCCTTATTATCTTCCTAGTGGCAGTCCGTTGGTATCTCACCTTGCTTTTGCAGATGATCTTATTGTTTTTTGCAGCGGTGACAAAAGATCTCTCAAGAAAATAGGTGACTACATCCAGCAGTATTGCTATTTATCTGGTCAAAAAGTGAATTCAACCAAAAGTTCATTTACTGTGGATTCTAAAAGTAAACCTCAATTGAAATAAAAAAATTGCTTCTATCTCTGGACTTAACCACAAGGAGCTGCCCATTAAGTACTTGGGCCTTATTATTTCTTTGAGGTCGAAAATAGCTGGATGGCAATCTAAATTTCTTTCAAGTGGTGGTAGACTTATTCTTCTCAAGCATGTTTTGTCTTCTATCCCATCTTATCTTCTGTCTTCTTTATCTGCACCTAAAGCTGTTATTATTAAAGTCCATGCTATCCTCAATAAATTCTTCTGGGGAGGTTCTGTAGATCTTGGCTGGAAGCACCAATGGAAGAAATGGGAGGCTATTTGTAAAAGCAATTCTGCGGGTGGCCTTGACCTGCCCAATTTCAATTATATATCTAAAGCTTCTTTCATGAAATTGTTTTGGAAGTTGAATACTGAAAAGTCTCTCTGGGCCATGTACATGTCTAATAAATATATGAGACATGAAGTTAGTTATTCTAATGGTTCTCATACCTGGAAAAGCATATTGAGGGTGAAAGATATTTGCCTTCTTCAAATGCAATGTATTGATGGGAAATGGTTATGGACCTCTGAATCTTCAGGTGAATTTTCATTCTCTTCTGCCTATGCCTCTTGTCGTGATATTCATCCTTCTTCCACTGTCTATAGTATTATTTGGGATAATAATATTCCTAAAAAATGCTCTATTAATATGTGGAAAATTATCAACAAAAGCATTCCTTTAGATGATATCATTCAAGGCATTGGTATAAAATTATGTTCAAGATGCAACCTTTGTAAGAAAGATGGTGAGACAGTTGACCATTTATTCCTTCACTGCCCAAGTATCACTCCAGTTTGGAAGTTCTTCTCTAATCTTTTGGGAATTGATATGAGCTCAATCAGTATTTCCTCTATGCTCTTAAGTTGGTGGATCAAAAGTGGCCCAAAGGATTATTCCAAATTTCTTGGTAAATGCATCCCCATTATTGTGTGCTGGGAGATATGGAAATGCAGAAATAAAGTTCTTTTTGATAATTCTTCATTTAATGGAAAAGCTCTTATTTCTCAGACCATTCAATTGATTTCTAGTATTTGCAAAGGGATTGTATTTAGACATAGAGTATCTTGCTTTGATATTGGGATTCAATCTACTTTCTATCTCAACATCAAACAATATATTAAAGTGTCTATTCCTGTCAAATGGAACTACCCCTCCCCTCATAAATTCAAACTAAATGTGGATGGGGCATCTAAAGGTAATCCTGGAAGAAGTGGTATTGGTGGCATTCTTAGAAATCACAAAGGAGACATCATTTTTGCCTATGCTCAGAATGAGGGATATGCTTCTAATTCATTTGTGGAAATCAAAAGTCTATGGTTGGGATCAAATCTTTGCTTGGAATACAATCTTGAGGAAGTGGTGATTGAATCTGATTCTTCTTATGTGGTGAATCTGATAAATCGAAACTGGAAACCGCCTTGGAAGCTTATTAAATGTGTGGAAGAAATCAAAGAGAATCTCATCAATACCAAAAGTTCTTTAGTTCACTACTTCAGGGAATCAAATATGGTTGCAGATAGTCTTGCTAACTATGGGGTTAATATTCATTCATCTTCAATCTTCAACAATTTCTCGGACCTTCCAAAGATATCTCAAGGAGCTTATAAGATGGACAAGATGGGATGTTTCTACATTAGATCTTCTTTCAAATAATTTTCCTTTTCCCTAGTAATGGGATTTTTTATTTCTTTTTTTTTAGTTTCCAGTTTCTTTCTTGTATCTAAGTTTGCTCAGTTGCCATATGGGAGAGGCTTTTTCTCCTCTGATTAATAATATTTAGGGGGCTCAGTCCCTCTTTGAAAAAAAAAAAAAAAGAACAAGGTCACGATACGAAATAAGTATCCGTTGCCTCGAATCGATGATCTGTTCGACCAGCTGAGGGGAGCAACTTTCTTTTCGAAGATAAATCTGAGGTCGGGGTACCATCAGCTATGTATTAGGGAGCAGGATGTTTCAAAGACTGCCCTCTTGATGAGATATGGGTCTTATGAGTTCAGAGTGATGCCATTCGGCCTCACAAATGCTCCAGCCGTGTTCATGGACTTAATGAACCGAGTATTCAGAGAGTTCTTGGATCAGTTTGTCATCGTCTTCATAGATGACATTTTGATATATTCACACCCCAAGGAGGAGCATGCCGAGCACTTGAGGAAGGTTCTTCAGACTTTATGAGAGCATCAGTTGTATGCTAAGTACGAGAAGTGTGGATTCTGGTTACGAGAAGTACAGTTCTTGGGGCATGTTGTTTCTGAGCAAGGGATAGCAGTCGACCCGAGTAAAGTGTCAGCGGTGAGGGAGTGGGGACAGGCCACGACACTGACGAAAGTGCGTAGTTTCTTGGGGTTATCCGGTTACTACAGGATATTCATTCGGGGATTCTCCAAAATAGCGGGTCCATTGACGAATCTGACTCGCAAGGGGGTACCATATGTTTGGGATGACGCTTGTCAGTTGGCTTTCGACGAGCTGAAAGACAAGCTTACTTCAGCACCAATCCTTGCTTTACCAAAGTCGGGTGTGGATTACCTGGTTTACACCGATGCCTCTTTACGGGGACTTGGGGGAGTACTTCAGCAGGAAGAGAAAGCTATAGATTTTGCCTCCCACAAGCTTAAGCCGCATGAGAAGAATTAACCCACCCACGACCTGGAGTTAGCAGCGATCATTTTTGCATTGAGAATTTGGAGGCACTACTTATTGGGGGAGAAATTTCGCTTATTTACAGACCACAAGTCACTGCAGTACCTGTTCACTCAGCGAGAGCTGAATATGCGTCAGCGCAGATGGTTAGAGTTTGTGAAGGACTATCAGTTCGACATACAGTATCATCCGAGGAAAGCCAACGTAGTTGTTGATGCGTTGAGCCATAGACCGGTAAATGAGGTAGCGGACGTCTGGAAAGCGAAGTGGAAGGAGTTGGGTCAGCAGGATGCAGCAGCCCGTTCCTTCATATCTGTTATGACAGTCACACCCAAGATTGTTACGAGGGTAATACAGGACCAAACCACAGACCCGTTTTGCCAGGAGCAGATTGTACGACTTTTAGCCAAGGGTGCTGAGTCCTATTCTGTTAGTTCTGATGGGGGTTTGAGGTTTAATGGGAGGTTAGTGGTTCTAGAAGGGGAAAAATTGGGTCATGCAGTGATGACCCAATCTCACGGGTCCCGATTTGCGATACATCCTAGAGGAGATAAGATGTACCAGGATATGAGGAGGCAATATTGGTGGAGTGGGATGAAGAAGGACATTGCTGAGTTCGTGTCCAAGTGTTCTACCTGCCAGCTGGTGAAGGTGGACCATCAGAAACTGTCAGGATTTCTTCAGCCATTGGAAGTACCCACGTGGAAGTGGGAGAGTATTTCCATGGATTTTATTACAGGGTTGCCTACATCACAACGGGGCCACGACTCTATCTAGGTGATTATAGACCGTTTGACCAAGGTGGATCATTTTCTGCCAGTGCGGATAGATTATACCACAGGTCAGTATGCTCAGTTGTTCATTGCTGAGATTGTCAAATTACATGGGGTGCCCCTAAATATTGTGTCAGATAGAGACAAGATCTTCGTGTCGCGTTTTTGGGAAAGCTTTTAGGAGGCTATGGGTACTGAGTTGGGTTGAGTTCAGCCTATCACCCACAGACAGATGGACAGACATAGCGTACTAATCAGATGTTAGAGGATATGCTACGCATGTGTCTTCTTGATTTTGGAGGAGGTTGGCAGCCACATCTTCCACTGGTAGAGTTGCTTATAATAACTCTTATCAGTTCACGATTGGTATGGCTCCATTTGAAGCCTTATACGGCAGGCATTGTCGTTCCCCAACTTTTTGGCTCGAGGTGGGGGATAACAAGTTGCTAGGACCAGAGTTAATTGAGGAAACCTCCGTGAGGATTGAGATGATCAGGAGTCCCATTCGAGTAGCCCAGGACAGACAGAAGAGCTACGTCGATGCGAAACGGTTCTTCCGGGAGTTTAATGTGGGGGACCAAGTGTTACTGCGTGTATCTCCTATGAAAGGAGTGATGACATTCGGGAAGAAAAGGAAATTGGCCCCGAGGTACGTGGGACCATTTCCCATTATCGAGAGGATTGGGGCGGTAGCATACCGATTGGGACCGCCAGAGAATTTACATCACATTCACGATGTATTCCACACCTCGTCGTTGAGACGGTATCTTCGGGATGATATGGCCCATACTCACATCGCGATAGATGAGATAGACTTACAGCCTGACAGCTCTTACGAGGAGGGATCGGTGTCTATCCTAGACCATAGTGAGAGGAGATTGAGGTCGAAGATAGTTCCACTTGTACGGGTCCAGTGGCAGCATCATAATGTGGAGGAACACACTTGGGAGAGCGAGGCCGATATGCGCGAGAGATATCCAGATTTCTTCTTACCAGGTATGCCTTATTTTTTGAATTTCGGGACGAAATTCCTTTATTAGGGGGGAAGTATGTAGTACCCCGTATTTTTATGCTATATTAATTTGGGGATTTATTAAATTTAATGTGAATTAATTATTTAATAAAATCCGAAAATTAATTATGCTATAATTATTAACGTGACGAGAGTTAGTAATTGTGGGAAATTTGTCGAATGTTACTAATGAGCAAAGTAATATATAATATTGGTTATATTGAATGTCACGAGTGAATAAAATGATAATTTTGGAAATTTGAGTCGGGACGCGCCCGTGTCGCGTCGGGACTAAATATTGATAAATAAAATTGAATATTTTATAAGTTGTTTGTATGGTCGTTTTGAGTGCGCCAACACGTCCGAAAGAGTCGAGATAGTCAGAAAAATGTGCCCGGGGGTTTAGTTTGGGTCTCGGGGCATTTTTAGGCCTAATTAGTACCCCGGGAGGGCATTTTGGACATTTCACATTTTTGGGTAATTAAACCCATGAAAATTAAAAGGGCTATATCATATATCTGGGTTATCATCTAGGGTTAGAAAGCTCAAAGTACTAGAACGGCCATTGGAGAAGAGAGGAGAGAGCTCTCAAGGCATTCCAAGGCTCAAAACTCAACCGTTTGCACCGCCGCCACCGCCAACGCGTAGATCGCGAGACGGGGAACACAACAGCACCAAAATCATCTGCAAATCAGACTTCTGAAAATCCCAGGCAAGTGTTTATCTTGATTATTTCATTGATGCATCTTTCATATTAGTTTAGGAGTAATTAGAATGAGTTTTGTTGGAAGAAACCTAAAAGATGAGATAGGAAATTGCATGTAGGGATGGATTAATTGTTATTCTGGAAACCCGTTAACATGTAGAGGATTGAACCACGAATTTATGTGGTTGTAGATGAAGAAAATTCTGCAAAAATATGGATTGCAAAATATTAATGAAATTCTAGGGTTGTTGAGGTTTTATATGAATTTGGGGGTTGTTGATCCATGTTTAATAATAGAAATCTACATGCTTTACGTTTAAATTTCATAGTATGATGATATACCGTCAGTAGTATAAATTTTGGGTCGATTGGGTATGAAAAATATAGATTTGGTGAAGGTTAGAAGATGAAACCCGTAACTGCAAATCTGCAGATTTCGCAGACCTGCTTGATCGATCGATCGAGCCCAGAGCTTCTATCGATCGAGCCCTAGACCTCGATCGATCGACCCCTCCTGGCAGACTCATATCTTCCCTTCTTAATTAGTTGAAATTCACCTTAATGAGGAAAAATTCATGGTCATCCTTATAAATATGTTTTGGGGGATAAAGAAGACCAGTAGGGTATATGAATAAATTTTGGGACCTCTAATATATGACGAGAATTGTATCTTTGGGATAATTATATAAGGAACGATGAAACTACGTATTTAAAGTGAGAGATTACGTCAAATAGTTATGATAGAGAATAGATGAATACCTACTGAATTTTATAATTGGGAGGATAAAGCCATGAGAGTTATGTGGTAAGTTGGAATAATACCGAATCAAGGTTAGAAACGAACCGTTATATGTGTTTACTAAAAATGTGAAAATAAGGATAAAAGTCGTAACTATGGGATTCGAAATATACCAAATATTGATATGGTAATATTAGTATAGTTATATGTCTGTGTTTGCATATACTATCTATGTGTGAAAAACATACCCACGCTACTTGCTATCCCTGAGGTTACCGCGCTGGGATGATCTTATCCTGTGTTGCCTTGTGGGGGATATTGACTCGTACCCTAGAAGATAGATATCCTTGGTACAGGCTATGGATTTGATAGTTCAGATGGTCCTAAGAGACGCAGGTATGTGCCATCCTCTTAGAGACTTGGAATCTATGCTTCGCCTCAATATTGTTGTGTATGTGTTAATACAATTCTGGAGTGATTTCGAATTTGTATTCCCCTTAATACGAGTGATACGGGGTTTGGATAGTAGATTATGCCCACACCATAGTTTTATGAGGGGTACTGTTATGATATATATATTTTACGAGTAGTTAATATATATATATGAAATTCTGAAATCTGGAACTGCCTACTGTGATTTGATGTGTAGGACATGGTTGATGACTCAATTGTAATACTTGTTTTGAGAAAGTATAATATGACACTGGAAAACTTTATAAATTAATAAAGTCAAAACGAGAATTTTTGGATACTAATTGAAATATTCTTTTCAAACAATTGTATTGTTCAATCTTAAATCCTGCGAATAACCTAAGATAAGTTAAATCATTGGGGGAAAGATAGTGTGATATATGACGAGATGGACCATTGGGAAGGTTAGTACAATAGGTGTGCACATTAGAAGAGAGGTTAGAATTTCTCAAGAGAGTGTCGCACTAATATGTTGTTGCATTAGCCTGTAATCAATTTAAATACTTGCTAAACGAATTTTTAAATCATATACACTATCGGACTCTGACCCGTTTCCATTTCTCTTTCTCTCTTGTATATATATATGTATATATTACAGGTGCCCAGTCACAGGGGCGTCTTGCATAGGGTCCTTTGGCAGGAACGCACTGCAGCTTAGGTGGGAGTTGCAGGCCTTTTGTTTAAACGACTTCATCCATTTGATTCTACTCTTAGCATGTTCATTATTAGGGCATGTGTCGCCCTTTCCATTATTTAGTTGTCATTTGGATATTTTACTTCATCTATTTCTAGGATTGTCACTTTGGGATTTATTATATTCTGGATGGTTTACTTTAAGTTTTATTGTTAGTATCCAGTTGTTGAATGTTAAACTATTGGATTGATCGGTTTCGATATACTTGTGGTGTGATTCGTTATATATTAAATTGTTGTAATTAATTTAAATCTTGTTTTAAATAAATAAAATTTGAAAGGAATGTTAAAAATGGGTTTTACACTTAGCTTAATTAATTAGGGTGTTTAAATTGGAAATTTATTTTCACGACAGTGATGCTAAGAATGATCCAACTGTTCACCTTGATTTTAATTTAATAAAGGAGTGATCGCCCGGTATTTAATTAGGCGGGGTGTCACAATTTAATGTTTGTTGATTTTATTTTCATATGATTGGTGGCATAATTAAATTGTTCAAAACACCCCTTCACTCATTCATTCACGTGACATAACATGGTGAGGTAGACAAGGATGCATTCAAGTAATGCTTAATTATGTCTTTCATATTAAGTTGTTCTCTTTTCACTCTATCTACTATGTTGATATTAGTTCTTTATGATGATTGCACACACCTTTATGAACTTTTCAGAGTATTGTTCTCCTTATGCATGCACTGAGTGAGGTGCTCTTATATAAATTCTGTCAAATAAAAATCTTTATAACCATGGGACATTTGTGTATATAATAATCATTGAGTTATATGTTTGGAAAAAAAAATAGTGTGCAATGGAGTACACTATGATTTGAGATAAATTTCTTTTACATGAATAGCCAACATTACCAAGATCCTATCATTAAAAAATATTCAAAGGCCAAAATTTTTGCATCCTCAAAAGATCAATTAAAAAATTATGGAAATCACATATGCTATAAGGGAGTTTAGTTGTAGGTCAATGGAGTTACACAAAAGATATCCTAGTTCATGCTTCAATATTTGTCTATATTGGATTAAGAATCATCAAGATTTCTAGGCATATATGCATGAGATTATTAACTTATTTAAAGTTCCAAAATATCCTTTCACTAAGGTTGTTGGACTGAGTATTTAACAAGTTAGAATTGTCAATTTGATCTTATGAACTATTACATATAATCTAGTTGATTCTCCACTGATTATGTCCACACCCCTTTATTCCATTTTCATGTTTCAAATATTTTCTTAATGCACTTTTTTTGAAACATTTTTGTTTGGGATTTTTTTTGTGCTTTTTATATTTTTTTGGGTGTTTTAAAGATTTTGTTGGTTTTTATGTTTTTTTAGTCATCTGAATGACCTTCTTTAAGTTGTTTACATGATCTCCCTGTTCTCGCTTGAACGACTCTATAAATCTCATTCGAACGAGTTTAAAATAAACATTTCCTTGCTTATACTTCAAAATCAAGCCGCTTTCTTCGCTTTCCCTAAAACCTCAATCTTAGGTTCTGCTTATGCTTCCAATCCTAGAATCGTCCCACAGCCCACCATTTTTTGCCATTTTCTTCCTCGTTTCTTCCATTTCATGTGCGTGTGAGCCTCACCACCATTTTAGTAGCACTTTTAGCATTGATTTCTCGAGAATTTTTTCTAGGGTTTTGTTATTTTAACTCTTTTATGTATTTTAAATGTATATATGTACTCTCTCTTTATTATAAATCTATACACAAATGTATGGTTCAAGCTCAATTATGTATGGAACACAACTCCATTATATATGCATGTATATGGGTTTTAAGGCATGAATATATATATATATATATATATATATATATATATATATATATATATATATATATATATATATATATATATATATTATTCATAAATGCTTTTTGAGGGGCTATTTATTTTCTTTTTTCTTTTCATTTGTTTAAAATAAAAAATTTCAAAAAAAAGTTTCTATTTTTTCCCCTCATGTGTGCTATTCCTATAATTTCAGCCTATTTTTTGAATTTTTTTCCTCCTTTGCTGAAATGTGGGTATTTCACATATGTATTGGTATGGTTCTTTTCATACTCTTTAAATATACAAAAATATTTTAATTATCATGTATATCTTATTTGGTTATTTCTATTTGTTTTTGTTTGTTATGGCTGGTGTTGTGGGGGTTGGTTGGTATTGATAGAAATAGGGTTCTTAGAGCGTCTGTGTGTTTCTTTTCAATTACATTTCCTCTTCATCTCCCTATTCCCTGTTTGTTATGGCTCGTGGTCACAAACGTCATCTTTCTCATCAGGATGTCCCTACGGAGGGTGCTCCCCTAGGGAAAATCCGCGTCAGTGGAACGACCACGGTATTCTGCTCTCAGATGGACAAGTTGTATCGATTACAAGAACTATTGTGTTCTCATTTTTCATGCTCAAACAGTCATTCGAGAATATCTTTAAGCTTATAGATTTCATATACTTCCCTTCCACGTTGGCTAAAGGGATGTGGTTGAACTCCTCTCCTTTCCATACATAATGTTATTTTTCTTGGTCTCGTGCGTGAGTTCAACTTTCATATGATGGTTCATCCTTTTTCCATCCGCCCCTCCATTTATGGGATTGATATCTTGGTCACTCCTAACACCATTGTTGATCTTCTCGAGATCCCATCAATTCTCGATGCTCATTTTCTCGAACCTAAGGACACACATACCCCCTTTTCTATAATGTTTCCTGCTCTTTTTGAGGCTACGTGTCAATATACCATCATAGTATTCCATGCCCATCGTAGCATAGATTATCGTATCCTTAATTGGGCTATGTGCTCAAGTATTCTTCCTTGAGATAACCATACTCATATTTTAGAGCAATATGCTTACCTATTGTATGCCATTGACTCTAGTTTTTCCATCGATCATACAATCATCATGTTGTGGTATGTACGTTATGTTTTCAATTTTGGGAAGAAACCTCTTAGGAATTCTCTCCCTTTAGGGATTATTTTTATGCGCATTTGCTTCACTGCTTAGGTTACCCTTTTAGACTCGGAGGATGAGATGAGTGCCATGAACTACCTTAGCCACTCAAAGGGCCATCTTCACGCTTCTTCCTCTCACAATATTCATCCTTCTTCCATTGATCCTCCCGTGTCATCATCCTTCTCCTCGAGTTCCTCTTTTCATACGATGAGTTATATACTGTCTTCTTCTTTTATTCCTCTTTGTGGTCAATGATTTAGTCCCTCATCTATCTTCCTAAACTTGGACCTTGACTAGTAACAATAGGAGGACTGAAGCTGACATCATGAGGAGTCAGCAAAGGCTCAGTGTGTGCAGATTGAGATTTAAACCCATTTGTTTCGTTCTCATGAAAGAGGGAGGAGGAGTGGCAGGATAGGATAGAGTCAAGGCTTTTGCAGTATTTGGAGGATAGGAACTAAAGAGAGTTGGCCTAGGCTGTTGGTTCATTAGGGATGCACCGTGATGATGATGTTGCAGATCGAGTTTCACCTCCACTAGCTTCAGACTCACTTTTAGAATTTATTTGAGAGATTTAACTTCAACCACTTATTGTATAACGTGAGAAATGAGATCATTGTATTATTTTATTCCATTTTCTCACATGTACATAGTTTGATACATTATTTCGGTATTTTTCTCATTTAAAATCTATTTTTCTAAATTGTTGTTTTTTACAGTCGTTCAAACGATAATGGTAAAGTCGTTTGGATGAGGTTGGTAAAGTCATTCGAACGAAAGTTCAAACGAGTTTCCAAATCTTATTCAAAGGATGTTCCAACGAGATTCAAACTAGAATTCATTGTTAATCAGAAAAAAATTGTTCAAAGCCTATTCAAACGAGTTTGCATTAGTCGAATGTGTTCTACAATGTGGTTCTAATGACCTGTACAATCTCTTTTGAATGAACTTTATGAAAATCAAGAAAAAGATTGTGGACTACTTCTTATTGCTTATCTCCATATACTAAATGGTTTTGTGTGATTTTTTTTCAAAGTTAATTTTTAGGGAGAAACCCTTTATGCCTTTAGAGCTTTGAAAAACATAATTTTAAAACTCTAAATACCTCTTTAATCATTCTGACCATGTTTTCAAGAGCCCAACTATAGAATATCATATTATGCATCATTTGTGTGCTGGAAGCCATACTGTTAGGTAACGGTCAAGGTTATCAGAGGATTCTAAGGTATATATTTGTTGTATTATTGACACTGAACTGAGCGATGACTGTAAACGAATGATTAAAGATTTCATCTGCATAGACTTGAGGATTCATGTGTTTGTAAGTCTTTTGTGTCTTTTGTAAGACTTTGTTTATAGTGAAATTTGTCTAGTCTTAGCCGTCCAACGGTTTCTCCATTTTGATTATCATCGTACATCGCAGTAGCTGTGTAGTTGTGATTTCTCCATTTACTTATCAATTTATATCCTGCATGCTCACTTAGTAAATAGGTTAATCAATATGAAAATTGGTAATAATTTGAATCGAGATTGCTAGTCTGAGAATATGTTTGCGTTATTTTTTCACACTAATTGATGAAAATAAATCATAATCTGTAACCTAGATAGGAGATCATATTTTCGCAAACAAACTAACCGGTTGGTAGAAAGTACATAAATTGGTCTATCAACCCCAACTAACCACTTAATTTTTTTTTAAATCACTAAATTCCAATTATTCAGTTAACAACCATCACCATTAACCTACGACTCCTTCCACTAACCCTTCTACTATAGCAACTGGGACCAGCCATAGTCGCCCATGCTTCAATTGTTGCATCCCAAATACCCTCAGCAACTTCCTATATAAAGAGTGATTTCGGAAGTTTTAGTGGATCGAATACAAGTAATTCCACCAGGAGAACAATTATGAAGAATTATATTCATTTGTACAAGGATTTTGGACCACTTTTGACTTCTAAAATATACATCAAGCACTATACTTGGGTGACTTAACTTATTTTTTATCTTATGATTCCTACGTGGTTATGTAATTAGAAAAGTCTATCAATTGATTCCTAATATCTATGTTCTCATCATAAAGACCTTAGACTTTGTTAGATCATCTTAGCTGAAGTCTAAGGCTGGTGAAATTTGTATTATTCATCTCCACATTGAATATACTAAAGAGAAACACTTTAAGAGTGGATGTAGTGCCTCATCCATGGTACTGAACCACTAAAAATCATTTTTTATCTAACTTAAGAACACCTCCTCCCACTCCAATGTCTTGACCGATTTTAGCACCATCACTTTGGCATTATATGAAGGAAATGGATGCTCGCTAAAAGGGGCTGCAATACTTCTTTCTTTTGCCTTAGGAATTTGTTTCTCTCTTCTCTCTAATGGCTATGGTGTATATTTATTCTCTCTAACTCTAGCCTCCAACTCTTATAATCTGACTTAGGGTTCCAAAATTCGTAGGTCTCCTCACCCTTAAATGTAAAGAGACCAAAATGCCCTCGTATGGTCTCGGTTTAGATAAAAAATGACTCGATACTTAACTAGTACCCCCGGGTACACTATTTTGACTAATTCGACCCTTTCGGAATCATCTACGGACTCTAAATTATCTTTTGAGTCTCTTAAAATATGTTTCTCATATCACTTTCAATTTTTTTTACGCGTGACACTCGGTTGAGATAAACTCAGGTACGTCCGTATAAATTGCTAGGCCGTACATATCAACTTTTAAAATTTACTAAGTGTGAATAATAAATATTGAAAGTTAATATGTACGGCCTAGCTATTTATATGAACGTACCTGAGTTTATCTCAATCGAGTGTCACGCATAGACAAAACTGAAAGTGAGATGAGAAACATATTTTAAGAGACTCAAAAGATAATTTAGAGTCCATAGATGATTCCGAAAGGGTCGAATTAGTCAAAATAGTGTACCCGGGGGTACTAGTTGAGTACCGGGTCATCTTTGAGCTAAACCGGGACCATACGAGGGCATTTTGGTCTCTTTACATGTAAGGGTGAGGAGACCTACGAATACTGGAACCCTAAGTCATATTATAAGAGTTGGAGACTAGGGTTAGAGAAAAGAAATATACACCATAACCATTAGAGAGAAGAGAGAAACAAATTCCTAAGACCAAAGAAAGAAGTAGGAAGAATTCAAAAGAGATTTTCACTACCAACTTGTTGGGAAGAATGATTGAAGGACAAAGATCATCAATCATCAACAACAATCTAGTTATTTTAAAAATAAATTGAGTTATAATACCCATATATAAGTTTAATGAAGAACATGATTTTTATGATATTTTTGGAAGCAAACACTTGAATATGTTACATTATTGATAGGGATTGCATGTAGAACATTTTAGATCTCCAAATAATCTGATATCATAGAAAACTTGATGATTAAATCGAACCAAAAAATTGGATTTATGGATAAAAATATGGAAAGATTGTATTTTAGGGTTCTTGAGTAATATGAAGATTTTGAGTTAATATGGACGAAATTTGTAAATATTATGTTGTTTCAGATCGTTAGTAATCATCCTATGGTATGTAGGAATGATTAGAAATTGTTAGTTACAAGTGTGGTGAATTATCATGGGAGATGGATAGGAAAAAATGGTGTAACCCGCATGAAGAAGACGATTTGGTTCTGTCACTGCTCGATCGATTGATCGATCGACCCTTGAATGTCGATCGATCGAGAAGTCGATCGATCGACCATATCCCATCGATCGATCAATCCATGCTTCATTTTAGAGAATTTTGTGGATAAATTTATTTTTAATTACCGTCACTTAATGGGAACCTTAGTGATGATATTCTACTTATGTAGGGACTTAATGAATACCAGTAGGGGTACCGTGAGATTTCTTCCTAAATAATTGAGTGTAAAATTTGGAGAAATGTACCGACGGGAAGTAGCCGATTGAGTCGTGTATCGGGAATGCGAGAATTTAATTACGGAAAGAGTGGGAGTCGATTATGCAAATATACCAGTAGGTTAGAGATAACTTAACTATTGAATTAAGGCAAGGGTAACTAGGACCCTTAGAGTTGCGTGAATACTCGAATAAATGCGACAGTGAAATAAATCGTAAACTAATAAGCACGGTGAATATAAGTAAAATATATTTTGTACGGGCATGCTTTGATAGGTCAGGTGTGTACCTAATGAAATTGAATGAATTTTTGGTTTGAGATAATTATACCTAAATTAATTATGTTAGGGTCGATGTGATATTCCGAACTAACATAAAGTTATTATATGTTTGGGGTCGATGTAAAATGTCGAACCAAACCTTAAAACTAGTGTCATGATGAAAGAGTACCGAACCAGAATATGTGTGTGTATATATAGATAGTTAGGGTCGATGGATCATTTCGAACCAACTCTCACTTGGGTTCGATGAATCATTCCGAACCAAGAGTCCTTTATGTGTGTCAAAATGATTTATTAGTGATAACTAATATTTAATACATGTTGTGTGATAAAATGTTTTCCATATGTATAATCTACTAGCTTAAGATAGTAGATGATAAGATGGATTGATAATATCTTAGTAATAATTAATGAGTGTGAAGTAATTATTATAAGAATGAGGATAACAAGAAGTAAGTAGGTTTTAACGGTTATAGCATATGGGATATGGACTATTAAAATACTGCGAGTATGCTATGGGGACTTAGTAAGGAAGTACAGTCAGTGGGGTATTCCAGTCTAGTTAACTTAGGTAGTATAACTAGGTGATTTAAGTACCATCGTTAGGCGTGCACTATAGAAGAGAGGTGAGGAAACTCAAAAGAGTGTGCGAAGTCTTAATATGTGTAATCAATAACTCATGATTGTGATAACTTCTTGCAAAATATTTTTAAATGTTTTTTAGTACTATTTCTTGCTATGTAAAAATATTTTAAAAACCTTTTAGGTGCCCAGTCACAGGGACACCCAGCATGATTTCATTCCATGGATTTGGGAGCTGCAGCACGTGTGGATGTTGCAGGGATTGTTTAGACGTTTCTCTCTTTCAGATCTAGTACAGGATCTCAGTTTTAGTACTCTCAGTTGGGACATGTTGTCCAATCTTTATTTTTACAGTTATTCTGATTTTGGATTTTGAGTTAGTTTCTCTTGGCCGTGGTTTTCGGCAAGACTTTATTTTATTCAGTTGTTTATGCGAATTGGTTTATTACTTCTTGAATAGTATCGTTCTCTATGACTGTTCATTATGTTTAAAGAAGATACAATTGGCACTAGCTTAATTTCACTTAGGTGATTAGTAATTTAAAAAGCTTTCGTCAGTGATGCTAAGAATGAACCATTTAAGAAACATGTTTTAAATTAAATTAAGGCTTGATCACCCAAGGTTTAATTAGGCGGGGTGTCACAGATGGTATAAGAGCATCAGGTTCTAGTATCCATAGGATCTGCATGGCTTACTATGTTTCAGCGTAAAGTTTGGTTGTAATAGAGCCCTACTATTAGGACTGTTGATTCATTTATTGCTTTTGAAGTATCGTACATCTGCTCTTAAAATTTTGTATAAACCGTGTACTTATACAATTTAATCTAATTTTAGATGCCACCAAGGAGACATCGCTTAGAGAGGGATGAAGCCAGGGATGAGGTGAGGGAGGCTCATCAGGATCCACAGGTGTCGCCGCCACCACCCCCACCCGAGTTGATTTCTACTACTCAGGTTGCAGTGATAGCGACTCAGGCAGTCGAGACAGCGATGAGGGCTATGACAGCCCATTTTCCTCAACCCCAAGTACCACCTCCCGTGGCACCAGTAGTTCAGGCCCCAACATGGCCATTTACTTGACAGCCAGTTAGAGAGACATTTCAGAAAGGGCATCCACCCGAGTTTCGGGGTAGTAACGATGTAGTGGAGGCGTGCAACTGGAAGAAAAATATCCAGTGCCACTTGCGCATGCTAGAGTGCACTGAGGTACAAAAACAAATGCTAGCTACTTTCCGTCTGTCGGGGGCAGCCTTACAGTGGTGGGAGTCAGTTACCACCGTTGAGGAAAGGGACGTAATGATAATTTCTGAGTTTTGGGTGTGGTTTGACCGCAAGTATTTTCCTCCAGTGGTAGAGGCAGAGATGAGGAAGAAATTTAGCGAGGTGGTTCAGGGTGATCGCTCGGTTGCTGATTATGAGGAGGAGTTCACCCGTTTGGCTAATTTTGTGACAAAAGAGGTAAACGATGAGGAGCGAAAGTAGTCAAAATTTATGGATGGCTTGACCTGGAGAATTAGATATCATTTGATCGGTAATCCGGCGTTGGTAACTTACACAGATGTCTTCAATGCCGCTATACTAAATTGTCAAGACCATCGTTTTCATGCGAAGGGAAACAAGAGAGGTGAGACTAGCCAACCGGGCAAGATAGATGGGAGTAGTGGCAGCAGCACACCGCAGCAGCAAATAGTGGGCCAACTAGGGCAGGATTCCCGACAGGGGAACTCTGCCAAGAAATTTAAGCATGGGAGGCATCGCTTTGATAGACAGGGCCAGCAGGGTCCCCAACAACCAGTTCCTCAGGTCCAACAGGGCCAAGGGAACCAAGGAGGAGGACAACAAGGCCAAGGTCGACAGGGCTAACGTTAGGGCCAAGGAAAGAGGCAGTTTCAGGGCCAGTGTTTCACATGCGGCCAGCAGGGTCACAAGAGTAGGAATTGCCCACAGCAAGACAGGGCACAACCACAGGGTTCCCAACAGGGGACGCAGGCTCCGTTAGCCCCAACAGCAGCATAGGCCCCGCAGCCAAGACAGATTCACTATGGGCGTGTGTTCAACGTCTGTGACATTCCTTTCCAGCCAGCACCTCCAGCACCGCCGGCAGTCGTGGGTATGTTTCCTATCCATGGACTAGAGGGTAGTATTCTGTTTGATACGGGGACGACACATTATTTTATTTCCACTAGATTTGCACGGGCAGCCGGCCTCTTAGAGACAGCCGACACTCATCTTATGTGCATGGAGTCACCGATGGGTAGTGGTTCCCTTATACACTCGATTTGTAACGGTGTGGAAATTATGGTCGGGAGATTGAGTCTAGCGGCAGACCTGCTCGTGCTGGATATGGAGGGTTATGACGTCATCCTAGGCATGGATTGGTTGACGCGTTATAGGGAAAGGGTAGATTGCTATGAGCGGACTATCGTGTTCTCCATTCCAGGACAGGAGATGTTCCTTGTGGCGATGCCTCTCCCCGAGGGAGGATCGCGCACTCATTTATATTATATTGAGGAGGAAACCTCACATGGGGTGGTTGCTTCTCTGGACTCAATCCCAGTTGTGAGGGATTTTGAGGACATATTTTAGGAGATACCAGGGTTACCACCCAGTAGGGAGATAGAGTTCGTTATTGACCTAGCGTCGGGGATGAGACCAATTTCCAGAGCACCATATCGCATGGCTCCTTTGGAGATGTGATAGCTGAGAGAGAAGATTCAACATCTTTTAGGACAGGGTTTCATTCGGCAAAGTACATCGTCGTGGGGTGCGCCGGTTTTATTTGTAAAGAAAAAGGATGGTTCACTTCGTCTGTGTGTAGATTACAGGGAACTGAACAAGGTGACGATACGTAATAAGTATCCGTTACCTAGGATTAACGCCGTGTTTGATCAGTTAAGAGGGGCTGCGTACTTCTCAAAGATCGATTTGAGGTCGGGTTACCACCAATTGAGCATTCGAGAAGAGGATGTACCTAAGACCGCTTCCCTATCGCGGTACGGGTCATACGAGTTCAGGGTAATGCTGTTTGGACTCACTAACGCACCTGCAGTATTCATGGATCTCATGAACAGAGTATTCAGGGAGTTTTTGGATCAGTTTGTGATCGTATTCATAGACGAAATTCTGAGTTACTCTCACACGGAGCAGGAACACACCTAACATTTACGAATGGTTCTACAGATATTATGGGACCATCAGCTGTATGTAAAATTTGGGAAGTGTGGATTTTAACTTCGGGAGGTTCAGGTTCTACGCCACGTTGTATCCGACAGAGGCATCGCTGTTGACCCGAGTAAGGTATCGACGGTGAGGGAGTGGGGACAGCCCACGACACCGATCGAAATTCGCAGCTTTTTGGGGTTGGCCGGTTATTATCGTCTCTTCATCAAGGGGTTCTAAAAAATTTATGATCCTTTGACGAACTTGACTCATAAGGGAGTTCCCTTCATATGGAGTGACTATTGTCAGTTGGCGTTTGATGAGTTAAAGGACAAGTTGACATCAGCACCCGTTCTTGCTTTGCCTAGGAGCGAAATGGAGCACCAAGTCTATACCGATGCATCCTTACATGGGCTTGGGGGTGTGTTAGAGCAGGAAGAGAGAGCTATAGCTTACGCATCCCGAAAGATAAAACCACATGAGAAGAATTACCCCACCCATGACCTCGAGTTGGCCGCGGTTGTGTTCGCATTGAGGATATGGAGACACTATCTTCTGGGTGAGTTGTTCACTCTATTCATGGATCATAAGTCACTTCAGTATCTTTTCACATAGAAGGATCTAAACATGAGGCAAAGGAGGTGGATTGAATTCGTAAAGGACTACCAGTTTGATATACAGTATCATCCTGGTAAGGCAAATGTGGTGGCAGATGTGTTAAGCAGAAGACCTACCGGAGAGTTGGCAAAAATTTGGAAGGCGAAGTGGAGTGAACTTCGACACGAGGATGAGATAGCTAGAGCATACATGGGAGTTTTAGCTATTACTCCCAAGAATGTTATGCGGATGGTGAGGGCACAGGACAAGGACCCGTTTTGTCAGGGCAGAGTACGACAATTACTGGTCGAGGGGGCAGAGTCATACTCCATCAGCTCAGAGGGAGGACTACGATTTAATGGTAGACTGATAGTACCCGAGGATAATGATTTGAGGCATGCCGTAATGACGGAGTTGCACGGGTCAAAGTTTTCGGTACATCTAGGTGGGGATAAAATGTACCAGGATATGTGACGACTATATTGGTGGTCAGGTATGAAACGAGACATTGCAGAGTTTGTCTCAAGGTGTGCTACATGTCAGCTTGTAAAAGTTGACCATCAGAGACCTTCAGGGATGCTACAATTATTAGAGATTCCTGTGTGAAAGTGGGAGAGTATCTCGATGGATTTTATTACTAGGTTACCAACATCGCAGAAGGGTCACGATTCCATATGGGTGATAGTAGATCGGCTAACTAAGGTAGCTAATTTCTTATCGGTTCGTACGGATTATGATACATTGCGGTATGCACAGCTATTCATTGCAGAGATCATTAAGCTACATGGAGTTCCTATTAATATTTTGTCTGACAGAGACAAAATATTTGTGTCACATTTCTGGCAGAGCTTTCAGGAGGACATGGGTACCGACTTGCGGTTGAGTATGGCATATCACCCGCAGACAGACGGTCAGACCGAAAGGGTAAACCAGATGTTGGAGGATATGTTAAGGATGTGTGTCCTAGATTTTGGGGGAGGATGGGAGCAATACCTTCCTTTGGTAGAGTTTGCTTATAACAATTCTTACCAATTCACTATCGGTATGGCTCCTTTCGAAGCACTTTATGGGAGGCCTTGTCGTTCACCCGCCTGTTGGTTAGAGGTGGGGGATAACAAGCTATTGGGACCAGAGATGATACAGGAGACTTCTTCCAAAATAGAGTTGATTCGAGGACGTATTTGAATAGCTCAGGATAGGCAGAAGAGTTATACAGACGCTAGTAGGAGACACGTGGAACTAGATGTGGGTGACCAGGTGTTAATTCAGGTTTCTCCTATGAAGAGGATTATGAGGTTTGGCAAGAAGGGGAAGTTAGCACCGAGATATATGGCACCGTTTCCTGTTATTGAGAGGGTGGGACCGGTAGCTTACAGATTGGGACTCCCCGAACATCTTCAGCGAATACACGATGCATTCCATGTGGCATCGCTGAAGAAATACAAGAGGAGCGAGAGATCCTTTTGGCACATTCCACTTGAGGAGATCGATTTGCAGCCAGATGTCTCATATGAGGAAAGTCCCGTGGCTATTCTGGATTATAGTGAGTGTAGACTACGATCCAATGTGGTACCATTAGTGCGAGTACAGTGGGGCCATCACAATATGGATGAGTCTACTTGGGAGCGGAAAGAGGATATGCGAGAACAATATCCAGAATTATTCACCGTAGGTACTTTCTAAATTTCGAGGACGAAATTCTTTTGTAAGGGGGGGAGTATGCAATACCCCGTATTTCTGCATAGTTAAAAATTAAGAAGGAAAAAACGTTTTAATTAAATTACAGGAGTAGAGTAATTTAATGTAATACATCTTAAATTAAATTACGTGAGTAGAGTAATTTAATGTGATGTAATAATAATTATGATTATTAAGTTATTAATTAATCAGTATGGCTATTAGACTTTTTTGAGAGTTAGATACTAATTAAAATGACAATTAAAATTTACTAAGTATGAATAGTAAATGTTGAAAGTTGATGTGTACGGCCTAGTGATTTATATGGACGTACCTGAGTTTATCTCAACCGAGTGTCACGCGTAGACAAAATTGAAAGTGAGATGAGAAACATATTTTAAGATACTCAAAAGATAATTTAGAGTCCACAGATGATTTCGAAAGGGTCGAATTTGTTAAAATAGTGTACCCGGGGGTACTAGTTGAGTACCGGGTCATTTTTGAGCTAAACTGGGACCATACGAGGGCATTTTGGTCACTTTACATTTAAGGGTGAGGAGACCTACGAATTTTGGAACCCTAAGTCAGATTATAAGAGTTGGAGGCTAGGGTTAGAGAGAAGAAATATACACCATAGCCAATAGATAGAAGAGAGAAGAGAGAAGAGAGAAGAGAGAAAAAAATTCCTATGGCAAAAGAAAGAAGTAGGAAGAATTCAAAGGATATTTTCACTACCAACTTGTTGGGAAGAAGGATTGAAGGATAAAGATCATTAATCATCAACAACAATCACGAAATCGGACCCTACTGAACTTAAGGCAAGTAGTTATTTTAAAAATAAATTGAGTTATAATACCCATATATAAGTTTTATGAAGAACATGATTTTTATGATAGTTTAGGAAGTAAACACTTGAATATGTTACATGATTGATAGGGATTGCATGTAGAATATTTTAGATCTCCAAATAATCTGATATCATAGAAAACTTGATGATTAAATCGAACCAAAAATCCGGATTTATGGATGAAAATATGGAAAGATTGTATTTTAGGGTTCTTGAGTAATATGAAGATTTTGAGTTAATATGGACAAAATTTGTAAATATGATGTTGTTTTAGATCGTTAGTAATCATGCTAGGGTTTGTAGGAATGATTAGAAATTCTTAGTTGCAAGTGTGGTGAATTATCATGGGAGATGGATAGGCAAAACTGGTGTAACCCGCATGAAGAAGACGATTTGGGTCTGTCACTGCTCGATCGATCGATCCTTGAATGTCGATCGATCGACCATATCCCATCGATCGATCGATCCATGCTGCATTTTAGAGAATTTTGTGGACAAATTTGTTTTCAATTACCGTCACTTAATGGGAACCTTAGTGATGCTATTCTACTTATGTAGGGACTTAATGAATACCAGTAGCAGTACCGTGAGATTTCTTCCTAAATAATTAAGTGTAAAATTTGGAGAAATGTACCGACGGGAAGTAGCCGATTGAGTCGTGTATCGGGAATGCGAGAATTTAATTACGGAAAGGGTGAGAGTCGATTCTTGAAATATATTAGTAGGTTAGAGATAGCTTAACTACTGAATTAAGGGAGGGGTAACTAGGACCCTTAGAGTTGTGTGAATACTCGAATAAATGTGATAGTGAAATAAATCATAAATTAATAAGCACGTTGAATATAAGTAAAATATATTTCGTACGGGCATGATTTGATAGGTCGGGTGTGTACCTACTAAAATTGTATGAATTTTTGGGTTGAGAGAATTATACCTAAATTAATTATGTTAGGGTCGATGTGATATTCCGAACTAACATAAAGTTATTATATGTTTGGGTTCGATGTAAAAGGCCGAACCAAACCTTAAAACTGGTGTCGTGATGAAAGAGTACCGAACTAGAATATGTGTGTATATATATAGATAGTTGGGGTCGATGGATCATTCCGAACCAACTCTCACTTGGGGTCGATGAATTATTCCGAACCAAGAGTCCTTTGTGTGTGTCAAAAGGATTTATTAGTGATAACTAATATTTAATACATGTTGTGTGATAAAATGTTTTCCATATGTATAATCTACTGACTTAAGATAGTAGATGATAAGATGGATTGATAATATCTTAGTAATAATTAATGAGTGTGAAGTAATTATTATAAGAATGAGGATCACAAGAAGTAAGTAAGTTATCTATGGTTATAGCATATGGGATATGGACTATTAAAATACTGTGAGTATGCTATGGGGACTTAGTGAGGAAGTACATTCAGTGGGGTATTCTAGTCTAGTTGACTTGGGTAGTATAACTAGGTGAGTTAAGTACCATCATTAGGCGTGCACTATAGAAGAGAGGTGAGGAAACTCAAAAGAGTGTGCAAAGTCTTAATGTGTAATCAATAACTCATGATTGTGATAACTTCTTGCAAAATATTTTTAAATGTTTTTGAGTATTAACTCTTGCTATGTAAAAATATTTTAAAAACCTTTTAGGTGCCCAGCCACAGGGACAGCTAGCATGATTTCATTCCAGGGATTTGGGAGCTGCAGCCCGTGTGGATGTTGCAGGGATTGTTTAGACGTTTCTCTCTTTAAGATCTAGTACATGATCTCAGTTTTAGTACTCTCAGTTGGGACATGTTTTCCAATCTTTATTTTTACAGTTATTCTGATTTTGGATTTTGAGTTAGTTTCTCTTGGCCTTGGTTTTCGGCAAGACTTTATTTTATTCAGTTGTTTATGCGAATTGGTTTATTACTGCTTGAATAGTATCGTTCCGCATGAGTCTTTATTCTGTTTAAAGAAGATAAAATTGGCACTCGCTTAATTTCACTTAGGTGGTTAGTAATTTAAAAAGATTTCGTGAGTGATGCTAAGAATGAACCATTTAAGAAACCTGTTTTAAATTAAATTAAGGCTTGATCACCCAAGGTTTAATTAGGCGGGGTGTCACACTCAAAACCATCATAGCATATCTACCACCCTTGCACCTATTCCAAAATTATTTTCTTCAATTTCAACTTTAGTCAATCCCACATCATCTCTAGAGGATTTGCAGGCTGAGGAACTTTCTTGTAGGCTAGAAAAGCCCATCTGAGGGAAGCTGAACATATCGACCAATCTCTCGCTCTCGAAACAAAGGTATTCACTATGACCTTTACAAAAGTGGATCCTTTGAATATCCCCTACCCATATAATTACCCCCTTTTAATCCCGATGATCTTGGGGAATACACTGATGCACAGAGTCCATATTGACATAAGGATTTTAACCGACATCATATTCATGATGGCATACCTACCAATTGAATAAAAAATGAAGAACCTCATAGTAATGGTGACCCCACTAGTAGCATTTAATGGAGACATAAATCATGCTATCAAGTATGTCACACTACTATCTAAGAAACGCTACATTCTGTCATGAAGTCATTGTTGCAAATCTCCCTTTAGATTGAAACATTATATTGGGTAGACCTATCCATAATAAAATGGATGTTATTATGTGAACCAAAAGAATGTTAATATGCTTCAAACTCCCTCAGAAGTAGAAGAGGCACATGGAGACCCCAAAGAGTCTACAAGAAATGAATTAGGGATTAAAGGAAGGGTAAAAAGGCCCTAACTAAAAGGTTGGAAAAAGTGGCATCCCTAAAATGTTTATCAAACTCAATAGAGGCCCAGTGGAGAACTAGTGAGTTGTTTTTGCGTAACCATGATGTAAGCACATAGTCACCAAATATATACACTCTTGATCCTCGGAACAAGGAGATAAAGATAATAGGGTAACCCCTTGAAGAACCCGTTGAGGTTTGCATAAAAAAAATCACAACCAAAAAAAATATTCCAAATGAGAGAAAACCTTAGCCCCAAAAGAATGTATTAATTTAATTATTGTAGGTAAATAAGTATATTTTTTCTTGGTTCCATTCATATATGACTAAAGTAGATCCATTAGTCATGGCTCACCACCTCAGCATTAATGCCAAACATAAGCCTGTAAGGCAAATTGAGAGGGTTTTTTGCTCTTGAAAGAAGCTAAGCTATAATAGACGAGGTAAAGTAACTTTTGGAAGATGACCTCATTCAAAAAGTCAAATATCCAGAATGGTTGTCCAACATGATTTTCATTCCCTAGCCTCACAATAAATAGAGTATGTGTGTGGACTTCACACACATCAATAAATCGTAACCTAAGGATTGTTATCTCCTACATATATTTGACAATCTGATTAGCTGAACAGTAGGTGACGACATCCTCTTGTTTATGGACTCATACTCTGGATATAATCAAATCAAAGTGGTCCCTAAGATGAAGAAAAAATCTCATTCATCACTAATAAAGGTACTTATTATTATAAATAAATTCCCGCCGGTCTAAAAAATGTAAAGATTATGTACCAAAGGGTTGTAAATGCAATGTTCAAAAACATAATTGGTACAACCATGAAATTATATGTTTGTTAATAGTTTTAACACAAAGGGTTATATTCAACATTCGATAGAAACATTTTTCATTCACAGAAAAAAGAAGATGAGCCTCAACTTGAAGAAGTGTTCATTTGGAATAACGGGGGGACAGGAGCCTTAATTTCATGGTAACTAGAATGGGAATTGAATCCAAAAATGAAAAAATAAGGCCTTAATAGAAACCAAGGTTCTAAAAAACGTGGGGCGTGATCGAGGCGTGGAGGTCAAGCCTTAAGCCTTAGAAGCCTAGGCGGGCCTTGGCGTAAAAAGGCGTGAAAAGGCGTTTAGGTCTTTTTAATATATATTAATATTTTTTAACCATAACAAGGCTATTAAAATACTAAAATTGTACATATCATAAAAATATGTCAGAATATTTGCAAATAAAAATACTATTTGATTATTTTGGATGAGATAATGGTCCGGTTTGCAAAAAAACTTTTAAAAGGTGATATCGTTTCACTAAAGCATTGTTGTTTTTAGAGAAAAAGTACGCCTTAAGGGTTTTACCAAGCATAAGGCGTCAAAATCTTAAGGCGAGGCGTTTCTCCCAAGCCTCAAGCCTAGGCGTGCCTAGGCGGGTTTTTTAGAACAGTGATAGAAACAATACCTCGTAAAATAATGAAAGAGTTCAATATCTCGCAGTAAGGGTAGTGGCATTAAATTATTTCATCTTAAAGGCCTCCAACGAATGTATGCCCTTGGTTAAGATTCCAAAGAAAACCTTCTGAAGGAACCTTTGAAAATCTTTAGAAGTACTTAGTCACTCCTCATCTTTTTTCTAGAACCATTACCTACCACAATAAAAGTACATGGTCACTCACCCTCTGTAATACCCCGTATTTTTATGGCTTTTAAAATTGGGGATTTATTAAATTTAATTTGAGGTATTAATTTAACATTAATCCGAAAATTATTTTTTTATATTTACTAGCATGATGTGAGTTAGTAATTATTGGAAATTTGTTGAATATTACTAGATCAGTAAAGTAATGTATGAGATTGATTTTATTAAAATTGTCACGAGTGAGTAAAATGGCAATTATGGAAATTTAATTTAGGACGCGCATGTGTCGTGTCAGGACTAAATTATTATTATTAAGGTGAATAGATTATAAGTAGTCCATATAGTCGTTTTGAGTGCGTCAAAGTGTCCGAAAGGGTCGAAAAAGTCAGAAAAGTGTACCCGGGGGTTTAGTTTGGGTCTCGGGGCGTTTTTAGGCCTAATTGACATCCCAGGAGGGCATTTTAGACATTTTGTATTTTTGGGTAATTAAACCCACGAATTTTCTTAGTATTTATTAGCCATTTATAGTTGTCTCTTGGGGTTAACAAACACAAAGCCTAAGACAACCATTAGAGAAGAAGGTGAAGTGATTAGAGAAGAAGGTCAAGAGATTTGAGAAGAATGTGAAGAGTCTTCAAAAAATCCAAGGCCTAGAACTCACCCGATTTCATCGCCACAACCACCAAAACGTAGATCGCACGACGAGGAACGCAACCATATATTTTCAACAAATCAGACCCTTGAATTCGAGGCAAGTATCTATCTTGCTAAATTCCAAGTTAATATACCTTCCATGTTAGTCTAGGAATGAAAATCATATGTTTTAATGGAAAAATTATATATTTTGGAAGAGAATTTATATGTGTTGTAAGGAGAACCCGTGTAGTCTAAAATCTTGATCATATGTAGAGGATTAACCATGAATTTATTATGATATTTGGGAAGAAAATCTTGATTAAAATAGAGGGTGGTGATTATTCATGTAAAATTTGGTTTTATAAATAGATTTGAGATTAAACCCCTTTTTGATTGATTCGTTGAGGATTTATTGATGTCGTTACGTTAGAACTTGTTTATGTACATTGCTTATACACTTGGATTACATTGATGGGAGTTTGGGATGAAATTATAGAGGTTTGGAGGGGTTAAAATGGTTGAACCCGTAGGTTGAATATTGTATAAAATTGGGCAAGAACTGCTTGATCGATCGATCGACTTAAGAACATTGATCGATCGATGATCGATCGATCAACGCCCAGTCCTCGATCGACCCCTCCTGGAAAACTGCATATTTTTCTCCTTTTTGTTTAGTCCGGTTAAAATGCTTAGAAAACCTTGATTATCATTGATAGAGTATAATGGGTTATGAAGAGGACCAATAGGGTCTAAGTAGACTCCGTTGAGTGAAATTAATATAAGATGAAATTTTGGGTTAACGGGGAGTTATTCATACATTGTAAATTGTGCGTACGTTTACTAAAAGATTGAAACTCATGAAAGATTTAGACTAGAAGGTAGTGAGGGTATACCTACTGATATTTATACTTAATGAGAGAGAATACTTCGAGAGATAAGAAGTAAGTACGAAGTAAATAATAAATGAGAATAAAAGAGACGAATCCGTTATGAGAAATAATTGAGTAAAATTTGTGTTGAGAATGGATAATAACAATTATGGGTCGTGGGCGAACCTAATTTGGAACGTATGAATATTTATATATATGACTTTGTGATTGTGCATATATTATGTATCTGTGTATGACATACCTATCTTACTTGCTATCGATGGGAGGTTTGCGCGTGAGGGCAGTCATATCCTGATGAATCCATGGGATTGTTGACTTGTCACTCAAGGACATAGGACTTAGGTAGATTACCATTAGTGAGAATAATGGTATAGAACGGTCATTTGGGTGCGTAGGTATGTGTGTAGCCCAAAGTCTTAGGACTATGTTCGCCTCCACTATTTGTGATTTGATATTTGTGGTTCGAGGAATCTTTACCGAACCTATAGTCCCCTATACAACGACGTGATGTATTGGGACAATATAGCAGAGTAATGCAGCACCGCAGCTGTCTCGGGGTGCAGTATAATATAGATATAATATAGTGAATATATATATATATATATATATATATATATATATATATATATATATATATATATACATGTGATGATATCTATTATGTGGCTAAAGTAGAAATGTAAGATAGTTATGTATGAAAACACTTAGTTGAATTGAATTAATAAGGGACTTATCCATGCTGAATCTAAATGGATATATATATGTTTATAACATCATTATATGTATTATAAGGTTAATACGTGGGAATAATTTGGGCTATAAAAAATGGATACATGTGGTTAATCTAGTTAGCATGGGAACTATAACTTGGATGTCCTAGAGGTACGTTAGGGGTGCTCACTAGATGAGAGGTGAGGATTCTTAAGAGAGTGTCACATACTAACATGGTTGTTATATTAGCCGGTAAGCATTTTAAATACTTGCTAAACTATTTTTAAAACTATTTTACACTCGAGCTCTGACCCGTTTTCTGTCATTTCTTTCTCTTTTGTATATGCATGTATGTATTACAGGTGCCCAGCCATAGGGGCGTCATGCTTAGGTTCTTTGGATTGGACGTGCTGCAGCTTATGTAGGAGTTGCAGGCCCTTGCTTTAGACGACTTCATCATTGAATCAGTTCCTACTTTAGATCTTCATAGTTAGGGTATATGTTTCCCGATTTCCTATTCCAGTTGGATTTGTCAGAGATTTGTGATATTTCCAGCGTTCAGTACTCCTCGGGTGTTAACTCTTGTTAGAATGATTTCATTTATAGTTCATAACTTGGTTTGGTTTATCTAGATGGTTTAAATGGTAGTGTAGTTATTGTTATCCTTTTATTTATGTGACTCTCAAACTGTTATTATTAAAAAGGTTTGCATATTGGTATTTAATCAAGGAAAAATGAGGTTATAAATGGTTTTGACACTTAGCTTAATTATTTAGGGTGTTCAAATTGGAAATATTATTTTGCAACAGTGATGCTGAGAATGAACCAACCGTTCACCTGGTTTTTAATTTAATAAAGGACTGATCACCCGGTATTTAATTAGGCGGGGTGTTACACCCTATTATTTGTCTTTTATTACCACCATGTAAATGATGTTTTAACTATTTTTTATCACCCTAGGTTATTTTTTATTTAAAACTCTATATGTAAAACATTTTTTACTATAAAATGTTACTATGTTAAAATTAATTGGGATTTTAATCCATATATGTTATTAGGTGCAACTTGTTAAATTGTTTTCATATGTTGTTCATCCGTTTACATGTACAATTAAGTAAGTGAAAGGCTAAATTGAAATGGTGAGTGTTTGGATTTTATATTCCAAACATAATGCTATATAATTAACCCCTTGAAAATATTTAAATGATATAATATAAAAGTTATAAATTTAAATATATGTATCCATATTAGGATAATAAATGAAATATAGTACGTTCACGATAATCTTAATTATTTTATTAGGATAATAAATGAGGTGAGTAAATTAGTTATTTATTAGTATTTAAATCGAACCATAATTAGAGATAAAAAGGTTAGGAACCCCTACAATTGATGTGATTATTAGTAATTGGATTGGATATGGATTGGTGGGATTATAATTAGTTAATGGATTGCTTATTGATTAGTAAATTGGAAAATGTCACTTATAACAACTTAAATTGAATGATATGTTAACATTTTTCTTCTCATTCCATATGTGCACATAATTGGAGAAACATTAATGAAGCCCGATTGATTCTAGATTTTTTCTTTACTCGGGTAATTTTACTTATATTTTCTTTTATGTAATATAGTTTTATATATAGTTATTACTCATTGGTTGATTATTGTACCCATGTTTACCCATTCCCTACGTGGTTGTTGTTTCGGTGAATATAAATTGGTAGAAGAGCTTTCATGTTAGTGAACACATAGTAATTTTATGATAAATTTAATTAAAATGAACAAAAATTGAACTTGTTGTGTATGATTACATAATTAAAAAATATTAATTAGTTGACGTTGATATGGTGCGAATAATATTAGTACATATATCTTTTTGATTAACTATTGTGGCCATGTTCAACCTTTCCTTAAGTGGTTGTTATTTGAGTGAACACAAATTGGTGGAAGGGATTGTACATTGGTGGACACGCAATAATTTTAGGAGTTATTTATTTAGAATGAACTAAAATTAGAGTTGTTGTGTTTGATTAACTAATTGGAAAACATTAATTAGTGTACGGACTGATATTAATTTTAAGATTAATTAGAGCCTTTAATCCTAGTATTTGTATGTTGTCCCATATGTAAAAATCTTTTATATATTTTTCTTCTTGTTGTTCACATTAGAAAACACAAGTCATATTCACACCCTCCTTTTATATATTTTCTCAGAAAAAATGAGTCACGCTAATAATTCCTTTCAGCAGATGACCGAGAGATTACAATTGGACTGCACTAAAACATCTTCAATTAGTGTGTGCCATATAAAGGGGACTATTTACTAGTATGGGAAAAGGAAAATTGAACAAATTACTTACCTTAGAAAGCGTAGAGTCCGTCTCTCGCAATCGTACCTGTTCGATCGTATTTTATTTTTCTTGCTAGAATGTTAGGATGAGGGAATAAATAATATATTTCCCATTCATAATCCTGATCGTGCACTGACATTGGTGACACTGTTAGAGAAGGCAAAAAAAGTATTCATCCATTATGGATAAAATTTCATAAACAGAGTAATCACCCAGATTGTGACGCCTCACAAGATATAAACATTGAATGTGTGCTTGCAATAAACTCGAAGAAGAAAGATTTTCGAGTTCATGTCATTGACATATATACAACAATAATGTATATGCTTTCGCTGAGTTGGCCACATTCAACTTTTTATAAAATTCTTAAAAATAATACCAATTGGATGGCAATCAAACATATCGAGCATGTTTAAAAGTTGTAGAAAAGGTAAATACGTATATGTATATATATAATCTAAAACATGAATACCATACATCCTTTGCTAATTATTTATTTATTTATTATAGGAAATGTCGAACTAGAATAGAGACAATCAACCAAATAATGCAACTCCTCCTCCAATACAATAATTTCCTAATACAGTAGTTGAATTCTAGACAACTACGGGTTCGGAGTACTCTACTCCACCACAGATTAACTCTACCCCATCATATGCACTATTTCTGGGTCATAAACCCCTATTAATCCAATTCCCCCAAATCTCATCATCAAGGAATCCCAAGAACAATATAAGAAGGACATTGGGTCCTCCAATATCGGGAATTCCACTGATAACAAAAATGATATCCAGATTTTTAAGGTCAATTATTTATATCTCAGAAATACGACTGTGGGCATCAGGGGTACAGACAAGTGGAAAAACAATGATCATGCCATAAAGGATTATGTGTGAGATAAACTTTGTAAAACTTTTACATTCCCACTCAGTTTGAAGGCAATTGTTCTTTCTCGAGTAGATGAATAATTAAAAAAACTATCAAAAGAACCTCGAAAAGGTTAGCTTCTTAAAGGGTACATCAAGTTCTAATATTTTGAGGTTGAATGATAAAGTCCAGTAAAATGTTGAAATACTCATTGACCAATGGAATGACTTCTAGGAGAAAGATTCCATCGAGGAAAAACTTTCCCAGAAGGAGAAAATGGATAGAAAAGGGAAAAGAATGTTGATGTCCATAAATTTGGGTCCAAATCTTATGATGATTTGCAGGAGCAATGGGTGAAATGGACCAAGGGGACTTTTGAAATAGGGAAAGATTATAATAGGGTCAATTTACACTTGCATGGAAAATGGAACAAACAAACGAAAAAACACTTAGACAAATTAGCTTGGACTCTTATGATATTGAATTTAATGATCGTATACATAGATGCTATAATAAAATAATGTTTAAATTATAGTCTTAAATATAATATTATATTATGGGACACGATGGAAGGCATGGCGAGTAGTCAGTTCAAGTGTAGCCCCTATCACATTGGCTCAGATTCCATATTCAAGGTACTTGGGAAGGACAAAGGGGGAGGAAAAGAGGTGTGAGCTTCAAGATGCTAAGAACAAAATTACAATGCACCGCATTTGTATTGGACGAGCTCTCTTCGGTGAGGTGTCACATGTTTAGATATGTGTAAGAACATGCTAATATGAGAGAGGATGTGTCAAGCCTTAAGAAAGAAATGAACAATGTTACAAATACCTTGGGATTTCTGACAATTGAGATCGAGGGATTGTGTTAATTTCTTACTAAAAAATAAGGCGAATCACAGTTAATGGCTCACAGTTTCCCCTTTCTCTCACCTCAAGGTTTCCTAATGCCTCCTATAACATTCCCTTCTCATCCACTTGTTGCAACCTAATTATGAGCATCATCATCACCATCCATGCACTATGACTGTGGAAAGTAGTATTATCTAAGGGCCTTAACTAATAGTAGGGTTATTGGCACATACACACTCATTTCTATGACTCAAGTAACACCTCTGCGTGGTGTCACTCTTTGAAACTAGGTGAGGTTAAGACATTAGTTGATACATATACTCGGGTTTCAAATAGGATCCTGTGCATTTTCACCACGGTGATGGGGCTATGTTACAAGCATATAAAAATGCATATATTTCCTATCCGGTTTATTTTTTGATAAAAATCAGGCGATGATCAATATTTTATTTTGGGACATGTTTGTAATTTTTTTTCATATTTTGGGACAAGTTTGTATATATCTATATTTCGTGGGACATGCGATTTTAATTTTCTGTTATTTAATGACATCTTAATTTGTTCAGTTTTACTTCAGATTGGTCTTCGTCTAGCTCATAAACTTCCTCCACATCGTTGTAAGAAGATTCACCGTAGGCTATCACAATGTTCACTGTAGCTAAATAATAAGCTTCCATATACCTACTCAAATCATCGATTGGGCTCCAATCGTACACTTTCTCATCCTCCAGGTTTAATTGAGCCATCTCAAACACGCACTCTTCCAAAGACTCCTTAAAAGTTTCTTCAAATAGCCATTACACTTTCATCAATGGTTCGTCCTCCTCATCATAAGTGTTGATAATGTTTTCCCCTCTTCATCGTGTGCCGAGGAAGGATTATTATTTACATTCACATGTGGAAACTGAATATCCTCTTTCTTGACATGCATGTCGATGAGACTTTTCTGCGAAAAATATTTTCTAACTGGGTGAACTAACTTATTATGAACCAAGTAGAATTTTATATTTTTCCTATCTTCTCGTGTCACAGGCTTTGTGTTGGAATTAATGGGCCTGCATAGTTTTTCACAAACCATGTAATCATAGCACTCAAGAGCTTTCTCCAGCGTATAAGATAGTTTGGGCGGATCATCATTGCTGTAGAACTTCTTCTTGTTGCCTCTACCTCTTCCTTTTTGGCCATTGTTTCCACCTCATTTTCTTTTATCTCCATCATCAGTATAATTCACTCTTGGGTGTACTCCCCTCCCCGAGCTAGTTGACTGCCTCAACATCAAACCCAATAAGGTTGGTCGTGGCATAGGTTTTACCACTAAGTTAATAATCCTCACAGATGTGAGGAGACTTGCAAATGTCCCTTATCTTATTTAATTGATCAGATGACATATATACTTAAGCAACAAACCCTCATCACAGATTTTAAAGAGCTTACTCTCTCTCGCATTTCCTCTCTCATATCTGGAGAGCATTCACGAAACCTTTTGATGTACACTACTATATCTTTGAGAGCTTCTATTTCTCTTACGCCAACTATGTGAGTGTGAATTCATCTTCTTCTAAAAAACTTCTACAAAAATTAGATATGGAGGTACTTCCAAGTAGCCATACTTCCTGGCGTCAAGTTTAAATACCACATATAAGTCTTCTTGGTTAGATTTTTTGAGAACTCTCTCAACCTCAGTTTTTTATCGTTGCAGTGGGCCCCAAGGTTTTCAACGAACCTCTTCACGTGCTCCTTGGGATTCTCCCCCCTGCCTGTGTAATTTCCAAAGATAGGTGGGATGTATCTAGGGTTTGTTATTGTACTCCTCTGGGTATGGAGTATGAAAATCGTCATATTCCTCCATCTCTAGAAGCTACCATCATCCTCAAGAGTTCTTTTTCCATTTCCTCTATGCTAGGTGAACTACCATTAGGAGCACACTTGGTGGCACTATAGGTATGCCACCTCCTAAAAATGTGACAAAAGCCATTACTGGTGCAGCCACATCACTAGTGGTGGCTTGAGCAGCTACACCCATAATAAAGGAGGCAACATTTGATGGTTTCATTGGTGGATCAATGGGGTTATCCATTGTTTGAGAAGCTCGCTCTGAGATAAAGGGAGCTTGTAATACTACTAGTGGTGTTGTGAAGTAACTAGGATCCCTTGTATATTCTAACACTTCCTGAGCATTTGGGGTCTTGATAAACTCAATAAAAAGACTCATTAACCTTGGAATTTGAGTCAGGCCTATACCATGTGCCATACCATTCATTATATCATCAGACGAACTAGGATCTTCTTATGCCATTCTCACCCTTTCCGAAAAAACAGTGATATTTTCTTCTTCCTCAAGTTGCAAAGCATAAAAATTTATGTTCTTGGCCACATTATCATTTTGCCATCTCTCAAAAGAGAATACCTATCCAGTGGAGTCGTCAAATGTAAGAGGTGGGTTCTTGAATTATAATTAATATTTAACGAGGCGTAAGCCCTTATCAAGATGTTTGACTAGTGTTCACAGAACAATCACAACTAACAATAAATACAAGCCCGCAGTAAATAGCCTTTAATATCAAAAGCTTATATTAAATGATATTCTTGCAGCATAAATGCTCTTGGAATATATTAAATGAAAAGGACCTCTGACAACCATGCTTTTTATATCTAATTCGATTAGCTATGCCCAATTAAATTAAAGCGGAGCATCAATATGTTCGTATTAGAAACATAATTTAAATAAATACAGTAAAGTAAACATGTACACTCCCATACGTGTAACCAAATCACATTATAGAAACTATAAGATCCACAAGTAATATCAGTACTGACTATAAAATGTCGAAACATACGTGACCAAAAATAAACTAGGTAAAGTATGTAATGTAAACCTCTCAACACTCTTAAATCCCTAACAATGGGAAAATCTCTGATACCACACTTTACGGAAAAGTGAAGGGATAAGATAATGACGAGCGTCCACCACTACAGGATCCTAAGAACATATGCAAGGTTATCCAGCTCCACGGTCTACTGTCCAACGGGGCGAGGACTTGTATAATACATATATATGCGAGACGGGAGAGGAGACATAGAAATGGGTGTCAAAAACAAGAAAATCTATACAGTTATAAGATGTACGTATGATTAGCGCATGCTCAACAAAAATTCGCTCCAGTAATTAATTCATTCAGTTACCCAACCAATGCTCCTATGTCGTAACTACCCAACCCAAACTCGAGTAACTTGTAATCTCGTATCGTATCATGATTAATCATTATTAATCTCATTTCAGTATTTAACATATCGAAATATTTCCTTCAAGTATAATATCAAATGCATCGATTCAGAATATTACTTTAAGATAAAAGCATAATATCTCACACAACAAATCATATCGAGTCACTGTCGTTACCCGGGGGAACAAGTCGTAACACTAGGCCTACATAGGAATATTACCCAATATTTCATGGCAAGGGCAATCATACTAAGTCCTAAATCTCATAGCATTCCAAGGTCTTCCTATTCGACCCGTATTACGACCATGCATACAATTTCGGCGGTTTATCTCCGACACGACAGTCTAGCGGAACCTAACAAGATCAATCACAATAAATCGCATTCAACATGTGACTACGTTGACTGGAAGACTAGTCTAGCATATACTCGATAATATACATGTAAAATAATTTCACGCATATTTATATATACAATCGTATCAAGTCTCTTACTCCAGTTATACAATAGTAATTATTTACGATATAACATAATTTACATCATTAATTTACTAATTCAACATCAAAATAATTTTATGGTTATATATCCCTAATAATCATAAGTATATGATCAAGTTAGAATATTAGTCACAACACCACAATTATCTTACTAGCAACATGAAAAACATTAGCACTCTTATTTCAACAACTTTTTGCCCAAAAATGTAAAATGCGGATTCCAGGTATTTTCGATCCGTTTTTAAAAAAACTTAAAACTACAAAGTTGTTCAGAATATGATTTTTACAGAAACTCAAGAGAATACTTCCATTTCCTGGTTAAAACTGGCCTAAAACTAACCTATAATGTTAGCCCCTGTTTTCGATAACTTTTTGCACATAAATGTAAAATGCGGATTCGAGATTTTTCTTATCCGTTTTTGAAAAAACTTAAAACTAAAAAGTTGTTTAGAACGTGATTTTCTACAAGAAATCGTGTGCACATAGCCATTTACGGATTAAAATAGACTCAAAATCAACTTGCAATGCTCGTCCCTTTTTCATTTTGGATTTGTATGAGTTCAATTTTTTTCTAGTTGGATGCATCCTAAATCATTTACATATTAATTACATCTCATCAATTTCAAGGTTTAGGGATTCAACTCATGTTCATACACTTTTTCATGAAACATTCAAGATTTAACAATCTAGATTAACTTGCCTTTGTTTTGTGTACGGAGGTGTTGATGAAGAAGATGGCAACCTCCTCCTCCTCTTCCTCCTCCTTCTTCTTCTTCTTCTTCTTCTTCTTCTTCTTCTTCTTCTTCTTCTTCTTCTTCTTCTTCTTCTTCTTCTTCTTCTTCTTCTTCTTCTTCTTCTTTCTCTCCCTACCTCTCTTACACACACAAAAGAGAAGACTAAAACCTACCCCTTTCTATTTATATTTTAAGGGTAATTTTTGAATTTAATTAAAACCTAGGGTGTAAAATGACAACGATACCCTTTTTCGAGTCAGTAAGGGTCTAAAAACTCCCAGAACACAAATATAACTTTCGGATACTTAATTTTAACTATTTTGACACATTTCGAATCATTGTGCACTCGAAATGGACATCCGAGTCACTTAGCTAAAATATACTTTTCGCACCCGACTCTTAAGTCCCGTGCTCAAAATTCGTAAAGTAATCGCTATCACTCACTAACGACATCACTTAAAATCATACATTCATATTTACTCTTCACGCTAGTAAACATATATGTAGATAAAAATTATAACTCTAATTAATATTTATCATAAATCAATTTAATTTCCCCATTAAATTATTTAATTTCTCACACATGCATAATTAATTATGCATTAATTTAATTTCCCTATTAAATCGTTTCTATTTCGCACATACACAAGTAATTAATAATCCATTAAAACTGGAGGGTATTACAATACCCCACAATCAACTTGGTTGGAGGGAGAAATAATAAGCACCCTGGCACAATAAAGGCAAGGCAGTAACCCAGAATGCACGATAAATGCTAAGGTAAGTGAATTGGTGGATGAAAAGGAATAATCACTCAACAATGAACTCACAACAAACTCTCTTGTCTAGAGCAAACTTAACTATGATTCTGGATATCAAAATTGTGATCTCTTGGAATTATTCAACTGGGGTATTTATATGAGTACAAGGTCACTCGAGTGACCTTTCTAGCATTAAATGCTTCTGAATGCATTTAATGCTCAAGACAGCGCGCTAAATGCATGAGATATAATATTTAGGCGGGAACGTTATTTAGGATATCAAAAGTCTCTTGGAATTAATTAGGATGTGATAAGACAACACAAAGGTTTATCATGTGAAGACTAAAAGGGACAATCACATTAAATTCGCTAGTTGTCCTAGGAATAAACCCACTTGAGTGATACTTTTCCCGAGTTCCTAAAATTTCAGAAGTCATGATATTATGAAAGCTAGTGAACGGTGACATGTGTGGGATGAGCTGTCTAATCAACCAAGTGTGGTCTTTCGAATGATGGTTATTTAAGCTACTTGGAACTATTCGTAAGAGATTCAAAGGACATATTAATAAACTATTAGGACTGAGGTCCCTTGATGGAGGTCCCTTAGAAAATGGTATCTTGACCATCCATTTAACTGTGCTTATTCGAACAAAGGTTTTTCCCAAGTGTGCTAAAGAGGTTGGTATTGCTTACCCAACGTTGCCTTATTCCCAATAATACAAACCAAATCCCTGCAAGGTTCTTAGAATGAGGTTGTTCGATAGAGCATGTAAGCTCTCCCCTTCCCCGCCATACATGGTCCTTTAAAAGTACCGATCAACCTCGTAAATATTATAAAGCAAACCAAAATATTTTTGACAAGGAAAGTAAATACAAATATATCATAATCCTTATTACAAATGAGACATCTTCATCTCTTAACTTATCTTGATCCTCGTGTGAATGACCTTCTTTCGAATAGCCTTGTTTGTAGGAAGTCCTTCGAGAGACCTAACTCTTTATTCTACGATTAATCCTTTATTTATGTAAGGCTAGTTTACAAATCAGCCTTAAGCTTGGACCTCCCCTATAATTCTCAAGTAAGAGTTTTTGTATGACCTTCGTTTCAACGTATTTATATAGTTGAACTGAATTTTAAAGGCTCTTTAATAGGTTTCGAACAATACAAAGAGTGTATGGGAGAGAGTAATAGAGTCTTTGATAATCATGTAAAGGGTGTTTGTGAATATTCCAAATACGCATATACAAATCTTAACAATGATAAGATCTCGTGCCCATGTACTTGTTATATGAACAATAAATTTAATTCTTAATACGATGTTGATTTTCATTTGTTAAGGTGAGGTATGTCATTAAACTATTAGATATTGACATTCCTTTGGGAAAATAATGTACCAAATGTTACGAAATAATTATTGGTACTCTACCGTGTGGAAGTGGTGAATGATTATCCAGCATATCGTCTTTTGACCAATTTAATTGATTATGCTTACATAGTTAACCAACATAAAAAAAATAAGCCTATGGATTTGGATAATGTTCATTACGACTAAGTCAATGAACAAGTTGATGCTGAATTACTCGAAGATTAGGAATACCTACGGTTGAAAATTAATGTGGCTAAACTTTTGTATAAATTACGACTAAGATCACTCAATATTGTATGAAATGATCGTCTTGCATAATTTGAAGAGTCGGTTAGGTTTATATGGAAAAATCATAATCAAAATTCTTGAGTGGTTTGAAGACATTCTCCAAAAAGAGAACACGTTACTAGATAGTTATTCAACCATGAAGAAGAGATTGAAAGGTTTGGGTTTTAAGTCCAAATTTATTCCTGGGTCTAGTATAATTCCATATTGTAACGCAACGGACACGGACTTAAGGATGAATTTCCTGTATGCAATGAGCCAAGATATTTGGTTTGTGATGTTGGAAAAAATAAGCCCACAAATTTTTGCAAGTGCGTGAAAGTTCCACAAAAGTTATTGAAGCAGTTTCCCCTCGTACCATGGTTGAAAAGATTTTTCATTGTACCATTGATAACATAGTCCATGAAATGGAACGCTCTAGAAGAGGTGGTTGGGAATCTTATGATTCATCCCATCGATTCACTCACATGGTCGTCTAATCTTTTGTTTGTGCCTTTCAAAACTTGAAGAAGGTATTATACTCAAAGTGAATAAATGACGACAATTGGTTTATTATTATGGATGCACCAAAGGGTTTGACTACTCAAGCAGATGCATTAAAGGCCCCCACATAGGTCTAGTCTGCTTTTGATGACAACCCTAATTTGAAGTATCTTTTACTTGATTAAGACGAAGATTGAGTTTTGAAAAAATAGTTTATTATTATTTATTTGACATTATATGACAACCCTACTTTATCGTATGTTTATGAACAAAAAATTTAACAAAACCTTGTATTTATTTACATTTATTAATGTATGTATGTCATGACTCTTTACAACAACCGGTTTATGAATGGAACAACACGAAACAATAACATGACATGATAACATGTTAACACGATAAAAAAATTATAAATTCATGTACAATAATTAATGTGATTAATATGTTCACTTATCCAAACAATGTATCTAAAATTTTTCTAGGATCGACATAGTGTTGTTCAGATGGGATTGATATTATTTGTGCATCGAGAATATTTTAATCGATGTTTTGTGGAACCCATCAGTCAAAACAAGGACTAATTATCGGTCTTATAATCTTGTCAAATTATAGCTATGCATAATCTTCTTTTGGCCAAGTATATTTTCCCGGGATAATAGCATGCATTTTACCCGACAGGTTCCGTAAATTGGGAATATGATTATTTTTTTCAGAATATTGATATTGTTCAAGGCTAATCATATATTAAATTTAAGTTTTATGTGTGTACCCTTGAACTTTGTTTTCCAAGTGTATCCAGTCGAACTCCTCAAGTGTTTCAAGTTGTCACAAGTTTATTTGATATTCTTGTTATAAAGGTAAGGAGCACTTGGCGTGTTTGACTGGTTATACCTGGATGATAAAGTTCAAGTGTAATCACACAATACTAAAATTATATTTGAGAGATTCCTAGATCAATACCATTATTAAAAAAAAACATTGCATTCCAAATTTGTTGAACCCGTCGGGTGAAACACATGCTATTAGTCGGGCTTTATAGCCTTGGGCAAAATAAGGTTGTGTATAGCTACAATTTAGCTAAGACTATAAGACTGACTAATATCTTGTATTTCAACTAATGGGTTCCACATAACGTCGGTTATAAGCACTCTCGATGCCCCTACAAGATTAATCCCCTCAGAACAAAAATTATGTTGAATTATTTCTTTACTCTCGAAGTAAATTTGGGATTAAAGTCCTTTCTTATATAGAATTATTTATTTACTCGCTTTTGTTATTTCTTACTTAGACTTATTTAAGATGAAGAGTAAATGTCTCATGGTCGGAGAGCCTTTTATTTTTGCGTTTTAAAACATGAAGAAGGTATTCTATTGAAAGTTCATAAATGACAACAATTGGTATTAAGTAAAACGACATGATAATACGACAAAAAAGTAAAAGTTAACATTCGATTAGTATTTTGATTAATGTGTTCACTGATCTAAATAGTGGAGCCGAAATATTTCTAGGATCGTCAAAGTGTTATTTAGAGGCGATTAATCTTATTGGGGCATCAAGAGTAGTTTTAATCAATGTTATGTGGATCCCATTGGTTGAAATGCAAACTATTAGTTAGCGGTATAGGCTTATACAAATTATAGTTATACATAAGCTTATTTTACCCAAGGCTATAAGACCAACTAATAGCATGCATTTCACCTGATGGATTCCATAAATTGGGAATGCAATTAAGTTTGGTTGAGAAAAATTGATATTGATTGAGTCTACTCACAAATTTAATTTTAGTTTTGTATGTGTACCCTTGAAATTTATTTTCCAAGTCTAGCAATTGAACTCATCGGGTATTTCAAGTTGTGACGCGGGTATGTCATAGTCTTGTTATGAACCTAGGGAGCACTGGTTAGCTTGTCTAGTTATACTTAGATGACAAAGTTAAATGTCACTCACTTATAACTAACATTATATTTCTTATTAGCCTTGACAAATATTAATTTTTCTCAACCAAAATTAATCGCATCCCCAATTTGTGGAGCTTGTCGGGTGAAATGCAGGCTATTAGACGTGCTTATAATCTTGGCCAAAATAAGGTTATGTATAGCTATAATTTGTCCAAGCCTATAGCAGAGACCAATATATTGAGTTCCAATCGATGGGTTCCATTCAGCATTGAAAAGAACCACTCTTAATACCCCAATAAGGTTAATCCCCTCAAAACAAATCTTTGTTGATGCTAGCAAGATTTTCATTTCACTATTTTGATCATTTATCACATTAATCAAATTACCAATGGGATATTAACATTATAGTCTTGTGTCGTGATAGAACTACATGGAATTTGATGCTAGTTATTTTTACTACGTAGGCATCTCGAATTCAAATTCGGATTTAAATTCTTTCTTACCCAGACTTATTTTTCTTTTTTTTTTATTTACTCACCCATTGTCACCCTCATCATTTCACTATTCTCAATAAACTTTTTAAGATAACGGTTAGGGTTTCTTAGTTAATTACATTTTGTAAATAACTTTGTTTCGTGTGAGCACCTTTGTATGTTTTCCTTGGGGTCTAACCATTCGAATTCATTATGTATTTCAAGCCTACCAAGGTTATGTCATAGTCTTGTTAAGTGGATAGGAACCCTGGATGCGTTGGTCCGATTGGACTTCCAAGAAACTATTCAAGGGTATTCATACAAAATTATTCAAGGTTATGTCATATATTTATTTCTCTTGAACTTTCTTCCTCGTTGCTTACATATTTAATATCCTTTTTATTTAGTTAATCCCATAAAGGTTATTTTGCATATTTTAGGGTTTTATTCCATTTGTAGCTTGTTTATTATACTACTATCACTAATCCAAATCTTTTTATTATCATATATACATTCACATCTATTTTCGTAAATAAAAACCAAACTTAGGGGGATTATACAATAATTTCCAAATTAGAGTGTTCTGATAATTTTATACACTTTCAACACATTTCATGTCTATTTTCAGAAATTAAAACAGACACTCTAGATTTAGATTATGGTTTAGATATTAACCTTGTTCATCTTATGAACTACACAAACTTTGATGCCATTTTTGGTTACGTAGGCGTCCTAATGTTATTTTGGGATTTAAGTCCTTTATTACCATCTGAAACATTTTTTATATTTGCAGATGTAGTTGGGGAATGAACACTTTGATAATTTTGCATATGCTTTGGGGAAGGACACTTTAAACATTTTAATATTTATTTGTGTTAGATTAATGTAATTAATTAAATGATTTAATAATTTTTGTATCATTGGTTTTTTGATTTATGAATTAGTTAATTTTATAATGGAATTATATACAGGTTTGAAACACATGTACATGAATTTTTTTGGAAGAAAATGAAAAAAAATATATTTTAATAAATAAATTCATTTATTTCTCACAGTACAAAACCATGACCATATTCATGAGAACACCCCATTCGAACTTTGATTTATCACGATTTGAAATCATGATCACAATAGCTATGGTCTCGATTGGGGGTCGCATTTCAAGACCGTGACTAACCATTCAAAGTTAACGGTCGTGAGGATCAAGAACCATGTCTGATAAAAGTTCGCAATAGGTTATCATGGCATATGGTCACGGTTTAAGACCGTGACCAGGGAAACACTGTCGTGGTAGGGGTTTTGGTTCTGGACCGTGACCATGCCCCAAACATTAAGGTTGTGAAAGAGATTGTGACCATCTAGTGTGGTCATGATTTTAGGTCGTGACCCCCCAAATGATCTTAAAATTTCCACAATCCAGAACCGTGACCCAAGAAGTTGGTCACGATACAAAACATGATAATTTTTGGTATTTGGTGTAGTTTATATGAGAGTTGATCAATATATTTATGGATTTTATGGAGTGTGAGATTAATGATTTAATGTGATTGGGCCAATTTTTTTACAAAAAATACACAACTAAAATTTGTAACACTACGTAAGCAGTATGTAAATCTATCAAATAATACATTGATGAAATAAGTAATTATCATAAGACTAACAATTAATTAAGCCATTAATAAATTCAATAAAAATGCATGGTAATACAAACACAAGTAATGATACCCCCCCCCCCCCCCCAATGGAGTCATTGTCATTAATTGCGGTACCAAAAGAGTTCAAATATTTAATTATGTTGGACATAGGTTTCCTGGACAATCTAGATAACATAATTATAAGATGTAAAAGTTTGGCTAATTCAGGGTGAGGTGATGTAATCTCCCAACGAGATATCTCATTTCACGAGAAAATTAGGATAATCTACTCGATTAATTCTAATTGGCCAGGAATCCAAATTAAAATTTAATCAAAAGTTAATTCTTTCATATTTAATTAAAAATTAATTTATCACCGATGATTAATAGATTTTATAAATGCACTAAACTTTTGAACCACTTTTTTTAGTCTTAAAGATAAAAGGTTTTAATTGGAGTAAAAATCAAGGACTAAAAAAATATTTTGGACATTGTTCTAACTAAAGAGGATAAAAACTTACTTAATCCATAATTTTCGTCAATATCTTAAAAATGCGATTTGGTTAGTTCCTCATGTTAGAAGTGGCTTTCCTCCTTAATTGAGGCAATTAATCAGCGTATGATGGTATTTTAAAATTTATAATAGGAAATTCTTTAAATTTAAGTGTAAGAATGTTCGGTTCCCCCAGTGTAAGTTTTATAACAACATATTTAATTATAAAAAATATACCGATTGGAATTTTTGAACACCGATATTGGTTTATGACGCTCCAGTAAGATCATATTCTAGAGACAAATTTCCTCTTGGGTTAACTAGGAATTTCAATAAATAAAAATTTGTGGGGAAACCTAGATTAATTTCATAATCCAATAGTGAAAATCATTAAAATCCAAAGTATGGTGTTAGTTATTGATAATCATTCAACTTCTAACCTAAAAGAGAAGAAGAAAGATAAGCCTAAGTCTCAAGGGCAATGATACGTCGTTAAGAAAGTTCATAATCCTTGAAAAGTGGCAAAAGGGACAAAATGCAAGTGTTTCAGTAAAAGTAATTAGAACATTGACAGAGACGGTGTCTGGTTTTCTTTAAACTAAAAGGAAAAAGGAACAAGGTAATATGAAAGAAGTGAATGCCCCCAAATTTTAAGCTACTACTTAAGAGATCGTTCACCACAATATTCCAAATTAAAATTTCTTTTCAAATTTTAACAATTATAAAGTTCTAATTTTAATTTCTTCAAAATTAAAATTATTTTTCTTTACTTTATTAGCACAATTAAACATATGACAAATTAAATTAAACTTAAAGTGAAATTAAACTACACAAACATTATAAGTTTCACTTAAACAAAATTCAATCCAATTAAAGTTAAACAAACTAAGCATGAATATTATAAATTTAAATTAATGCCGACTTGAATTAAATTAAACTAAAACTTAACCCAAACTAAATTAGCACCAAATTAAACTATAATTGTGATTTAAACATATTTTATCCTGATTAACCTAGCATGCATCTAAGTTATATTTTTGCAAGATAAAGTAAATCACAAACACACTACGCTACGATGTAAGAGGATAACCCAAATGGGAAAAACCCCGGACGACCTTGCCTACAAGTGCACTAAGTACGGTATTTTTACAAAAGACACGGCAAGAGAAACTTACAACAATGACTTGACTCCGTCCAAGCCTTGATGCTCCTTCGCTCTTCAACCTTCGCCTAGTCGACAAACACAGACTCCACCGTAGTCTCCAAGTCCATCGATAGGGATCGGTCACCATCAATCCATACACGGTGCCTTTCACCATATGAGCACGCCGCAATGAAAAACAATCTCTTTTTTGGGGTAGAGAAGGAACCCAAACAATCTACTTTGATGGGTAAAGAACCCACCCGATGCCAAGAACTCTCCAAGAAAGGATATATATATATGAACTTGGATTTAAACTAAAACATGTTGGGTGTAAACATATGTTTTTTTGGAAGAAATTTGTTCTTGAAAACTTAACACATGAAATGAACGTTTTCTCTTAAGAATCTTTCTCTCTTTTCTCTCTGGGAGGGAATGAAAAGGTTTCCGCACTTAGATAATCAGTAAAAATTAGTGGGCGAGTGGGACAAAAACTGTCAAAATCGCACAAAAACTGATGTTGTCGTTCGAACGAATTTTCAATGTCGTTCAAACGACTTTTCGAATGAGATTAAAAATGAGATTTCAGAAGAATTTTTCGTTGGAATTTTCGTTCGGACCAAAATCTAATGAGAAAACAGATAAATTTCGTTAGTAGTTCGTTCGAACGACCCGAGAATTTCGTTTGAATGAGATTCCAGGTTCGTTCGAACGACTTTTCAAAAAACCAAAATTTTCATTTTAAGCCCAAAACTTTTATGAAAAGTTCTAAAAATATTTTGTGAGAAAATACAAATTCGTTTATATAAAAAGAACACCCAAATAAATTTCCAAGATCTTATATATATATATATATATGCATTCATAGCTTTTGGAGACCTTGGAAAAAGCCACAATGTTGAGGACGAGAAATAAGGCACTTGAAAACGACAATGATATCTTCAATTTTTCTTGACCGCATCATCTTCAACTCTTCAAACATCATAGGATTGAGGAATCAACACTCTATCCTATGACTCAAATAATTTTGTCCGAAATTAATCCAAAACTACATATGGACTCAACTGTAAATGTGTGTCCTTAAACATCTCCTCCTTTGGCTATTCCGGGACAAAATCAAACCAAAAAATCCTAAGGGTCGTCAAGAAGGTCTAGACACAATCCCACCCAAAGAAAATAAAAATACAGACGTTTGACTCGACTCATAGGAAATGCTTTGCCGCTTTAAATAATGTCGCTAAGGATAAAATCATGTACACTTAAACAAAGCATCAAATGCATAGGGATTATAACAAACTAAAGTGCATAATATTAAATACTCCCCCTTAATTAATTCTCCCCCTATATCTAACATGATCTACCTAAGAAGTTCGTGTCTCCCCCTAAGTTAGATCTCCCCAAACTAAAGGGTAAGATACCATTTCTCCCCCTTTTTGTTCAGGAATAGATAAAGGCTAAAGAATTATAAAATCACTTATTTCTCCCCTAATTAAGGTAAATATCATTTCTCCCCCTTAAGACTACACAAGCGCTATGAATGAGAAAAAGAAAGTTAAACATGCGATGGTGTAAAATGACAAGAGCAATTGATCATATGGGCAACAATGAATGACAACTAATCCACACAAGGATAAATATTTACCAACTTATGATGAGAGAGAAAAATATACCATTAACATGTATTAAGCTAAGCATAGGATATCAACCAAAATTCGCAACAAGTTAGAAACCAATTTTGAATTAAAATCATATATGGACTAGTAAGCAAAGCAAAGACTAAAAAAAAAGAAATACCATATATATATATGGAACACAAAAGATACCAATAACGCACACGCATATATAGATAGGTATAAACATCACACAGAACATAAAAGACATTAATCCTTCCACACTGATATGGAAAATGTGTCTAAATACATGTGGTAAACGAAAGTGAAGGGGTGTGAACTAGAGACTAAAGAAATATAGACCCAATCACCTAAACATGTTCACAGAGTTCTCATTTGATTGAAAAACTTTATCACACTTAAATATAGATTCATGTGATAATATAAATTGAACTCACTAAACAAATATACACAATGCACACAAGCCTAGAATTTTAACGATTCTATAAACCAATAGAGTCATGACAAAATAACTTAACTAGGATACAAAGTCATTGTGCAAACCCGTTGATATATCCAACCAAACTTCCTCATTAATATTCTTTTTCTTTTTCTTTTCTATATGAACATACCAATTAAACAATGAAAGCCTTGGCTAATATTTTTATGCCACATTTTTTAGGCCAAATTTCAATAGTGGTTTTTCATGTAAAGTAACTTTGTCTTTCGTAGCCCGATTCCATTGATAAACAACTACACTGGATAAATATTTTTCTATATTGTTTTTAAATCTGGGAAACGGTTCTTACATGCACAAATACTCCATAGTCATAGCAACATGTATATGACTAAATTGATAGGAGAATATCTCACTCAGCTCAAATATACATGTGAAGTTACATTTTAAATGATCTCGTGCATGTGTGAATCGAAGAATATAAAAATAGAATCCATTAAGATACACAAAATCCAACTACTCTATGCAAGCGTGATAAAGAACACTTTAAGGATTGGACATGATAATCAAAATTTCTAGCCACATGGAAGCGGTGATGAAATTAGATTCAAACACAAGTATATGCCACACAAAATGTGTACAACTAAAATACACAAAAAATCTTTCTGAGTTTTTCAAAAATTTTAACCAACAAAAATTATCTCAAAATACAAATAAAACTCTTCTTGTATTTTTCATTTAATACCAAAAAAAATTAAAGACTAAAATACAAAACATAAATAAGTCATAAATCTAGCAATACATATATGATGAAACAAAGACTAGAAAATGACAAACAAACATACAACCAGAAAGAATATATCATGATGCACATAAACTAACGTATGTAAACAAAGCTAACACATTTAACCTTTAAATTTAGCAAGGGAGGTATCACGTGCAAGAATTGAAAATAAAAGAATCCTATCTTGTAAAGCCACTAAATTGGATCTCCTAACCCAAACTAGTGAAGAGTGACACTATTGGGATTAGGGAGTTTTGTTGACTCTACCAATGGACTTCCTAGAATCCTTTTTGATATCAAAATAAAATTTCCTAAGATGACCTTTTTGACCACAATGTGTACAAGAAAATACCCGACGAAAAGTAGCACCTAAGGATTTACCTTTGAAAGTGTTCCTAGTAGATTCTCTCAAACTTATGGTTTTTGTTTTATTAGTTGAATCATTTTTTATGTCAAAATCAATACCACACAAGTCCTTTTTAATTTGGATGATTCCAAGAATTTTATCTAATTTTTCGGACCTATATTCCAAATCAAATTTGACCCTACTTGAATCTCTCAACTTCTTTTCTAATTTTAAAATTCTAGATTCAAGTAAACACTTACTCTCTTCAAACCCAGTAAGCTCTTTCTTTATAGCCTCTATTAAATCTCTAAGGCTATCTCTCTCACCTTCTACATTCTCAAGCTTCTCACGAAGATCTCTCTCATGTGTCCTAAGGTCTTCCACTAAGGCACTCTCATTATTAACCTTGGCACGTTCCCTCAAACTAGATTCTAACTTCCAATTTACCCTTTTTAATTTAATCAACTCGGCATACAACTCTTGAAAAGATACTTAAGTTAACTCGCATTAACCTCATCTTCATCCTCTTATTCTTTCTCACTCTCAATTTCTTCTCCACTCTCTATACCAACAAATTTTTGGGATTCACAAACAATGGCCTCAAAAATGTCATGTATTAAGATGTCATTATTGGACGATTTCTCACTATCACTTACAATTCTTGCCATGAATGCGATAAAGTTACGCTTAATGGGGGATTCGAGTCCCTCTTCCTTATAACTATCACTAAGGGTCGCATTATATGAAATTGGTTGCTTTCCCTCCCTCCTTATTTTAGTACCACATTCTCTAGCCCTATGGCCATAACCCTCGTAACTATAAAATCTATTCAACTCATCCCTATTAAGATCTTCATTATACTTGGTAGGGAATTTCTCTGCTTTTTCATACTTAAACTTGTCAAATTTCTTAAAATCCTTTTCAAAATTGTCTTTATTAAATTTAGGAATTTTCTAAACTTCCTAGCAAACATATACATCTCATCGAAATCGATGTCACTCTCATCATAAAAAACTTGTTTTTCCTCTTTTGGGGGTTTTAATGCGATGCCTTATCTTTCTTTTTCTCATCCTTAGAGGTAAACATGTCAAGTTCATAGGTTTGTAATTCACCTGTGAGCTCTTCAAGTTTCGTAGAGGCTAAAGTGGGTAAAGAATTTAACACGGTCACTTTTGGAATAAACCTATCGGGTAAGGATCTCAAAATTATCTTTACTACACGGCTGTCGTCTATCTTTTCTCCCAAGTTAAAAGATGAATTAACAATATCAGAATGTCTAGCATAAAATTCCCTAAAAGTCTCACTGTCAAGCATTTTAATGGTTTCAAATTGAGTGCTGAGGTTTGGAGTTATCAAGCTTCTAAGACACTAGTTCTCTCATGGGTGAGTTGTAAAATATCCCAAGCCTCTTTAGCAGCTTCACACGTCATGATACGTCGAAATTCATCCGGTGTGACCGCACTAAAAAGAGCATTCAAACTACGAGAATTAAAATTTGCTAATTTAGGTTCATTCTCCCTCCATCTCTCTACGAGTTTAGGCACACGCTCATTTTCAACTAGACATATAGGTCGAGACAACCCATTAACTACGGAATGCCAAACCCTCTCATATAAGGACTTAAGTGCTGATTTCATTCGCGCTTTCCAATACACGTAATTTCAATCATAAAAAACACGAAATTTTGTAAAAAGTGAATTTTCCATTTTTTAAAACAATCTCAAAAGGACCTAAACGCAAAAACTTAGCGCTCTTAGATCTAACACCACTTGAAAGAGGCGAAAGCCCCCAAATTTTAAACTACTACTTAAGAGATGGTTCCCCACAATATTCCAAATTAAAATTTCTTTCCAAATTTTAACAGTTATAAAATTCTAATTTTAATTTCTTCAAAATTAAAAATTATTTTCTTTACTTTATTAGCACAATCAAATACATGAAAAATTAAATTAAACTTAAAGTGAAATTAAACTACGCAAACATTATAATTTTCACCTAAACAAAATTCAATCCCATTCAAGTTAAACAATCTAAGCATAAATATTATCGAATTAAATTAGTGCCGAATTAAGTTAAATTAAACTAAAACTTAACCCGAACTAAATTAGCACCAAGTTAAACTATAATTGTGATTTAAACCAATTTTATCTTTATTAACCTAGCATGCAACTAAGTGATACTTTTGCAAGATAAAGTAAATCACAAACACACTACGCCACGATGTACAAGGAAAATCTAAATGGGAAAAACCTCGGACACTCCTGCCTACATGTCCACTAAGTACGGTATTTTAACAAAAGACACGATAAGATAAACTTACAACAACGACTTGACTCCATCCAAGCCTTGATGCTCCTTTGTTCTTCAACCTCCGCCTAGTCGATAAGCATGGACTCCAACGCAGTCTTGAAATACACCGATGGGGATCGGTCGTCGTCAATCCACACTGTGCCTTTCACCGTATAAGCACGCTGCAATGTAAACAATCTCCTTTTTAGGGTAGAGAACGAACCCAAACAATCACCTTTGATGGATAGAGAAGAACCGGTGCCAAACACTCTCCAAGTATATATATATATATATATATATATATATATATATACATATATATATATACATATATATATATATACATATATATATATACATATATATATATATACATATATATATATACATATATATATATACATATATATATATACATATATATATATATATATATATATACATATATATATATATAAACATGTTGAGTGTAAACAAATGTGTTTTTGGTAGAAATTTGTTATTGAAAAGTTAACACATGAAATGAACTTTTTCTCTTAAGAATCTTTCTCTCTTGGAGGGAATGGAAAAGTTATAAAAATGGTTCCCACACTTAGATAATCGGGAAAAAGAAGTCGTAAAAGTAGTGGGCGAGTGGGACAAAAACTAACACTGTCGTTCGAACGACTTTTCAATGTCGTTCGAACGACTATGTCCGAACGAGATTTCAGATGAAATTTTCGTTGGAATTTTCATTCGAACCAAACTTTTAATGAGAAAACAGAAAAAATGTCGTTAGTAGTTCGTTCGAACGACTTTTCAGAAAACCAAAATTTTCATTTTAAGCCCAAAACTTTTATGAAAAGTTCTAAAAATATTTTTTGAGAAAAATACAAAGTCATTTATATAAAAATAACCCCCAAATACATTTCCAAGCTCCTATATATATGTATAAATGCATTTATACCTTTTGGAGACTGTGACACCCCGACTAATTAAATACCGGGTAGCTACTCCTTTATTAAATTAATACAAAATGATAAGTTGGTCCAGTTAATAGCATCACTGTCGAAAACATTTTAATGATTACTAACCACCTAGTATTTAAAAAGTGAGTTGCCAAATTTTAAGTTAACTCTGATTAACATGCAATAAAAAGGATAATGATAGAATAACAACATTCACCATAACGAAACAATAGAATAACCAACAACATAATATTAAGTCCGGAGGAAAAACTCCTCACAACAATCCCACAACTGAACTAAATAAAACAAAGTAACCTGAATTAATTACATGCCAAAAGTCTTAAAATCTGAAATAGGAAATATTTCTAATAGAAATGGGCGACATGACCTACAACTGATGAAAACTAAATATAGAGTCAAGATAGATGAAGCGTCTAGTAGCAAAGTCCTGTAACTTCCACAAACAGCTACAGCTCGTCACCTGAATGAGGATACTAAGCATAGTGTCCTTGTGGCTGGGCACCTAAAATGGTTTTTACAAAAATAGATTTCAAAGCAAATGGGTCAGAGCCCGAAAATGGAAATTATTTTAAAAACAACAAGTGTTTTAATAACATTAAAACAATGAATGAAAAATACATGTTAGGACGTACACTCACATGAATTACTCATCTCTCGACTAATTTGTGCACTCCTAACGTACCGTACCCATCTAATTTGTGCCAGTTTCGAGCCCAGAAATTCCTTTTTTCGTTTTTCCAACTTTTCTTCCTCTCTAATCTCATCTAAACATCAATCCAATAATTGTTCAAGGTTTCTAATCGTCCCTAAACATACTTAGGTCACATACTAACGTGTGTGTGGGGTTAATTCATTCTAAACATCATCCAAATATCAAATCTATACATTTTTCCCCAATTTCAAGAACATGAACCCTAGAAATTCTTAAATCCCCAATGAGCCTAATTAAATCCGTTTTTGTTTCATCCAAAATATATTATTATCAGATTAATCACCTACATACAATTCTACATGCAATTCCTCATCAAAATATAAGTTTCTAATTCCAATTTAATGGGTTTTCATAAATCTCCAAAACAATACCATTTTATCAATTTCCTATGCATGGAAGAAGCATTCTCCGCAACTAATGAAATTAAACCACTTGCCTTATGTATATCTCTGATTTTGATGTCGAATTGCTGAATGATTCTCTCTCTCTCTGCAGAATTCTCCTCTCTCTCTCTCTACAAGTCTTCTTCTCCAAGGTGACAATGGTGGCTAGGGTTTGCCTTAGGAAACTTTTGGAACTAATTCTAAAAACCCCCTTAGCCCATTAGGTCATAAGATGTAGTTAGTGGGTTTAGTTGGTAATTACCAAATTAGATTTTTATTTCCTAATTTTCGTTGGTTTTAATTCCCAAAAATTCAAAATTACCAAACTACCCTTTTACGTTGCCGGTATGGCCTAAAAATGCCCCGGGACCCAAACTAAACCCCCGGCTAGTGTTTTCTGACTATTTCGACCCTTCTGGATGCGTTGGCGCACTCAAAACGACCATACGATTAATAGAAATAAAATTCACTTTTTAATTAAATAATAATATTCCTGACGCGACTGTCACACGCGTCTCAACAAAATTTCCAAATGTGTCGTATTTCAATCTCACGACAAGTTTCATAGTTCAATATTACTATATAGCCATATATACACATTATATTCAAATACCAACTCACATCTCGTTAGTACTTTATCCGGATTAATTCCCAAATTAATTCACATTTAATTTAATTAATCCCAAAAATAAATATCATAAAAAATACGGGGTATTACATACTTCCCCCCTAATAACTGAATTTCGTCCCGAAATTCGGAACTAGAAAGTACCTGGTAAGAACAACTTTGGATAACGTTCGCGCATCTCCTCCTCGCGCTCCCATGTGGACTCCTAGACATTAAGATGTCGCCACTGAACACGCACTAACGGAACTATCTTTGACCGCAGTTTCCGCTCACTTCGGTCCAAAATAGCAATCGGCCTCTCCTCGTAGGAGCTATTAGGCTGGAGGTCGATGTCTTCCAAAGAAATGTGAGAATGAGCCAAATTGTCTCTAAGATATTTCCTTAGCGAGGAAATATGAAACACATCGTGAATCCGATGCAAATGCTCCGGTAACCCAAGTCTATACGCAACCGGTCCAATCCGCTCAATAATAGGAAATGGTCCCACATATCTCGGTGCCAACTTCCCTTTCTTCCCGAAACGCATAATCCCCTTCATAGGAGATACTCTGAGCAAAACCTAGTCCCCCACTTCAAATTCCCTGAAGGATCTCTTTGCATCAGCATAGCTCTTCTGCCTGTCCTGAGCTACCCGAATGCGACTCCGTATCAGCTTTATTCTTGTCAAAGTATCCTGAATCACTTCCGGCCCGAGTAGTTTGTTGTCCCCCACCTCCAACCAACATACTGGGGAACGACAAGGTCTACCGTACAATGCCTGAAATGGGGCCATGCCAATGGTGAACTGGTAGGAGTTGTTGTAAGCAAACTCTACCAGTGGAAGATACTGCTCCCATCCACCCCCGAAATCAATGATGCACATACGTAGCATGTCCTCCAACATCTGGTTTGTACGCTCGGTTTGCCCATCGGTCTGCGGGTGATATGCCGTACTCAACCGCAATTCCGTGCCCATGGCCTCCTGAAAACTCTCCCAAAACTGTGAAACAAATATTTTGTCCCTGTCAGACACGTTATTTAGGGGCACATTGTGAAGTCTCACTATCTCTGTAATAAAGAGCTGGGCATATTGTCCCGTACTGTAGTCTGTCCTTACGAGTAGAAAATGAGCGACTTTGGTCAACCTGTCCACAATTACCCAAATGGAGTCGTGACCTCTCTGTGACGTAGGCAACCCCGTGATAAAATCCATGGATATGCTCTCCCACATCCACATCGAGACCTCCAATGGCTGTAGAAGTCCTGCCGGTCTCTGATGATCCACTTTTACTAGCAGACAAGTGGCGCATTTAGAAACAAACACGGCAATATCTCTCTTCATCCCTCTCCACCAATACTGACGTCTCATATCTTGGTACATTTTGTCCCCACCGGGATGTACCACGAACCGTGAGCCGTGCGACTCTGCCATCACCTCGTGCCGCAACTCTTCCCCTTCCGGAACTACCAATCTCCCATTGAAGCGTAATCCCCCGTCTTAGCTAACGGTATAGGACTCAGCTCCCTCTGCTAATAATCGAACTATCTGCTCCTGACAGAATGAGTCATCTTCTTGTGCCTTTACCACTCTCGTGACAATCTGTGGTGTAACAGTCATCACCGACATGAATGATCGGGCCACTACATCCTGGTGTCCCAACTCCTTCCACTTGGCCTTCCACACCCCTGCCACTTCATCTACTGGCCTACGTCTCAACGCGTCTGCTACCACGTTAGCCTTACCCCGGTGGTATTGGATATCAAACTGATAATCCTTCACGAACTCAAGCCACCTCCGCTGTCACATATTCAACTCCTTCTGCGTGAATAGGTACTGTAGGGACTTATGGTCCGTGAACAATCGAAACTTCTCCCCCAAAAGGTAATGTCTCCAAATTCGAAGGGCAAATACCACTGCCGCTAATTCCAAGTCATGAGTGGAGTAATTCTTCTCGTGAGGCTTTAGCTTAAGGGAAGCATAAGCTATGGCCTGACTCTCCTGTTGTAATACACCTCCAAGTCCTTGCAAAGACGCATAGGTGTAGACTAGATACTCAACTCCCGGTCTCGGAAGTGCTAACACAGGTGCTGAGGTCAACTTATCCTTCAACTCATCAAATGCCAACTGACAGGCATCACTCCAGATGAATGGCACACCCTTACGAGTCAGATGTGTCAAAGGACCCGCTATCTTTGAAAATCCCCGAATGAACCTCCTGTAGTATCCTGCTAGGCCCAAGAAACTACGAATCTCAGTCGGTGTCGTGGGCTGTCCCCACTCCCTCACCGCGGATACCTTCCCCGGATCAACAGATATCCCCCGATCGAAAATAATGTGTCCCAAAAAATGAACCTCCTTCAGCCAAAACCCGCACTTCTCATATTTTGCATACAGATCGTTCTGACGTAGCGTCTGCAAAACCTGCCTCAAATGCTCTGCGTGCTCCTCCTCTGTCTGGGAGTAAACCAGAATATCATCAATGAAGACAATGACGAACTGATCAAGGAACTCTCTGAACAACCTATTCATCAAGTCCATAAACACGACTGGAGCATTTGTCAAGCCAAAAGGCATAACCCGAAACTCGTAGGAACCATATCTCGTTAAGAACGCAGTCTTCGAGACATCCTCTTCCCTGATACGCAACTGATGATATCCCGATCGCAAATCAATCTTCGAGAAGAAAGAAGCTCCTCTCAACTGGTCGAACAAGTCATCGATTCGGGGTAAAGGATATTTATTCCGTATCGTGACCTTATTCAACTCTCGGTAATCCACACACAACCTCAACGATCCATCTCTCTTCTTTACGAACAACACAGGGGAACCCCACGGTGAAGTACTCCTCCGTATAAACCCCTGACCCAATAATTGTTCAATCTGATCCCATAGCTCTCGCATCTCTGCCGGAGCCATACGGTACAGTGCGCGTGCTATAGGTCTCGTATCTGGTAATAAGTCTATGACAAAGTCTATCTCTCGACTGGGGGGTAGGCCTGGTATCTCCTGAAACACATCTGAATACTCCCTGACAACTGGGATCGAATCTAAAGGAATCGCAACCTCCTTAGAGGTATCCTCCTCTATGTAATACAAATGAGCGGTCGAGCCTCCCTCTGGGCGAGGCATCGCCACTACAAACATCTCTTGCCCCGGAATGGAAAAAATAATGCTCCCACCTAAGCAATCAATCATGGCTCTATAAGCTACGAGCCAATCCATACCAATAATCACATCGTGCTCATGCATATCTAATACCAACATGTCTGCAGGTAATACCAAACTACCAATCTCTACCCCCACTCCCTGGCATATAAAGAAAATAAGTGACCCACTTCCCAAGGGTGAGTCTACACACGTCACTGTGCTCTCTGCCGTGGCTAACAAACCTAAGGCTTTCGCAAAATGTGTAGCTATAAAACAATACGTTGCCCCCATATCAAACAAAACCCGACCCATAGTGCCATGGATAGGAGACATACCCTCAATAGCGGGTGGTGCCTGTGGAGCTGCTGCCTGCTGAAGCTGGTATACTCTCCCATACTGCAACTGCCCCTGCTGAACTGGGACCGCTGGAATGGGTGGCAATGCTGCCATCTGTGGTGGCGCCGGGAGGGCGGCGGGAAACACGGGTCTCTGCGGCTCCTGTCGAGCACCCTGCTGCTGCTGCGGGGCCCTGCCCCTCTTAGGACAGTCCTGGCGTTTATGGCCAGTCTTGCCACAAACGTAACACTTCCTCGGGAAGTTCCCCCCTCTATGTCCCTGCTTCCCCCGGCCCTGGTGGTCGTTACCATTCCTCCCCTAGCCCTGCTGGCCCTGCTAAAACTGTTGTTGGCCATTCTGACCCTGCTGGCCCTGATGACCGTTCGGACCCTGATGGCCCTGCAGGAAACCTCCCTGTCCGTGCCTGAAATTTCCCGACCTGAACCTCTTGTGATCCCCCTGCTGGGAACCCTGGTCACCCTGTCTTTGCCCCTGAACCGATTGTGCCCCACTGTCACCATGTCCTTCAGTCCTGCCCTGATGGCTGGACTCTCCCGATCTCTTGCCCTTATCCATATGAAAGCGGTGATCCTAGCAGTGTAACAGTGCATCGTTAACCACATCAGAGTAAGTGGCCAACGATAGATTCCCCAACAAATGATGACGGATCCTCCAAGTCAACCCGTCTGTAAATTTCTGTATCTTCTTCTCTTCTGTCGGTATCTCATCCGGAACGATATTCAACAAATTGGTGAATTCGGCCTCATACTCGGCCACAGTCTTACCTTCCTGTCTGAGATTCATCAACTTCCTCCTCATTTCCGTGTGAACAACTGACAGAAAATACTTGCGGTCAAACCGCACCCAAAACTCATGTATAGTGAGAGTATCTCTCTCCTCCACGGTGGTAATAGACTCCCACCACTGCAGTGCAGACCCCACTAGCTTAAAGGTATCTAGTATCTGCTTCTGGACATCGGTGCACTCATACATCCTCAAGTGCCGCTGAATGTCCTTCCTCCACTGACTCGAAACCACAACATCGGAGCTACCTGCGAACTCCGGTGGGTGTGCTTTCTGAAAAGCATCACGTACACGTTCCCAAGCAGACGGGAATGCATGTGCCTGAACTGGCGCATCTACTGGCGCCTGAGGTGGTGCCTGCTGAACTACGGCTAGTGCGGCATTTACCGCCTGGGCCACAATGGCTGCAACCTCGGTGGCATTCATCGTGCCCTGAACTGGTGCGGGCTGTGGTTCTGGCGTAGCATCCCTAGGAACCAGTTGTGCACGTCGTGGAGGCATCTGAAATAAGAATAAAGTTTATAAGTTTGCAGTTATAAACTTGAAATAGCTGAAGAACGTAGCATATACAAAAGAATACAACAGTCCTAAAATATAGGGCTCTACATCAAAGAAAGCTCAGCGGAAACATAATAAGCCGTACAGATCCTAAAGGACACTAGAACTTGATGCTCTGATACCACCTATGACACCCCGACTAATTAAATACCGGGTAGCTACTCCTTTATTAAATTAATACAAAATGCCAAGTTGGTCCAGTTAATAGCATCACTGTCGAAAACATTTTAGTGATTACTAACCACCTAGTATTTAAAAAGTGAGTTGCCAAATTTTAAGTTAACTCTGATTAACATGCAATAAAAAGGATAATGATAGAATAACAACATTCACCATAACCAAACAATAGAATAACCAACAACATAATAATAAGTCCGGAGGAAAAACTCCTCACAAGAATCCCACAACTGAACTAAATAAAACAAAGTAACCTGAATTAATTACATGCCAAAAGTCTTAAAATCTGAAATAGGAAATATTTCTAATAGAAATGGGCGACATGCCCTACAACTGATGAAAACTAAATATAGAGTCAAGATAGATGAAGCGTCTACTAGAAAAGTCCTGTAACTTCCACAAACAGCTACAGCTCGTCACCTGAATGAGGATACTAAGCATGGTGTCCTTGTGGCTGGGCACCTAAAATGGTTTTTACAAAAATAGATTTCAAAGCAAATGGGTCAGAGCCCGAAAGTGGAAATTATTTTAAAAACAACAAGTGTTTTCATAACATTAAAACAATGAATGAAAAATACATGTTAGGACACATGAAGTACTCACCTCTCGACTAATTTGTGCACTCCTAACGTACCGTACCCATCTAAGTGACATACATATCTAACCAAACCGTAATAAGTTCTACCCCTTACTACTCAATTCCCATTATACGTTCTAGCGTTATCAAATAAATAGAGGGCTTACTGAACTCGGGTACTCAATTATTAGCAATACAATTCACTATCGATTAACCCATTATGATTTCTCAAAACATTACCATAAATATATTCACAATACCAACATGAAAGTTCCCATTATTTAAGTGTATATTATTCACGTCATAAATATACAATACAAGCACCCCAAGACTAAGCTGCGGTGCACACATACTCTGCTATCCATCCCGGTACATCACGTACATAAGGATCACGCATTCCGAATCTCTCAGGAATCGTTCTCAGATAACAAAAATCACAAACAATGGAGGTGAACACAGTCACATCACATGGGTCACGCACATACCTACGCTCCCATGATTAGCAGACTTATTAACATCCCAATAAGTCCTTCTCTGACCTATGTTCTCGAGGTACCAATCTAAATTCGGGCAACACAAGGATGAGATGTCCCTAAGCGAACGTAAACCTATGGTGATAGCAAGTATGGTAGGTATGTCATACACATAAAATCATATACATATACTAAGTATGCACACATCTTAGAAATCACCATAATTTATTTGTGGTACACTTCTCATTCTCGTACCGACGTATAATGTTACACAATTACATATTCCCGGTTAATATAATTATTTAAGCCGTCAATAATTCTCGCATCGTAATAGTCACTCACGTTCTATTCCTCAATTTCCATTCAATTCAAGTAACACTTCTGTGATTTACTCCTCAATATATCCCAAATGTCCCAACTATATCAATCTATCACCTAGGGAAGGTTATCTCTACAATTAAACAAGGTTACGGGACATGCGAAATCAAAACAGTCCAAAAAGCCTAAACTGTCAGCTCGTTAGAAGTCTCGTTCGAACGAGGTTGTTCGAACGAGAGTTCGTTCGAACGAACTGGGCATCTAACGAGATCTCGTTCGAACGACAGGCATCGAACGAACATTCCCCTCGTTAGAAGGCAAACTGTCAAATCGTTAGAAGCTTGTTCGAACGAGCTCGTTCGAACGACCTGGGCAGGTCTTCTAACGAGAGGCCAGTTTCGAGCCTAGAAATTCCTTTTTTCATTTTTCCAACTTTTCTTCCTCTCTAATCTCATCTAAACATCAATCCAACAATTGTTCAAGGTTTCTAATCGTCCCTAAACATACTTAGGTCACATACTAACGTGTGTGTGGGGTTAATTCATTCTAAACATCATCTAAATATCAAATCTATACATTTTTCCCCAATTTCAAGAACATGAACCCTAGAAATTCTTAAATCCCCAATGAGCCTAATTAAATTCGTTTTTGTTTCATCCAAAATATATTATTATCAGATTAATCACCTACATACAATTCTACATGCAATTCCTCATCAAAATACAAGTTTCTAATTCCAATTTAATGGGTTTTCATAAATCTCCAAAAACAATACCATTTTATCAATTTCCTACGCATAGAAGAAGCATTCTCTGATTTTGATGTCGAATTAGTGAATGATTCTCTCTCTCTCTCTACAGAATTCTCCTCTCTCTCTCTCTACAAGTCTTCTTCTCCAAGGTGACAATGGTGGCTAGGGTTTGCCTTAGGAAACTTTTGGAACTAATTCTAAAAACCCCCTTAGCCCATTAGGTCATAAGATGTAGTTAGTGGGTTTAGTTGGTAATTACCAAATTAGATTTTTATTTCCTAATTTTCGTTGGTTTTAATTCCCAAAAATTCAAAATTACCAAACTACCCTTTTACGTTGCCGGTATGGCCTAAAAATGCCCCGGGACCCAAACTAAACCCCCGGCTAGTGTTTTCTGACTATTTCGACCCTTCCGGATGCGTTGGCGCACTCAAAACGACCATACGATTAATAGAAATAAAATTCACTTTTTAATTAAATAATAATATTCCTGACGCGACTGTCACACGCGTCTCAACAAAATTTCCAAATTTGCCGTATTTCAATCTCACGACAAGTTTCATAGTTCAATATTCCTATATAGCCATAGATACACATTATAGTCAAATACCAACTCACATCTCGTTAGTACTCTATCCGGATTAATTCCCAAATTAATTCACATTTAATTTAATTAATCCCAAAAATAAATATCACGAAAAATACGCGGTATTACAAAGACCTTGGAAAAAGAAACAGTGATGAGGATGAGAAACAAGTCACTTGAAACTAGCAATGATATCTTCAATTTTTCTTGGCAGCATCGTCTTCAAATCTTCAAACGTCATAGGCTTGAGGAATCAACACTCTATCCTATAACTCAAATAATTTTGTCCAGAATTAATCCAGAACTACGTATGGACTCAATTGGAAATTTGTGTCCTTACATAATAGTTTATTCTCTATTAAATTAGAAGCATGATTCGTGATCGTGTTTGCCGAAAACTGGTGTATAGATTCGGGAGCCACAAATGAAGTCTGCAACTCTTTGCAGAGGTCCTAGGTTATCGGGGAACTACTTAAAGGATATATGTTCAAAGTAATGGAAAATAAGAATAAATCAACATTATTAGAAGTATGATTCTATTTTAGATTTGGTATAAACAAAATGATAATGTTGGAAAATTATTTTATGATTTTTTTTAAACTAACTGTTTATGGCTTCTAAATTATAAATGAACAAATATCTAACTATTTTAATACAATGTTATTATTAAAATTTGGAAATATTTTATCTGTTCTATTACATTGGAAAAAAAGTTATACATTATAAGGATTGTCTTACCAACACTGCTAAACACTGAAATGAATAATATCAGTGGACAATCATGAAAGAGAAACTTTCCTTCTTCGTTGAACCAAACACAATATGTGAACTTATTCTTAGGCCCTTTTAATATAAAAGGAATTCAAAGACTATTATAAAATAGAATATTAAGTTCATTGGTAGTGCAGGCACTTCCAGTATATGAATACTATTTATAAGCTAAAATGACAAAGAGTCCATTCACGACCATAAAACTAAAGAATTAAAATTATGTTGGAAATGTTTCATTTTGAAAACTGTTCACTAAGTTTTTAACATAAAGTTAAAGATTAAGTAAACTTCGAAACAAACTCGTTTAAGAAACTCCTTTTAGAAATCTTAGAACATGATGTGTATAATTTGATAAATTCAGATTCAAGACTTGGTAGCTTGATTACCTAGGTTTTAATTTAAAAACCTATACTGATTCTTTGTAAAGAAATCAAACCGTATAATAACTAACAACATAAATCATTAAAGTTTGACACAAGTATTTTTAACGTGGTAAAACCTCAAATCTGAGAAAATATCCACGGTGACCTCTACACCACAAACAAAAAAACCCACTAAAACATTTTCAAGAGTTACAAGCACATGAACATGTAAACACAAAATCCTAAAGCTAAAAGACAGAAATATACCTAACGAGCATAAATATCTTCCACAATATTCTGATTCTGATGCTTTTGATCTTCCTGGTCGTTCCTTACTTTAACTCCTTGCTCTAATGGTTTAGTCAAACTGAATCTCTTAAAGGAACAATATTTTTTCTATTTGTTTGTGTGAGAGTGTAGTGACCCTGAAGTGCCTAATATGCAGAATGCAACTAACTTTGCTCTTAAGAATATACAAACAGTCCACAAATTAGAAGAATTCGATATTACATGCAAGTGTCCAGTTTCCAAGAAAATCAGACTTCTATTCGAAACAATATTTCATATTCGAAGTTAAATCTTTCAAAAAAAAATATCTAAGCAACGAAAATTTTATTTATGTACAAAACAAGTTTCACAAGCTATAAAACTTTGTTTTAGAAACAAAAACCTCTTATTTAAAATATACACTCATTTTCAAGTCTCATTTTCAAGGTATTGAAATAAGAGAGAATGTATATAAACAAATGCACATTATAACTCATTATCCAAACAGAAGAAGGTATAGATATATTAGATCAACGTGAAATATATCTCAAAACTGTTTTTCATAATTTCTAGAAAGAAATACAAAAAACATATAGAGCTTCGTGTTCCTAAGGGAAATAAAGTTTGAAGAGTGTTCTTCAAACATCCAAACACATAACCCTCAAGAAAACCTAAATTTCTAACACTCAAGAATTATGGCTTTCTGGTATGGTTTATTACGAATATGTATATATTTGGTTTGGGAGAAAACTTCGATTTTTCTCTCTATTATTCTCCTGGTTTTCTCTTTCTCTCTCCTTTCTTTTTTCTCTATCTCTTCTCTCCCTCTTTTATTCTCTCAGATGGATAAAGACTCAAAAGTCTCTAAATACCTCACCAAGGGTCCATATTTATACTAGGTAAGGAATTTTTGGACGATCGATTGAAATAAATCTATCATTCATAAATGCACAACACAAACTCTCACTCACATTGGTCCTCACTAACCTCACTTGGATTAAGTCAGATAACATGTAGATCATTGATTAAAATGGAGCCAAGGGATGAGATTGTGTCTAATAGTTGTGAGACAAAAGAAACATAAACCTGCCCAATCAAATGCACACACGTATAAGGATATAACTGAAACAAAAATGCATGTTTTAGAAGTTTTTAAGGGAGTTATAAATCCAATTTTTAACCCAATTTTTTTTTAAATTCAATTTTTTAAATGTTCAAAATCATTTTAAACTATTTTAAAAGTTCTCAAAAATATTAAAAAATATTTTAAAATATCTAAAACTATTTTAACGCCTGCGTGGGCACACACACACACACACACACACACACTAATGTATTTCATGAATATGTGTCCTACCTATATTGTTAACTTCCCCTTTTTGGCAATGAAGGTTGTTTTGGACTGGTTGCATTATTGGTGAAGCCTTGCAATACCATGGATAAGATGCTCAAAAGAATCTACTTAATTTTTTCAATATATCCAAACTAGTTGGAACTCTTATATGGTGCAACCTCAAGTAAGTCAACCATATAGTGTGTTATCAATCTCCCCCTTTGGATATTGGAGGAAAAATTCCATTGAGTAATCTGTTCTCATGGGTAGAAAACATAAAATCCTAGATTCCTATACAAAAGAGATAATCTACCCATTTCCATCCTAGAACCGAAAATAAGAGAGAAAAAATACATTACTCAACTAATTACAGGCCAATACACTAATTTGGTAAGATTGTACAAGGGATCTATAAATCAGAATGCCAAAAATAAAAAACTTAATGGCATATTAGTTGAATCCTGATTAGATAAAATAATATAATTCAAGTCGTTACTCAAGTTCTTCCCCCTGATTTTGCTCGAATTGACAATGGGGTAAACATATATGTATAAACAGGGATATAAGATTAATTATTCTCCATAGAGAATGCCATAAACAAGGGTAATATCAAGGGTCTCCTACATTATCAAGATAAATGAGGAGTCTTTTTTCATTTATGGAACAACCATACCCTAAATCCTCATAAACCAATTATTAGCATGAAAATTTCCGAGGATATGACATATATGAAAAATAATTATGTAAGCACAATCATACCTATGGATTTCCTAAGAGATTAAAATATAATATTGTACAATGGTTTAGTAAATAGGTCACCAATTGTTTTTCAGTGTTAATATATTTAATATCAAGTTCCTTAGATTCAACAAGCTCATGAACAAAGTGATGCCTAATCTTTATATGCATAGTTCGTGAGTGCTGTATCGGATTTTTTGATATGTTAATAGCACTCTAGTTTTCAAAATATATGGTAAATTTATCTTCGATAATTTCATAATCACTAACCATTTGTTTGATCCATAAAAGTTGAGCACAACAACTACCCGCATCTATATATTCAGATTCTCCAATTGAAGGGGATATATAATTGTATTTTTGTACTACTCCATCCTACAAGATTGTTTCTTACATAGTAACAGGCCACAGACGTGCTCTTACTATCGTCTGAGCATCCTGCCCAGTGAGCATCAGTCTAGCCAACTATAGGGGTAGTAGTGTCTTTTGTGTACTAAATGCCAAAGTTTAGTATTCCCTTAACATATTTTACTATCTTATTTACACACAATATATGACATTTTTTAGGTGCGCATTGATATCATGAACAAACACATATAGCGAGGGAAATATATGGTCTAGATGCAGGGAGGTATAATAAACTCCCTATCGTGCTTTTATATAAGGTAGGATATACGGCTTTCCCTTGTTCCTCTTTAGATAATTCCATGTATGTGCTCATGGGTATATGTCATGTTTTGGAATTATTAAGACCCGATTTTTTAACGAGACCACTAGCATATTTCGATTTGGTTATGAATAAACCATCACACAATTGTTTGACTTGTAAACCTAAGAAATTTTACAACTCACCCATTAAGGACATATAAAATCTAACGTACATTATATTCAAAAAGTCCATTACTTGACTAGATGAGGTGCAACCAAACATGATATCATCTACGTAAACATGTTCAATTAAGACATAATGTTATATCTTCCTAACAAACAATGTATGGTCGTTACCATCACGCTCAAACCCTTTATTGCGCTCATACCACGATTTAGGAGCTTGTTTTAAGCCAGGCAAATCCTTTTTAAGTATAAAGACATGATTAGGGTGAGAGGGATATACAAACCCTTTAGGCTTCTGTACATATACTATCTATGAAAAATATCGCTTAAAAATGCAGACTTAATGTCCAATTGAAAAAGTTTGAATTATAAGTGACACGTTATAGCAAGGAGGAGATGATATACTCGAGTCTTGTAATAGGTGCAAAAGTCTTGCCAAAGTCTGTTCCCTCTATCTGAGAATGTCCTTGTGCTACTAACCTAGCCTTATTTTTAACTACAACCCTAGTTATATTAGTTTTATTTTTAAAAATCCAACGAGTGCCAATAACCTTCTTGTCTGTAGGACATGGGACGAGATACCAAACATCGTGACTCTAAAACTAGACAGGAACTTCTTGCATATCATTAATCCAGAACGGGTGGCAAAAGGCATCGTTTACACTTTTTAGTTCTACTAGAGAAATAAAGCATGAAAAGTTAGCTACTTTTTAAAGTTGGAATCTTGTTCTCATTCGCTCAAATAGGTTACCAACTACCTTTTCATGGTAGTGGTCTTTAGAAATCCAGGTTGGTACCACAGTGCCTTTAGGTGGCAGTGTATCAGCTATCTTAAGAGAGTCATGGGTAAAAATAGTTTTAGACTCATCCAAGATTACTACTTGACTATCACAACTCTCTGCACTAGTGTCATTTATAATTACATTAATAGACTCCATGATGACTTTGGAACGTAGATTATAAACACGGTATGCCTTACTTGATTGGGAGTAACCTAGAAAAATTGCTTTATCACCTCGGGTATTAAATTTTGAAAGGTTTTCTCTGTCTTTGCAGACGTAACAAATGCTCCTACAGGCTTTAAAGTACTTTAAGTTAGGCTTCTTATTGTACCACAATTCATATGATGTCTCTTTGGTATATTTTCCTGAGGTATACATGGTTAATAATGTGACACGCAGTCTGGACAACCTCAACCAAAAAGTATTTTGGTAGAAATTTTGAGTGTAACATCCGCCTAACCATCTTTTGTATGGTCATATTTTTACGTCTAGCAATGCCATTCTGCTGAGGTGTCTTATGTGCACTAAACTCATGTTTATATCCATTACCTATCCAATATTTTGCAACACCTGAGTCTTTGAATTCTCCACCTTTGTCACTTCTTATGCGAGATACTTGGGTGTCCTTCCCGTTCTTAATTTTTAAAAGTTATTTTAAGAACTCACGGAAGGTATCAGATTTATTTTTCATAAAAGCGACCCCAGTAAATTGTGTAAAATCATCCACCATGAAAAGAATATAACTGTTAGCACAGAGGCTGACAGTTCTAGAGGGACCCATAAGGTCCATGTGGATTAGTTCGAGAGACTTTGAAGTTAAAATATCTTTAACTTTCTTATGAGCATATTTACTTATCTTCCCAACTTGATCGAAATATTATTGAACTGATGTGAGTAAAGGATATTACAAGAGAGGAGAAGAGAAATATTACAACTTATGACTGATGATCTCAACTGAGAGGAAGCTCTCCTATTTATCATCTACGGACTTCATCCGTTATGTATTCTAATTCAGAAAGAAAAGAGAAACAAACAAAAGAGATAATACAATCTGACAGCATCTTTCATTTTTTCAAAAAGTGCACAGTAATATTAAAGTAAATAGTTGTTGCACAGTAAATGTGCATAGTAATGTGATTTGGACATTTTTGTTTTAAATGCATATATTAATTTTAGCGACAAAACAAACAGTAATATCAAATAACATAGTTATTTATATAAAACTAGGATTAAACGATATTTCATACAACAATTATAATCAAGTTACGACTGTCCTTGTAAAAAAAAAAAAAAAAAAAAAAAAAAAAAAAGAGTAAAAATCACGGTGAATTAAATATAAAGATATTATTATATTATTTTGAAAATCTTTAAAAGTTTTCATAAAACCCATATCCCTATTATTGTTTCAAAACCCATATTTCCATTTTCCAAAAAGCTACTCTAGTTAAGCAATAGGCATTAGGAAAACTGGTTTTAGGCACCTGAAACAACAAATAATAGGAGGTCTTAGGTACCAATGGAATCTAGAAAAGATGAACAAAATAATAATAATATTAATCTACAATGTTTAGCACCATGGTTACAAAAAGATGAGTCTATGTATAATCATAGTTTACATATAGATAAAAAATCTGAAAATGATATTAGTAAAATTAGTACTACGTTAAATAGTTTAACTGATATAGTTTTTAGTTGGGTCAAACGAACTGAAAGACATCAGGTCGTTAATCAAAATTATGTAGAGAAAAAATTAGATTGTATTGAATTCAACTTAAATAAAGTTGATCAAAAAATTAGTCAACTCGAAACGGTTAAAAATTTAGATCTAAAAGAGGAGACTAAACAACAAATTGAAAATCTATTAAACAAAATAGATAATCAAAATCCAGAACAAACTGGAATGAATAACCCAGGGGATAACAAAATTCCTAGGTTATATTATGGTTCGGAGGAAATTAAAGCTCTTCAAACAGAAGAATTTAATTACACCGAATATATAAACGTTCGTGAAATATTAGATTATTGGAAACATCTATACAAAGATCCAATATTAACTGTTTCAGAACGCAATAAACTCATTGAACAAATACAAACCACGTATTTGGAAAATGAAAAATTATTACAATACTATCAGTATGAATTAAACCAATATTCATCTGATGAAGAAGAAATTCCACCACATGTAGTAAATACAATTGATGGAAAAAGGAAGGCTGAAGACCCACTTCAGGAATTCCAAAATTGGGAAGCTTTCGAAGATTATATGCAAACCCCTGCATATAAAAATGAAAAAGAAGATTTTGTTAAAACAGGCAATGCTTCTACAAGTAATACTAAAAATGAGGATGAACCAAACCCTTTTTTCCTAAGAAGAGATAATTTGAATAAACAAAATATATCTCAACATGGTATTTATCTTGATCTAAGGCATATACCTTTTAAAGATCAAGAACAAACTATTAACGAGTGGGCACAATCCATGTCTATACTCATTACTAATTATAAGAGTACATGGTCTAAAGAAAAATTTTTAGACTACCTTGCTGCAACACTCCAAGGTGATGTTTTACAGTGGTTGCAACAATGGGAAAGCTCAGAAATAGGAATTCAGCAAAAAACTGAACTCCTACAAACCTTCAAATCTTTTGATGAAATATTAAAAGGATTTGTTGAAATAATTAAAGAAAATCTGATTGGATATACTGGAGAACCCAGACTCCAAGAGGATGCGTGTTACATCTTATCTAAACTAGAATTATGTAACATTTGTCAATTTGAAGAATTTGTTGAACTATACAAAAAATATTATTTCAAACTAAAACATTCAGAGACCAAACACTGGATGGATCAATTCTTTCATAAACTCCCAAACCCATGGGATGAAATAGCTTTAAAATCTTATCCTGGCTGGTTAAAAACTATCGGAAAGGACGAAAAAGATGACAATCTTGGTTTTCGCATAAATTGGGTATTGAGAAAAATATCTGACCACTGCATTGAAATAAAAGCCAAGAAACAAGTTAAAAATCAAATCACAAATTCTAAAGCTGGTTATAAATGTTGTGATAAGATTTTAAAAGAAAACTGGAAAATAGGATGTAATCCACCTCCTAGAAATTCCAAATATTCTAAATATTCTCGAAAGAGAAAATTTAAATGGAAACCTTGGAAAAAGAAAACATCTTTTTCAAAGAATAAAAAATATATTAGAAAAAAGAAACCTTCTAAAAAACCACCTCTAAAAAAGAAGTGTCGTTGTTACATTTGCAACGAAGAAGGCCATTATGCACCTGATTGTCCTAAAAAAGGAAAAAGTGCAAATAAAATGATAAAATTTCTTGAAGAACAAGAATTAGAAATATTCTATGGAGAAGATTTATCTGATTCTGATATTTCTAATTATGAAATTTTATATGAGATTGAATCTGATTCGGAAACATCCGATGAAGAATTCGTATTTATGTATAATACTGCAGAAGTACGAGGTAGTAGCGAAGATGAGCTACAAACAATAGCCCTTCGTGAAATAGTTGGAGAAGAAATCACTTTTACCAACGAACAACTACAAGAAATTGATAATCAAAGGCAACTTATAAAAAAGGAAGATGTCTATAAATTATCAAAATTCAAATTATTCTCAACAAGAATATTTGAACAATTTAATGGTAATACTACTGCTGGCTCAACAGATGATGAAACAGCAGATATTAAACTTTTTGATTTAAAAAAGATCAAAAGATGGAAGAAGAAACACCCAAATATTAAATATATACACATCGGGTTTATTCAAATCTGTATTACTGCCCTGTTTAGACAAGGTATGGATACACCCGTAGCTATACTGGTCTTAGACAAAAGATTCAGCAATCCTATGAATGCCATAATTGGAGGAGTACAATCCAATTTAGTAAATGGAGTTATTTGGTTTAATATAAAACCAAATTTCTTCATATCTATTGATGATCCAAATATTGAGGAATCTGTCATTATAAAAATCCAAACCAAAGGAATAGGAATGAAAGATACCTCACGAAATATGTCAATACATTGGAAAACAATTCATGAATTGACCACTCTACCACATACTAATACACAAAATGTGGATAGAAATATTATAGAAATATTTGAACCTCGACCATTTGATTCGGCAATACAGCCCAGATTAATCAACTGGAGAGATTTGGAAGTACCAAGACAATGGATACTACCCCAAATAACAGAACCACCTCCTGAAAAACAACAAAACAGCGTTGAATTACAGGTATCTGGTAATAATGTCTATTTTAAAAATAAACATTCAGAAAATTGGCAAAAGAATTTTCCTGACAATGATTGGGAAAAATTAAAGGGAAAAAACCTTTTAAAAGGCGAAAGTAGTAATAGTAAACCTCCTATTGCTATGAAAAATATACAAGTACCAATATTACCTGGAACAAATTATCTAAAAGAAGATAATATAAAATCCAGTCAAATTTATCATTTCCAATTAGGAAAAGAAGAAATAATATTTTCACCAAGCCATGGCAAGAGAAGATATACTTATGTATTAGGTTACTTCAATTTTGCAGGCTATAAACCATATAGTCTTTGCACATTAATTGATACAGGAGCAACTATATGTTCCTGTAGACCTAATGCTTTACCTCCTGAAAAATGGATAAAAATGAAAAACCCTATTGCTGTAACAGGCATCAATGGGACACAGAATTTCATTGATTTAAAAGCCAAAAAAGTGGCTATATGGTTTAACGAAAAGAAATTCATTATTCCAAAAATCTTATGCTTTCCAGAAATGCATGGAGATTTTATATTAGGCAATAATTTTATCTCAGAATATTTGCCTATAAGTATTGATGAGGGAACTATAAATCTAACCCTCAACAAAGATGTAGTAAAAATCCCTTTACTACAACAACATAAATATAAGTGCGAAAGAGATTTTCGTCCTACTAAAAAAGGTGATATAACTCCTTTTATCAAAGCCCTTGAAGAAACTCATTGGCTTTATACTATATTAAATGATAATTTTAGTGAAAACCCACTAAAATTATGGAATAAAAGTCCAAGGTATTGTAATCTCAGACTAAGAGATCCCAATGTCATTATAAGAGTAAAACCAATGATCTATACCAGAAATGATATAGATGAATTTGATAAACAAATCAAAGAATTATTGGATATAAACCTTATTGAAGAAACAATAAGTCCACACTCTAGCCCTGCCTTCATGGTAAGAAAACACAATGAAGTCATAAGAGGAAAAGCTAGAATGGTTATAAATTATAAAAGACTAAATGAACAATTAGAATTTGATGGTTATTTTATTCCAAGAAAAGATGTATTAATCAACCAAACTAAAGGAAAAAAGTTCTTTAGCAAATTCGATTGTAAATCTGGATTTTGGCAGTTAAAACTAACTGAAGAATCCAAGCCATTGACAGCCTTTAGTACCCCTAGAGGACATTATCAATGGAATGTTATGCCTTTTGGACTAAACACAGCTCCTCAGGTATATCAAAGATGGATGGACAAAATCTTTAAAGACCTTAAGGATTTTTGTGTTGTCTATATAGATGACATCCTTGTTTTTTCCAAAACCATAGAAGAACATAGATATCATCTGAAAATTATCTGTGAAAAATTCCAAAGACATGGAATCATTTTATCACCTAAGAAAATTGATGTTGAAAAAACAGAAATTAATTTTCTTGGCATAATCCTAAACCAGGATGGCCTACAATTACAAGATCATATCATCTCTAAAATAAGAGATTTTAATGAAGAAATTTTGGATAAAAAACAATTACAAAGTTTCCTAGGAATCCTTAATTATGGAAGAAATTTCATAAAAGGATTATCTCAAAAAGAATTACCACTTCTTGAAAAACTCAAAAAGAATGAAGTTTTTACATGGAGTGATAATGATACCCTTGTTGTTAAAACAATTAAACAAGAAATTATTAATAATTGCCCAAAAGTCTATTTTCCTAAAATAGGAGATAAATTAATATTGGAAACTGATGCCTTCGGACAATTGCTGGGGATGTGTTCTCAAAGCAATTCCTGGAGAATATTGGAATGAAAACAATCCTTCCAATACTTTTGGTATTCGTGGTAAGAAAACCACTATCCCAAAAACAATTCAAAAACATGAATTGATATGTGGATATAATTCAGGAAAATTTAAACCAAATGAACTGAATTATATTATTTTTGAAAAGGAATTATTAGCAATTAAGCTTGCTATTAAAAAATTCCATATTTTCTTAGCACCTGAAGACTTTATTGTCAGAACAGATAATAAAGCTGTCAAAGACTTCCTTATAAATAAAAGAAATATTTTAGAAGGAAGAAGACTTAAATGGTTCAACCAAATCGCTGTCTATACATTTGAAGTTGAACATTTAAATGGTACTAATAATTTTCTTGCAGATTATCTTAGCAGGAACTATAAAGAAAAACCTACTAACCAAGTAGAGTTTTTAGAAACCCATTAAACAAGTGGAGTATATTGCATATTTTAAATTAACACCCACTAAACAAGTGGAATATTTTGAAATATATTTTATCAAAACCACTAAACAAGTGGAATTACTATTTTCAGGATGGGAGATAAGCACCCCGGGGAAGCACAAGGAGATTGGGTAACTATTGCTAAAAAGGCAAAAACCCAAGCATCATCATCTACACAACCTCAACAAAATCATGTTTATGTTGTATTCAGTGGAAGAAATCCAGGCTTCTATGACAACTGGAATCAATGTTTTATGCAAGTAAACAAATACCCTGGTGCGTGTCACCAAAAATTTAATTCTATGCCAGAAGCCATCACAGCATGGGAAAATTGGATGAAACAGTTAGGACCTCCTAATATGATTTACCAGTTCTCCAAACTACAGACCAAGGAAAGCCTCCTTGATACTGAAACCCATGACTTTCACAACCCAGGAATTCCCTGCGAGTTGTATACACCATTAAATGAAGCATGGAAATCTCATCTCCGAGATAAAAGAAAAGATTTTAGAAAAAATATGAGTATCCTTGCTAACAAAATTGCTGAACAAACAGCAACTTTGGATAAATTCAAAAGTCTGAGCCTCAAACTCATAAAAAGCTTAAACTATGAAAATGAAGATTTTCCTTTAAAAAAAATTGATACTTTTCTGGAATTTTCTGAATTACTGGAAAATGATTTTTCTGACAAGATCTTCAATACCATCAGGAGAATTTGTCTATTTGAAAAAGCAAAGATAATTCTCCCACGTCCTCTATTCCAAATCGAAATTTTACCAAAAATTGAGGACCATGAGCAAAAGATAAAAAGTCTTTTACTCCAGCATTTTTACTCCAGTTTAAATTATAGTGATGACATGCCAAAACTGCATTTCATTACTGAAGAGGGATATCCACCTTGGGATATTGAAACAATTGAATGGGGGTTAGTAAACAAACTAATCTTCTCCAGTGTAGCTTGTTTCAATCATTTTGAATTTTTACCTATGATGATCAAAACCATGGTCTATCATGTATTGACAAAAAGCAGGTACAAATATACTCGCTATCTGTCATTTCATATCACAAGCACAATTGGCTGGCGATCAAGAGAAATTTTCTATCAACCCTACCAGATCTGGTACCTCAGAGGTACTGAGGACTATGAATGGGACGAGATTGAACAAAATTGGGAATTTGCACTTAATGTACCGTTGGACCAGTTGGACACAACGAGATATTGGTCACAAAACCTGATCAATACTTCAAACTATGCAGAATATTTTTGTCGGGAATCAACATTAAAATTCATGGTAACTGATGGCAGACGATTATTTGTTACCGATTTACCGATAAATTACACCACCTCGCTTGAACAACGAGCGGCGGTAAGGGAGTTTCTAAATAATTTGAAAAACAAAAATAATTTGGATGTTCCCTTTGAACAATTAAGCCATGCGGAGGAATATGAACAAGCACAATTACATGGACCTCCAAACCACAGCCCTAACGACAGCATGTCCTTCGACTCTGTTGCTGAGGCCAACATTGCCAATGCATTTGATGCATGACAAATGTATGAAGAAGATGAACCCACATGAACGACTGCAAATCATCTAGCACACGAAGTGGGGATTGCATAAAGGATTGCATAAGGACAGTAACCAACTGACGCATGCAATGACGTTTGGCATTTAAAACAAAAATGTCCAAATCACATTACTATGCACATTTACTGTGCAACAACTATTTACTTTAATATTACTGTGCACTTTTTGAAAAAATGAAAGATGCTGTCAGATTGTATTATCTCTTTTGTTTGTTTCTCTTTTCTTTCTGAATTAGAATACATAACGGATGAAGTCCGTAGATGATAAATAGGAGAGCTTCCTCTCAGTTGAGATCATCAGTCATAAGTTGTAATATTTCTCTTCTCCTCTCTTGTAATATCCTTTACTCACATCAGTTCAATAATATTTCGATCCGCACTTGTGAAGTTGGTATCAGAGAGGGTTAGATTTATAGTTCCCTCATCAATACTTATAGGCAAATATTCTGAGATAAAATTATTGCCGGCTATATGGTTTAACGAAAAGAAATTCATTATTCCAAAAATCTTATGCTTTCCAGAAATGCATGGAGATTTTATATTAGGCAATAATTTTATCTCAGAATATTTGCCTATAAGTATTGATGAGGGAACTATAAATCTAACCCTCAACAAAGATGTAGTAAAAATCCCTTTACTACAACAACATAAATATAAGTGCGAAAGAGATTTTCGTCCTACTAAAAAAGGGGATATAACTCCTAATTTCCTCCGAACCATAATATAACCTAGGAATTTTGTTATCCCCTGGGTTATTCATTCCAGTTTGTTCTGGATTTTGATTATCTATTTTGTTTAATAGATTTTCAATTTGTTGTTTAGTCTCCTCTTTTAGATCTAAATTTTTAACCGTTTCGAGTTGACTAATTTTTTGATCAACTTTATTTAGGTTTGGTTCATCCTCATTTTTAGTATTACTTGTAGAAGCATTGCCTGTTTTAACAAAATCTTCTTTTTCATTTTTATATGCAGGGGTTTGCATATAATCTTCGAAAGCTTCCCAATTTTCAACTGATGAAGAAGAAATTCCACCACATGTAGTAAATACAATTGATGGAAAAAGGAAGGCTGAAGACCCACTTCAGGAATTCCAAAATTGGGAAGCTTTCGAAGATTATATGCAAACCCCTGCATATAAAAATGAAAAAGAAGATTTTGTTAAAACAGGCAATGCTTCTACAAGTAATACTAAAAATGAGGATGAACCAAACCCTTTTTTCCTAAGAAGAGATAATTTGAATAAACAAAATATATCTCAACATGGTATTTATCTTGATCTAAGGCATATACCTTTTAAAGATCAAGAACAAACTATTAATGAGTGGGCACAATCCATGTCTATACTCATTACTAATTATAAGAGTACATGGTCTAAAGAAAAATTTTTAGACTACCTTGCTGCAACACTCCAAGGTGATGTTTTACAGTGGTTGCAACAATGGGAAAGCTCAGAAATAGGAATTCAGCAAAAAACTGAACTCCTACAAACCTTCAAATCTTTTGATGAAATATTAAAAGGATTTGTTGAAATAATTAAAGAAAATCTGATTGGATATACTGGAGAACCCAGACTCCAAGAGGATGCGTGTTACATCTTATCTAAACTAGAATTATGTAACATTTGTCAATTTGAAGAATTTGTTGAACTATACAAAAAATATTATTTCAAACTAAAACATTCAGAGACCAAACACTGGATGGATCAATTCTTTCATAAACTCCCAAACCCATGGGATGAAATAGCTTTAAAATCTTATCCTGGCTGGTTAAAAACTATCGGAAAGGACGAAAAAGATGACAATCTTGGTTTTCGCATAAATTGGGTATTGAGAAAAATATCTGACCACTGCATTGAAATAAAAGCCAAGAAACAAGTTAAAAATCAAATCACAAATTCTAAAGCTGGTTATAAATGTTGTGATAAGATTTTAAAAGAAAACTGGAAAATAGGATGTAATCCACCTCCTAGAAATTCCAAATATTCTAAATATTCTCGAAAGAGAAAATTTAAATGGAAACCTTGGAAAAAGAAAACATCTTTTTCAAAGAATAAAAAATATATTAGAAAAAAGAAACCTTCTAAAAAACCACCTCTAAAAAAGAAGTGTCGTTGTTACATTTGCAACGAAGAAGGCCATTATGCACCCGATTGTCCTAAAAAAGGAAAAAGTGCAAATAAAATGATAAAATTTCTTGAAGAACAAGAATTAGAAATATTCTATGGAGAAGATTTATCTGATTCTGATATTTCTAATTATGAAATTTTATATGAGATTGAATCTGATTCGAAAACATCCGATGAAGAATTCGTATTTATGTATAATACTGCAGAAGTACGAGGTAGTAGCGAAGATGAGCTACAAACAATAGCCCTTCGTGAAATAGTTGGAGAAGAAATCACTTTTACCAACGAACAACTACAAGAAATTGATAATCAAAGACAACTTATAAAAAAGGAAGATGTCTATAAATTATCAAAATTCAAATTATTCTCAACAAGAATATTTGAACAATTTAATGGTAATACTACTGCTGGCTCAACAGATGATGAAACAGCAGATATTAAACTTTTTGATTTAAAAAAGATCAAAAGATGGAAGAAGAAACACCCAAATATTAAATATATACACATCGGGTTTATTCAAATCTGTATTACTGCCCTGTTTAGACAAGGTATGGATACACCCGTAGCTATACTGGTCTTAGACAAAAGATTCAGTAATCCTATGAATGCCATAATTGGAGGAGTACAATCCAATTTAGTAAATGGAGTTATTTGGTTTAATATAAAACCAAATTTCTTCATATCTATTGATGATCCAAATATTGAGGAATCTGTCATTATAAAAATCCAAACCAAAGGAATAGGAATGAAAGATACCTCACGAAATATGTCAATACATTGGAAAACAATTCATGAATTGACCACTCTACCACATACTAATACACAAAATGTGGATAGAAATATTATAGAAATATTTGAACCTCGACCATTTGATTCGGCAATACAGCCCAGATTAATCAACTGGAGAGATTTGGAAGTACCAAGACAATGGATACTACCCCAAATAACAGAACCACCTCCTGAAAAACAACAAAACAGCGTTGAATTACAGGTATCTGGTAATAATGTCTATTTTAAAAATAAACATTCAGAAAATTGGCAAAAGAATTTTCCTGACAATGATTGGGAAAAATTAAAGGGAAAAAACCTTTTAAAAGGCGAAAGTAGTAATAGTAAACCTCCTATTGCTATGAAAAATATACAAGTACCAATATTACCTGGAACAAATTATCTAAAAGAAGATAATATAAAATCCAGTCAAATTTATCATTTCCAATTAGGAAAAGAAGAAATAATATTCTCACCAAGCCATGGCAAGAGAAGATATACTTATGTATTAGGTTACTTCAATTTTGCAGGCTATAAACCATATAGTCTTTGCACATTAATTGATACAGGAGCAACTATATGTTCCTGTAGACCTAATGCTTTACCTCCTGAAAAATGGATAAAAATGAAAAACCCTATTGCTGTAACAGGCATCAATGGGACACAGAATTTCATTGATTTAAAAGCCAAAAAAGTGGCTATATGGTTTAACGAAAAGAAATTCATTATTCCAAAAATCTTATGCTTTCCAGAAATGCATGGAGATTTTATATTAGGCAATAATTTTATCTCAGAATATTTGCCTATAAGTATTGATGAGGGAACTATAAATCTAACCCTCAACAAAGATGTAGTAAAAATCCCTTTACTACAACAACATAAATATAAGTGCGAAAGAGATTTTCGTCCTACTAAAAAAGGTGATATAACTCCTTTTATCAAAGCCCTTGAAGAAACTCATTGGCTTTATACTATATTAAATGATAATTTTAGTGAAAACCCACTAAAATTATGGAATAAAAGTCCAAGGTATTGTAATCTCAGACTAAGAGATCCCAATGTCATTATAAGAGTAAAACCAATGATCTATACCAGAAATGATATAGATGAATTTGATAAACAAATCAAAGAATTATTGGATATAAACCTTATTGAAGAAACAATAAGTCCACACTCTAGCCCTGCCTTCATGGTAAGAAAACACAATGAAGTCATAAGAGGAAAAGCTAGAATGGTTATAAATTATAAAAGACTAAATGAACAATTAGAATTTGATGGTTATTTTATTCCAAGAAAAGATGTATTAATCAACCAAACTAAAGGAAAAAAGTTCTTTAGCAAATTCGATTGTAAATCTGGATTTTGGCAGTTAAAACTAACTGAAGAATCCAAGCCATTGACAGCCTTTAGTACCCCTAGAGGACATTATCAATGGAATGTTATGCCTTTTGGACTAAACACAGCTCCTCAGGTATATCAAAGATGGATGGACAAAATCTTTAAAGACCTTAAGGATTTTTGTGTTGTCTATATAGATGACATCCTTGTTTTTTCCAAAACCATAGAAGAACATAGATATCATCTGAAAATTATCTGTGAAAAATTCCAAAGACATGGAATCATTTTATCACCTAAGAAAATTGATGTTGAAAAAACAGAAATTAATTTTCTTGGCATAATCCTAAACCAGGATGGCCTACAATTACAAGATCATATCATCTCTAAAATAAGAGATTTTAATGAAGAAATTTTGGATAAAAAACAATTACAAAGTTTCCTAGGAATCCTTAATTATGGAAGAAATTTCATAAAAGGATTATCTCAAAAAGAATTACCACTTCTTGAAAAACTCAAAAAGAATGAAGTTTTTACATGGAGTGATAATGATACCCTTGTTGTTAAAACAATTAAACAAGAAATTATTAATAATTGCCCAAAAGTCTATTTTCCTAAAATAGGAGATAAATTAATATTGGAAACTGATGCCTTCGGACAATTGCTGGGGATGTGTTCTCAAAGCAATTCCTGGAGAATATTGGAATGAAAACAATCCTTCCAATACTTTTGGTATTCGTGGTAAGAAAACCACTATCCCAAAAACAATTCAAAAACATGAATTGATATGTGGATATAATTCAGGAAAATTTAAACCAAATGAACTGAATTATATTATTTTTGAAAAGGAATTATTAGCAATTAAGCTTGCTATTAAAAAATTCCATATTTTCTTAGCACCTGAAGACTTTATTGTGAGAACAGATAATAAAGCTGTCAAAGACTTCCTTATAAATAAAAGAAATATTTTAGAAGGAAGAAGACTTAAATGGTTCAACCAAATCGCTGTCTATACATTTGAAGTTGAACATTTAAATGGTACTAATAATTTTCTTGCAGATTATCTTAGCAGGAACTATAAAGAAAAACCTACTAACCAAGTAGAGTTTTTAGAAACCCATTAAACAAGTGGAGTATATTGCATATTTTAAATTAACACCCACTAAACAAGTGGAATATTTTGAAATATATTTTATCAAAACCACTAAACAAGTGGAATTACTATTTTCAGGATGGGAGATAAGCACCCCGGGGAAGCACAAGGAGATTGGGTAACTATTGCTAAAAAGGCAAAAACCCAAGCATCATCATCTACACAACCTCAACAAAATCATGTTTATGTTGTATTCAGTGGAAGAAATCCAGGCTTCTATGACAACTGGAATCAATGTTTTATGCAAGTAAACAAATACCCTGGTGCGTGTCACCAAAAATTTAATTCTATGCCAGAAGCCATCACAGCATGGGAAAATTGGATGAAACAGTTAGGACCTCCTAATATGATTTACCAGTTCTCCAAACTACAGACCAAGGAAAGCCTCCTTGATACTGAAACCCATGACTTTCACAACCCAGGAATTCCCTGCGAGTTGTATACACCATTAAATGAAGCATGGAAATCTCATCTCCGAGATAAAAGAAAAGATTTTAGAAAAAATATGAGTATCCTTGCTAACAAAATTGCTGAACAAACAGCAACTTTGGATAAATTCAAAAGTCTGAGCCTCAAACTCATAAAAAGCTTAAACTATGAAAATGAAGATTTTCCTTTAGAAAAAATTGATACTTTTCTGGAATTTTCTGAATTACTGGAAAATGATTTTTCTGACAAGATCTTCAATACCATCAGGAGAATTTGTCTATTTGAAAAAGCAAAGATAATTCTCCCACGTCCTCTATTCCAAATCGAAATTTTACCAAAAATTGAGGACCATGAGCAAAAGATAAAAAGTCTTTTACTCCAGCATTTTTACTCCAGTTTAAATTATAGTGATGACATGCCAAAACTGCATTTCATTACTGAAGAGGGATATCCACCTTGGGATATTGAAACAATTGAATGGGGGTTAGTAAACAAACTAATCTTCTCCAGTGTAGCTTGTTTCAATCATTTTGAATTTTTACCTATGATGATCAAAACCATGGTCTATCATGTATTGACAAAAAGCAGGTACAAATATACTCGCTATCTGTCATTTCATATCACAAGCACAATTGGCTGGCGATCAAGAGAAATTTTCTATCAACCCTACCAGATCTGGTACCTCAGAGGTACTGAGGACTATGAATGGGACGAGATTGAACAAAATTGGGAATTTGCACTTAATGTACCGTTGGACCAGTTGGACACAACGAGATATTGGTCACAAAACCTGATCAATACTTCAAACTATGCAGAATATTTTTGTCGGGAATCAACATTAAAATTCATGGTAACTGATGGCAGACGATTATTTGTTACCGATTTACCGATAAATTACACCACCTCGCTTGAACAACGAGCGGCGGTAAGGGAGTTTCTAAATAATTTGAAAAACAAAAATAATTTGGATGTTCCCTTTGAACAATTAATCCATGCGGAGGAATATGAACAAGCACAATTACATGGACCTCCAAACCACAGCCCTAACGACAGCATGTCCTTCGACTCTGTTGCTGAGGCCAACATTGCCAATGCATTTGATGCATGACAAATGTATGAAGAAGATGAACCCACATGAACGACTGCAAATCATCTAGCACACGAAGTGGGGATTGCATAAGGACAGTAACCAACTGACGCATGCAATGACGTTTGGCATTTAAAACAAAAATGTCCAAATCACATTACTATGCACATTTACTGTGCAACAACTATTTACTTTAATATTACTGTGCACTTTTTGAAAAAATGAAAGATGCTGTCAGATTGTATTATCTCTTTTGTTTGTTTCTCTTTTCTTTCTGAATTAGAATACATAACGGATGAAGTCCGTAGATGATAAATAGGAGAGCTTCCTCTCAGTTGAGATCATCAGTCATAAGTTGTAATATTTCTCTTCTCCTCTCTTGTAATATCCTTTACTCACATCAGTTCAATAATATTTCGATCCGCACTTGTGCCAGGATAAGATTTTAAAGCTATTTCATCCCATGGGTTTGGGAGTTTATGAAAGAATTGATCCATCCAGTGTTTGGTCTCTGAATGTTTTAGTTTGAAATAATATTTTTTGTATAGTTCAACAAATTCTTCAAATTGACAAATGTTACATAATTCTAGTTTAGATAAGATGTAACACGCATCCTCTTGGAGTCTGGGTTCTCCAGTATATCCAATCAGATTTTCTTTAATTATTTCAACAAATCCTTTTAATATTTCATCAAAAGATTTGAAGGTTTGTAGGAGTTCAGTTTTTTGCTGAATTCCTATTTCTGAGCTTTCCCATTGTTGCAACCACTGTAAAACATCACCTTCAGAAATAGGAATTCAGCAAAAAACTGAACTCCTACAAACCTTCAAATCTTTTGATGAAATATTAAAAGGATTTGTTGAAATAATTAAAGAAAATCTGATTGGATATACTGGAGAACCCAGACTCCAAGAGGATGCGTGTTACATCTTATCTAAACTAGAATTATGTAACATTTGTCAATTTGAAGAATTTGTTGAACTATACAAAAAATATTATTTCAAACTAAAACATTCAGAGACCAAACACTGGATGGATCAATTCTTTCATAAACTCCCAAACCCATGGGATGAAATAGCTTTAAAATCTTTAAAAGGTTTTTTCGATTTAATTTTTCCCAATCATTGTCAGGAAAATTCTTTTGCCAATTTTCTGAATGTTTATTTTTAAAATAGACATTATTACCAGATACCTGTAATTCAACGCTGTTTTGTTGTTTTTCAGGAGGTGGTTCTGTTATTTGGGGTAGTATCCATTGTCTTGGTACTTCCAAATCTCTCCAGTTGATTAATCTGGGCTGTATTGCCGAATCAAATGGTCGAGGTTCAAATATTTCTATAATATTTCTATCCACATTTTGTGTATTAGTATGTGGTAGAGTGGTCAATTCATGAATTGTTTTCCAATGTATTGACATATTTCGTGAGGTATCTTTCATTCCTATTCCTTTGGTTTACTATAATTTAAACTGGAGTAAAAATGCTGGAGTAAAAGACTTTTTATCTTTTGCTCATGGTCCTCAATTTTTGGTAAAATTTCGATTTGGAATAGAGGACGTGGGAGAATTATCTTTGCTTTTTCAAATAGACAAATTCTCCTGATGGTATTGAAGATCTTGTCAGAAAAATCATTTTCCAGTAATTCAGAAAATTCCAGAAAAGTATCAATTTTTTCTAAAGGAAAATCTTCATTTTCATAATGGTAATACTACTGCTGGCTCAACAGATGATGAAACAGCAGATATTAAACTTTTTGATTTAAAAAAGATCCCAACTTCACAAGTGCGGATCAAAATATTATTGAACTGATGTGAGTAAAGGATATTACTAGAGAGGAGAAGAGAAATATTACAACTTATGACTGATGATCTCAACTGAGAGGAAGCTCTCCTATTTATCATCTACGGACTTCATCCGTTATGTATTCTAATTCAGAAAGAAAAGAGAAACAAACAAAAGAGATAATACAATCTGACAGCATCTTTCATTTTTTCAAAAAGTGCACAGTAATATTAAAGTAAATAGTTGTTGCACAGTAAATGTGCATAGTAATGTGATTTGGACATTTTTGTTTTAAATGCCAAACGTCATTGCATGCGTCAGTTGGTTACTGTCCTTATGCAATCCTTTATGCAATCCCCACTTCGTGTGCTAGATGATTTGCAGTCGTTCATGTGGGTTCATCTTCTTCATACATTTGTCATGCATCAAATGCATTGGCAATGTTGGCCTCAGCAACAGAGTCGAAGGACATGCTGTCGTTAGGGCTGTGGTTTGGAGGTCCATGTAATTGTGCTTGTTCATATTCCTCCGCATGGCTTAATTGTTCAAAGGGAACATCCAAATTATTTTTGTTTTTCAAATTATTTAGAAACTCCCTTACCGCCGCTCGTTGTTCAAGCGAGGTGGTGTAATTTATCGGTAAATCGGTAACAAATAATCGTCTGCCATCAGTTACCATGAATTTTAATGTTGATTCCCGACAAAAATATTCTGCATAGTTTGAAGTATTGATCAGGTTTTGTGACCAATATCTTGTTGTGTCCAACTGGTCCAACGGTACATTAAGTGCAAATTCCCAATTTTGTTCAATCTCGTCCCATTCATAGTCCTCAGTACCTCTGAGGTACCAGATCTGGTAGGGTTGATAGAAAATTTCTCTTGATCGCCAGCCAATTGTGCTTGTGATATGAAATGACAGATAGCGAGTATATTTGTACCTGCTTTTTGTCAATACATGATAGACCATGGTTTTGATCATCATAGGTAAAAATTCAAAATGATTGAAACAAGCTACACTGGAGAAGATTAGTTTGTTTACTAACCCCCATTCAATTGTTTCAATATCCCAAGGTGGATATCCCTCTTCAGTAATGAAATGCAGTTTTGGCATGTCATCACTATAATTTAAACTGGAGTAAAAATGCTGGAGTAAAAGACTTTTTATCTTTTGCTCATGGTCCTCAATTTTTGGTAAAATTTCGATTTGGAATAGAGGACGTGGGAGAATTATCTTTGCTTAGACAAATTCTCCTGATGGTATTGAAGATCTTGTCAGAAAAATCATTTTCCAGTAATTCAGAAAATTCCAGAAAAGTATCAATTTTTTCTAAAGGAAAATCTTCATTTTCATAGTTTAAGCTTTTTATGAGTTTGAGGCTCAGACTTTTGAATTTATCCAAAGTTGCTGTTTGTTCAGCAATTTTGTTAGCAAGGATACTCATATTTTTTCTAAAATCTTTTCTTTTATCTCGGAGATGAGATTTCCATGCTTCATTTAATGGTGTATACAACTCGCAGGGAATTCCTGGGTTGTGAAAGTCATGGGTTTCAGTATCAAGGAGGCTTTCCTTGGTCTGTAGTTTGGAGAACTGGTAAATCATATTAGGAGGTCCTAACTGTTTCATCCAATTTTCCCATGCTGTGATGGCTTCTGGCATAGAATTAAATTTTTGGTGACACGCACCAGGGTATTTGTTTACTTGCATAAAACATTGATTCCAGTTGTCATAGAAGCCTGGATTTCTTCCACTGAATACAACATAAACATGATTTTGTTGAGGTTGTGTAGATGATGATGCTTGGGTTTTTGCCTTTTTAGCAATAGTTACCCAATCTCCTTGTGCTTCCCCGGGGTGCTTATCTCCCATCCTGAAAATAGTAATTCCACTTGTTTAGTGGTTTTGATAAAATATATTTCAAAATATTCCACTTGTTTAGTGGGTGTTAATTTAAAATATGCAATATACTCCACTTGTTTAATGGGTTTCTAAAAACTCTACTTGGTTAGTAGGTTTTTCTTTATAGTTCCTGCTAAGATAATCTGCAAGAAAATTATTAGTACCATTTAAATGTTCAACTTCAAATGTATAGACAGCGATTTGGTTGAACCATTTAAGTCTTCTTCCTTCTAAAATATTTCTTTTATTTATAAGGAAGTCTTTGACAGCTTTATTATCTGTTCTCACAATAAAGTCTTCAGGTGCTAAGAAAATATGGAATTTTTTAATAGCAAGCTTAATTGCTAATAATTCCTTTTCAAAAATAATATAATTCAGTTCATTTGGTTTAAATTTTCCTGAATTATATCCACATATCAATTCATGTTTTTGAATTGTTTTTGGGATAGTGGTTTTCTTACCACGAATACCAAAAGTATTGGAAGGATTGTTTTCATTCCAATATTCTCCAGGAATTGCTTTGAGAACACATCCCCAGCAATTGTCCGAAGCATCAGTTTCCAATATTAATTTATCTCCTATTTTAGGAAAATAGACTTTTGGGCAATTATTAATAATTTCTTGTTTAATTGTTTTAACAACAAGGGTATCATTATCACTCCATGTAAAAACTTCATTCTTTTTGAGTTTTTCAAGAAGTGGTAATTCTTTTTGAGATAATCCTTTTATGAAATTTCTTCCATAATTAAGGATTCCTAGGAAACTTTGTAATTGTTTTTTATCCAAAATTTCTTCATTAAAATCTCTTATTTTAGAGATGATATGATCTTGTAATTGTAGGCCATCCTGGTTTAGGATTATGCCAAGAAAATTAATTTCTGTTTTTTCAACATCAATTTTCTTAGGTGATAAAATGATTCCATGTCTTTGGAATTTTTCACAGATAATTTTCAGATGATATCTATGTTCTTCTATGGTTTTGGAAAAAACAAGGATGTCATCTATATAGACAACACAAAAATCCTTAAGGTCTTTAAAGATTTTGTCCATCCATCTTTGATATACCTGAGGAGCTGTGTTTAGTCCAAAAGGCATAACATTCCATTGATAATGTCCTCTAGGGGTACTAAAGGCTGTCAATGGCTTGGATTCTTCAGTTAGTTTTAACTGCCAAAATCCAGATTTACAATCGAATTTGCTAAAGAACTTTTTTCCTTTAGTTTGGTTGATTAATACATCTTTTCTTGGAATAAAATAACCATCAAATTCTAATTGTTCATTTAGTCTTTTATAATTTATAACCATTCTAGCTTTTCCTCTTATGACTTCATTGTGTTTTCTTACCATGAAGGCAGGGCTAGAGTGTGGACTTATTGTTTCTTCAATAAGGTTTATATCCAATAATTCTTTGATTTGTTTATCAAATTCATCTATATCATTTCTGGTATAGATCATTGGTTTTACTCTTATAATGACATTGGGATCTCTTAGTCTGAGATTACAATACCTTGGACTTTTATTCCATAATTTTAGTGGGTTTTCACTAAAATTATCATTTAATATAGTATAAAGCCAATGAGTTTCTTCAAGGGCTTTGATAAAAGGAGTTATATCCCCTTTTTTAGTAGGACGAAAATCTCTTTCGCACTTATATTTATGTTGTTGTAGTAAAGGGATTTTTACTACATCTTTGTTGAGGGTTAGATTTATAGTTCCCTCATCAATACTTATAGGCAAATATTCTGAGATAAAATTATTGCCTAATATAAAATCTCCATGCATTTCTGGAAAGCATAAGATTTTTGGAATAATGAATTTCTTTTCGTTAAACCATATAGCCACTTTTTTGGCTTTTAAATCAATGAAATTCTGTGTCCCATTGATGCCTGTTACAGCAATAGGGTTTTTCATTTTTATCCATTTTTCAGGAGGTAAAGCATTAGGTCTACAGGAACATATAGTTGCTCCTGTATCAATTAATGTGCAAAGACTATATGGTTTATAGCCTGCAAAATTGAAGTAACCTAATACATAAGTATATCTTCTCTTGCCATGGCTTGGTGAGAATATTATTTCTTCTTTTCCTAATTGGAAATGATAAATTTGACTGGATTTTATATTATCTTCTTTTAGATAATTTGTTCCAGGTAATATTGGTACTTGTATATTTTTCATAGCAATAGGAGGTTTACTATTACTACTTTCGCCTTTTAAAAGGTTTTTTCCCTTTAATTTTTCCCAATCATTGTCAGGAAAATTCTTTTGCCAATTTTCTGAATGTTTATTTTTAAAATAGACATTATTACCAGATACCTGTAATTCAACGCTGTTTTGTTGTTTTTCAGGAGGTGGTTCTGTTATTTGGGGTAGTATCCATTGTCTTGGTACTTCCAAATCTCTCCAGTTGATTAATCTGGGCTGTATTGCCGAATCAAATGGTCGAGGTTCAAATATTTCTATAATATTTCTATCCACATTTTGTGTATTAGTATGCGGTAGAGTGGTCAATTCATGAATTATTTTCCAATGTATTGACATATTTCGTGAGGTATCTTTCATTCCTATTCCTTTGGTTTGGATTTTTATAATGACAGATTCCTCAATATTTGGATCATCAATAGATATGAAGAAATTTGGTTTTATATTAAACCAAATAACTCCATTTACTAAATTGGATTGTACTCCTCCAATTATGGCATTCATAGGATTGCTGAATCTTTTGTCTAAGACCAGTATAGCTACGGGTGTATCCATACCTTGTCTAAACAGGGCAGTAATACAGATTTGAATAAACCCGATGTGTATATATTTAATATTTGGGTGTTTCTTCTTCCATCTTTTGATCTTTTTTAAATCAAAAAGTTTAATATCTGCTGTTTCATCATCTGTTGAGCCAGCAGTAGTATTACCATTAAATTGTTCAAATATTCTTGTTGAGAATAATTTGAATTTTGATAATTTATAGACATCTTCCTTTTTTATAAGTTGCCTTTGATTATCAATTTCTTGTAGTTGTTCGTTGGTAAAAGTGATTTCTTCTCCAACTATTTCACGAAGGGCTATTGTTTGTAGCTCATCTTCGCTACTACCTCGTACTTCTGCAGTATTATACATAAATACGAATTCTTCATCGGATGTTTCCGAATCAGATTCAATCTCATATAAAATTTCATAATTAGAAATATCAGAATCAGATAAATCTTCTCCATAGAATATTTCTAATTCTTGTTCTTCAAGAAATTTTATCATTTTATTTGCACTTTTTCCTTTTTTAGGACAATCAGGTGCATAATGGCCTTCTTCGTTGCAAATGTAACAACGACACTTCTTTTTTAGAGGTGGTTTTTTAGAAGGTTTCTTTTTTCTAATATATTTTTTATTCTTTGAAAAAGATGTTTTCTTTTTCCAAGGTTTCCATTTAAATTTTCTCTTTCGAGAATATTTAGAATATTTGGAATTTCTAGGAGGTGGATTACATCCTATTTTCCAGTTTTCTTTTAAAATCTTATCACAACATTTATAACCAGCTTTAGAATTTGTGATTTGATTTTTAACTTGTTTCTTGGCTTTTATTTCAATGCAGTGGTCAGATATTTTTCTCAATACCCAATTTATGCGAAAACCAAGATTGTCATCTTTTTCGTCCTTTCCGATAGTTTTTAACCAGCCAGGATAAGATTTTAAAGCTATTTCATCCCATGGGTTTGGGAGTTTATGAAAGAATTGATCCATCCAGTGTTTGGTCTCTGAATGTTTTAGTTTGAAATAATATTTTTTGTATAGTTCAACAAATTCTTCAAATTGACAAATGTTACATAATTCTAGTTTAGATAAGATGTAACACGCATCCTCTTGGAGTCTGGGTTCTCCAGTATATCCAATCAGATTTTCTTTAATTATTTCAACAAATCCTTTTAATATTTCATCAAAAGATTTGAAGGTTTGTAGGAGTTCAGTTTTTTGCTGAATTCCTATTTCTGAGCTTTCCCATTGTTGCAACCACTGTAAAACATCACCTTGGAGTGTTGCAGCAAGGTAGTCTAAAAATTTTTCTTTAGACCATGTACTCTTATAATTAGTAATGAGTATAGACATGGATTGTGCCCACTCATTAATAGTTTGTTCTTGATCTTTAAAAGGTATATGCCTTAGATCAAGATAAATACCATGTTGAGATATATTTTGTTTATTCAAATTATCTCTTCTTAGGAAAAAAGGGTTTGGTTCATCCTCATTTTTAGTATTACTTGTAGAAGCATTGCCTGTTTTAACAAAATCTTCTTTTTCATTTTTATATGCAGGGGTTTGCATATAATCTTCGAAAGCTTCCCAATTTTGGAATTCCTGAAGTGGGTCTTCAGCCTTCCTTTTTCCATCAATTGTATTTACTACATGTGGTGGAATTTCTTCTTCATCAGATGAATATTGGTTTAATTCATACTGATAGTATTGTAATAATTTTTCATTTTCCAAATACGTGGTTTGTATTTGTTCAATGAGTTTATTGCGTTCTGAAACAGTTAATATTGGATCTTTGTATAGATGTTTCCAATAATCTAATATTTCACGAACGTTTATATATTCGGTGTAATTAAATTCTTCTGTTTGAAGAGCTTTAATTTCCTCCGAACCATAATATAACCTAGGAATATTGTTATCCCTTGGGTTATTCATTCCAGTTTGTTCTGGATTTTGATTATCTATTTTGTTTAATAGATTTTCAATTTGTTGTTTAGTCTCCTCTTTTAGATCTAAATTTTTAACCGTTTCGAGTTGACTAATTTTTTGATCAACTTTATTTAAGTTGAATTCAATACAATCTAATTTGTTCTCTACATAATTTTGATTAACGACCTGATGTCTTTCAGTTCGTTTGACCCAACTAAAAACTATATCAGTTAAACTATTTAACGTAGTACTAATTTTACTAATATCATTTTCAGATTTTTTATCTATATGTAAACTATGATTATACATAGACTCATCTTTTTGTAACCATGGTGCTAAACATTGTAGATTAATATTATTATTATTTTGTTCATCTTTTCTAGATTCCATTGGTACCTAAGACCTCCTATTATTTGTTGTTTCAGGTGCCTAAAACCAGTTTTCCTAATGCCTATTGCTTAACTAGAGTAGCTTTTTGGCAAATGGAAATATGGGTTTTGAAACAATAATAGGGATATGGGTTTTATGAAAACTTTTAAAGATTTTCAAAATAATATAATAATATCTTTATATTTAATGCACCGTGATTTTTACTCTTTTTTTTTTTTTTTTTTTTTTTTTTACAAGGACAGTCGTAACTTGATTATAATATGGAGATTATAACTGCATATATTAATTTTAGCGACAAAACAAACAGTAATATCAAATAACATAGTTATTTATATAAAACTAGGATTAAACGATATTTCATACAACAATTATTACGACACTTAGTTCCAAAAATTTTATATTTTACTCTAAAATTTTCTCCAGAAACATAAGTTCTGTGATGGAGTATGATAGTTTCTACTTTAACATTCATATTAGCATAATAATATTAACATAATTAGAATGCTAACCTTTTATAACAAGGCTCTGATACCAACTTCACAAGTGCGGATCGAAATATTATTGAACTGATGTGAGTAAAGGATATTACAAGAGAGGAGAAGAGAAATATTACAACTTATGACTGATGATCTCAACTGAGAGGAAGCTCTCCTATTTATCATCTACGGACTTCATCCGTTATGTATTCTAATTCAGAAAGAAAAGAGAAACAAACAAAAGAGATAATACAATCTGACAGCATCTTTCATTTTTTCAAAAAGTGCACAGTAATATTAAAGTAAATAGTTGTTGCACAGTAAATGTGCATAGTAATGTGATTTGGACATTTTTGTTTTAAATGCCAAACGTCATTGCATGCGTCAGTTGGTTACTGTCCTTATGCAATCCTTTATGCAATCCCCACTTCGTGTGCTAGATGATTTGCAGTCGTTCATGTGGGTTCATCTTCTTCATACATTTGTCATGCATCAAATGCATTGGCAATGTTGGCCTCAGCAACAGAGTCGAAGGACATGCTGTCGTTAGGGCTGTGGTTTGGAGGTCCATGTAATTGTGCTTGTTCATATTCCTCCGCATGGCTTAATTGTTCAAAGGGAACATCCAAATTATTTTTGTTTTTCAAATTATTTAGAAACTCCCTTACCGCCGCTCGTTGTTCAAGCGAGGTGGTGTAATTTATCGGTAAATCGGTAACAAATAATCATCTGCCATCAGTTACCATGAATTTTAATGTTGATTCCCGACAAAAATATTCTGCATAGTTTGAAGTATTGATCAGGTTTTGTGACCAATATCTCGTTGTGTCCAACTGGTCCAACGGTACATTAAGTGCAAATTCCCAATTTTGTTCAATCTCGTCCCATTCATAGTCCTCAGTACCTCTGAGGTACCAGATCTGGTAGGGTTGATAGAAAATTTCTCTTGATCGCCAGCCAATTGTGCTTGTGATATGAAATGACAGATAGCGAGTATATTTGTACCTGCTTTTTGTCAATACATGATAGACCATGGTTTTGATCATCATAGGTAAAAATTCAAAATGATTGAAACAAGCTACACTGGAGAAGATTAGTTTGTTTACTAACCCCCATTCAATTGTTTCAATATCCCAAGGTGGATATCCCTCTTCAGTAATGAAATGCAGTTTTGGCATGTCATCACTATAATTTAAACTGGAGTAAAAATGCTGGAGTAAAAGACTTTTTATCTTTTGCTCATGGTCCTCAATTTTTGGTAAAATTTCGATTTGGAATAGAGGACGTGGGAGAATTATCTTTGCTTAGACAAATTCTCCTGATGGTATTGAAGATCTTGTCAGAAAAATCATTTTCCAGTAATTCAGAAAATTCCAGAAAAGTATCAATTTTTTCTAAAGGAAAATCTTCATTTTCATAGTTTAAGCTTTTTATGAGTTTGAGGCTCAGACTTTTGAATTTATCCAAAGTTGCTGTTTGTTCAGCAATTTTGTTAGCAAGGATACTCATATTTTTTCTAAAATCTTTTCTTTTATCTCGGAGATGAGATTTCCATGCTTCATTTAATGGTGTATACAACTCGCAGGGAATTCCTGGGTTGTGAAAGTCAAGGGTTTCAGTATCAAGGAGGCTTTCCTTGGTCTGTAGTTTGGAGAACTGGTAAATTTATCCCCTGGGTTATTCATTCCAGTTTGTTCTGGATTTTGATTATCTATTTTGTTTAATAGATTTTCAATTTGTTGTTTAGTCTCCTCTTTTAGATCTAAATTTTTAACCGTTTCGAGTTGACTAATTTTTTGATCAACTTTATTTAAGTTGAATTCAATACAATCTAATTTTTTCTCTACATAATTTTGATTAACGACCTGATGTCTTTCAGTTCGTTTGACCCAACTAAAAACTATATCAGTTAAACTATTTAACGTAGTACTAATTTTACTAATATCATTTTCAGATTTTTTATCTATATGTAAACTATGATTATACATAGACTCATCTTTTTGTAACCATGGTGCTAAACACTGAATTATATTATTTTTGAAAAGGAATTATTAGCAATTAAGCTTGCTATTAAAAAATTCCATATTTTCTTAAGCTTTTTATGAGTTTGAGGCTCAGACTTTTGAATTTATCCAAAGTTGCTGTTTGTTCAGCAATTTTGTTAGCAAGGATACTCATATTTTTTCTAAAATCTTTTCTTTTATCTCGGAGATGAGATTTCCATGCTTCATTTAATGGTGTATACAACTCGCAGGGAATTCCTGGGTTGTGAAAGTCATGGGTTTCAGTATCAAGGAGGCTTTCCTTGGTCTGTAGTTTGGAGAACTGGTAAATCATATTAGGAGGTCCTAACTGTTTCATCCAATTTTCCCATGCTGTGATGGCTTCTGGCATAGAATTAAATTTTTGGTGACACGCACCAGGGTATTTGTTTACTTGCATAAAACATTGATTCCAGTTGTCATAGAAGCCTGGATTTCTTCCACTGAATACAACATAAACATGATTTTGTTGAGGTTGTGTAGATGATGATGCTTGGGTTTTTGCCTTTTTAGCAATAGTTACCCAATCTCCTTGTGCTTCCCCGTGGTGCTTATCTCCCATCCTGAAAATAGTAATTCCACTTGTTTAGTGGTTTTGATAAAATATATTTCAAAATATTCCACTTGTTTAGTGGGTGTTAATTTAAAATATGCAATATACTCCACTTGTTTAATGGGTTTCTAAAAACTCTACTTGGTTAGTAGGTTTTTCTTTATAGTTCCTGCTAAGATAATCTGCAAGAAAATTATTAGTACCATTTAAATGTTCAACTTCAAATGTATAGACAGCGATTTGGTTGAACCATTTAAGTCTTCTTCCTTCTAAAATATTTCTTTTATTTATAAGGAAGTCTTTGACAGCTTTATTATTATGTTGTTGTAGTAAAGGGATTTTTACTACATCTTTGTTGAGGGTTAGATTTATAGTTCCCTCATCAATACTTATAGGCAAATATTCTGAGATAAAATTATTGCCTAATATAAAATCTCCATGCATTTCTGGAAAGCATAAGATTTTTGGAATAATGAATTTCTTTTCGTTAAACCATATAGCCACTTTTTTGGCTTTTAAATCAATGAAATTCTGTGTCCCATTGATGCCTGTTACAGCAATAGGGTTTTTCATTTTTATCCATTTTTCAGGAGGTAAAGCATTAGGTCTACAGGAACATATAGTTGCTCCTGTATCAATTAATGTGCAAAGACTATATGGTTTATAGCCTGCAAAATTGAAGTAACCTAATACATAAGTATATCTTCTCTTGCCATGGCTTGGTGAGAATATTATTTCTTCTTTTCCTAATTGGAAATGATAAATTTGACTGGATTTTATATTATCTTCTTTTAGATAATTTGTTCCAGGTAATATTGGTACTTGTATATTTTTCATAGCAATAGGAGGTTTACTATTACTAGTATTGGAAGGATTGTTTTCATTCCAATATTCTCCAGGAATTGCTTTGAGAACACATCCCCAGCAATTGTCCGAAGCATCAGTTTCCAATATTAATTTATCTCCTATTTTAGGAAAATAGACTTTTGGGCAATTATTAATAATTTCTTGTTTAATTGTTTTAACAACAAGGGTATCATTATCACTCCATGTAAAAACTTCATTCTTTTTGAGTTTTTCAAGAAGTGGTAATTCTTTTTGAGATAATCCTTTTATGAAATTTCTTCCATAATTAAGGATTCCTAGGAAACTTTGTAATTGTTTTTTATCCAAAATTTCTTCATTAAAATCTCTTATTTTAGAGATGATATGATCTTGTAATTGTAGGCCATCCTGGTTTAGGATTATGCCAAGAAAATTAATTTCTGTTTTTTCAACATCAATTTTCTTAGGTGATAAAATGATTCCATGTCTTTGGAATTTTTCACAGATAATTTTCAGATGATATCTATGTTCTTCTATGGTTTTGGAAAAAACAAGGATGTCATCTATATAGACAACACAAAAATCCTTAAGGTCTTTAAAGATTTTGTCCATCCATCTTTGATATACCTGAGGAGCTGTGTTTAGTCCAAAAGGCATAACATTCCATTGATAATGTCCTCTAGGGGTACTAAAGGCTGTCAATGGCTTGGATTCTTCAGTTAGTTTTAACTGCCAAAATCCAGATTTACAATCGAATTTGCTAAAGAACTTTTTTCCTTTAGTTTGGTTGATTAATACATCTTTTCTTGGAATAAAATAACCATCAAATTCTAATTGTTCATTTAGTCTTTTATAATTTATAACCATTCTAGCTTTTCCTCTTATGACTTCATTGTGTTTTCTTACCATGAAGGCAGGGCTAGAGTGTGGACTTATTGTTTCTTCAATAAGGTTTATATCCAATAATTCTTTGATTTGTTTATCAAATTCATCTATATCATTTCTGGTATAGATCATTGGTTTTACTCTTATAATGACATTGGGATCTCTTAGTCTGAGATTACAATACCTTGGACTTTTATTCCATAATTTTAGTGGGTTTTCACTAAAATTATCATTTAATATAGTATAAAGCCAATGAGTTTCTTCAAGGGCTTTGATAAAAGGAGTTATATCCCCTTTTTTAGTAGGACGAAAATCTCTTTCGCACTTATATTTATGTTGTTGTAGTAAAGGGATTTTTACTACATCTTTGTTGAGGGTTAGATTTATAGTTCCCTCATCAATACTTATAGGCAAATATTCTGAGATAAAATTATTGCCTAATATAAAATCTCCATGCATTTCTGGAAAGCATAAGATTTTTGGAATAATGAATTTCTTTTCGTTAAACCATATAGCCACTTTTTTGGCTTTTAAATCAATGAAATTCTGTGTCCCATTGATGCCTGTTACAGCAATAGGGTTTTTCATTTTTATCCATTTTTCAGGAGGTAAAGCATTAGGTCTACAGGAACATATAGTTGCTCCTGTATCAATTAATGTGCAAAGACTATATGGTTTATAGCCTGCAAAATTGAAGTAACCTAATACATAAGTATATCTTCTCTTGCCATGGCTTGGTGAGAATATTATTTCTTCTTTTCCTAATTGGAAATGATAAATTTGACTGGATTTTATATTATCTTCTTTTAGATAATTTGTTCCAGGTAATATTGGTACTTGTATATTTTTCATAGCAATAGGAGGTTTACTATTACTACTTTCGCCTTTTAAAAGGTTTTTTCCCTTTAATTTTTCCCAATCATTGTCAGGAAAATTCTTTTGCCAATTTTCTGAATGTTTATTTTTAAAATAGACATTATTACCAGATACCTGTAATTCAACGCTGTTTTGTTGTTTTTCAGGAGGTGGTTCTGTTATTTGGGGTAGTATCCATTGTCTTGGTACTTCCAAATCTCTCCAGTTGATTAATCTGGGCTGTATTGCCGAATCAAATGGTCGAGGTTCAAATATTTCTATAATATTTCTATCCACATTTTGTGTATTAGTATGTGGTAGAGTGGTCAATTCATGAATTGTTTTCCAATGTATTGACATATTTCGTGAGGTATCTTTCATTCCTATTCCTTTGGTTTGGATTTTTATAATGACAGATTCCTCAATATTTGGATCATCAATAGATATGAAGAAATTTGGTTTTATATTAAACCAAATAACTCCATTTACTAAATTGGATTGTACTCCTCCAATTATGGCATTCATAGGATTACTGAATCTTTTGTCTAAGACCAGTATAGCTACGGGTGTATCCATACCTTGTCTAAACAGGGCAGTAATACAGATTTGAATAAACCCGATGTGTATATATTTAATATTTGGGTGTTTCTTCTTCCATCTTTTGATCTTTTTTAAATCAAAAAGTTTAATATCTGCTGTTTCATCATCTGTTGAGCCAGCAGTAGTATTACCATTAAATTGTTCAAATATTCTTGTTGAGAATAATTTGAATTTTGATAATTTATAGACATCTTCCTTTTTTATAAGTTGCCTTTGATTATCAATTTCTTGTAGTTGTTCGTTGGTAAAAGTGATTTCTTCTCCAACTATTTCACGAAGGGCTATTGTTTGTAGCTCATCTTCGCTACTACCTCGTACTTCTGCAGTATTATACATAAATACGAATTCTTCATCGGATGTTTCCGAATCAGATTCAATCTCATATAAAATTTCATAATTAGAAATATCAGAATCAGATAAATCTTCTCCATAGAATATTTCTAATTCTTGTTCTTCAAGAAATTTTATCATTTTATTTGCACTTTTTCCTTTTTTAGGACAATCAGGTGCATAATGGCCTTCTTCGTTGCAAATGTAACAACGACACTTCTTTTTTAGAGGTGGTTTTTTAGAAGGTTTCTTTTTTCTAATATATTTTTTATTCTTTGAAAAAGATGTTTTCTTTTTCCAAGGTTTCCATTTAAATTTTCTCTTTCGAGAATATTTAGAATATTTGGAATTTCTAGGAGGTGGATTACATCCTATTTTCCAGTTTTCTTTTAAAATCTTATCACAACATTTATAACCAGCTTTAGAATTTGTGATTTGATTTTTAACTTGTTTCTTGGCTTTTATTTCAATGCAGTGGTCAGATATTTTTCTCAATACCCAATTTATGCGAAAACCAAGATTGTCATCTTTTTCGTCCTTTCCGATAGTTTTTAACCAGCCAGGATAAGATTTTAAAGCTATTTCATCCCATGGGTTTGGGAGTTTATGAAAGAATTGATCCATCCAGTGTTTGGTCTCTGAATGTTTTAGTTTGAAATAATATTTTTTGTATAGTTCAACAAATTCTTCAAATTGACAAATGTTACATAATTCTAGTTTAGATAAGATGTAACACGCATCCTCTTGGAGTCTGGGTTCTCCAGTATATCCAATCAGATTTTCTTTAATTATTTCAACAAATCCTTTTAATATTTCATCAAAAGATTTGAAGGTTTGTAGGAGTTCAGTTTTTTGCTGAATTCCTATTTCTGAGCTTTCCCATTGTTGCAACCACTGTAAAACATCACCTTGGAGTGTTGCAGCAAGGTAGTCTAAAAATTTTTCTTTAGACCATGTACTCTTATAATTAGTAATGAGTATAGACATGGATTGTGCCCACTCATTAATAGTTTGTTCTTGATCTTTAAAAGGTATATGCCTTAGATCAAGATAAATACCATGTTGAGATATATTTTGTTTATTCAAATTATCTCTTCTTAGGAAAAAAGGGTTTGGTTCATCCTCATTTTTAGTATTACTTGTAGAAGCATTGCCTGTTTTAACAAAATCTTCTTTTTCATTTTTATATGCAGGGGTTTGCATATAATCTTCGAAAGCTTCCCAATTTTGGAATTCCTGAAGTGGGTCTTCAGCCTTCCTTTTTCCATCAATTGTATTTACTACATGTGGTGGAATTTCTTCTTCATCAGATGAATATTGGTTTAATTCATACTGATAGTATTGTAATAATTTTTCATTTTCCAAATACGTGGTTTGTATTTGTTCAATGAGTTTATTGCGTTCTGAAACAGTTAATATTGGATCTTTGTATAGATGTTTCCAATAATCTAATATTTCACGAACGTTTATATATTCGGTGTAATTAAATTCTTCTGTTTGAAGAGCTTTAATTTCCTCCGAACCATAATATAACCTAGGAATTTTGTTATCCCCTGGGTTATTCATTCCAGTTTGTTCTGGATTTTGATTATCTATTTTGTTTAATAGATTTTCAATTTGTTGTTTAGTCTCCTCTTTTAGATCTAAATTTTTAACCGTTTCGAGTTGACTAATTTTTTGATCAACTTTATTTAAGTTGAATTCAATACAATCTAATTTTTTCTCTACATAATTTTGATTAACGACCTGATGTCTTTCAGTTCGTTTGACCCAACTAAAAACTATATCAGTTAAACTATTTAACGTAGTACTAATTTTACTAATATCATTTTCAGATTTTTTATCTATATGTAAACTATGATTATACATAGACTCATCTTTTTGTAACCATGGTGCTAAACATTGTAGATTAATATTATTATTATTTTGATCATCTTTTCTAGATTCCATTGGTACCTAAGACCTCCTATTATTTGTTGTTTCAGGTGCCTAAAACCAGTTTTCCTAATGCCTATTGCTTAACTAGAGTAGCTTTTTGGCAAATGGAAATATGGGTTTTGAAACAATAATAGGGATATGGGTTTTATGAAAACTTTTAAAGATTTTCAAAATAATATAATAATATCTTTATATTTAATTCACCGTGATTTTTACTCTTTTTTTTTTTTTTTTTTTACAAGGACAGTCGTAACTTGATTATAATATGGAGATTATAACTGCATATATTAATTTTAGCGACAAAACAAACAGTAATATCAAATAACATAGTTATTTATATAAAACTAGGATTAAACGATATTTCATACAACAATTATTACGACACTTAGTTCCAAAAATTTTATATTTTACTCTAAAATTTTCTCCAGAAACATAAGTTCTGTGATGGAGTATGATAGTTTCTACTTTAACATTCATATTAGCATAATAATATTAACATAATTAGAATGCTAACCTTTTATAACAAGGCTTTGATACCAACTTCACAAGTGCGGATCGAAATATTATTGAACTGATGTGAGTAAAGGATATTACAAGAGAGGAGAAGAGAAATATTACAACTTATGACTGATGATCTCAACTGAGAGGAAGCTCTCCTATTTATCATCTACGGACTTCATCCGTTATGTATTCTAATTCAGAAAGAAAAGAGAAACAAACAAAAGAGATAATACAATCTGACAGCATCTTTCATTTTTTCAAAAAGTGCACAGTAATATTAAAGTAAATAGTTGTTGCACAGTAAATGTGCATAGTAATGTGATTTGGATATTTTTGTTTTAAATGCCAAACGTCATTGCATGCGTCAGTTGGTTACTGTCCTTATGCAATCCTTTATGCAATCCCCACTTCGTGTGCTAGATGATTTGCAGTCGTTCATGTGGGTTCACATTTGTCATGCATCAAATGCATTGGCAATGTTGGCCTCAGCAACAGAGTCGAAGGACATGCTGTCGTTAGGGCTGTGGTTTGGAGGTCCATGTAATTGTGCTTGTTCATATTCCTCCGCATGGCTTAATTGTTCAAAGGGAACATCCAAATTATTTTTGTTTTTCAAATTATTTAGAAACTCCCTTACCGCCGCTCGTTGTTCAAGCGAGGTGGTGTAATTTATCGGTAAATCGGTAACAAATAATCGTCTGCCATCAGTTACCATGAATTTTAATGTTGATTCCCGACAAAAATATTCTGCATAGTTTGAAGTATTGATCAGGTTTTGTGACCAATATCTCGTTGTGTCCAACTGGTCCAACGGTACATTAAGTGCAAATTCCCAATTTTGTTCAATCTCGTCCCATTCATAGTCCTCAGTACCTCTGAGGTACCAGATCTGGTAGGGTTGATAGAAAATTTCTCTTGATCGCCAGCCAATTGTGCTTGTGATATGAAATGACAGATAGCGAGTATATTTGTACCTGCTTTTTGTCAATACATGATAGACCATGGTTTTGATCATCATAGGTAAAAATTCAAAATGATTGAAACAAGCTACACTGGAGAAGATTAGTTTGTTTACTAACCCCCATTCAATTGTTTCAATATCCCAAGGTGGATATCCCTCTTCAGTAATGAAATGCAGTTTTGGCATGTCATCACTATAATTTAAACTGGAGTAAAAATGCTGGAGTAAAAGACTTTTTATCTTTTGCTCATGGTCCTCAATTTTTGGTAAAATTTCGATTTGGAATAGAGGACGTGGGAGAATTATCTTTGCTTAGACAAATTCTCCTGATGGTATTGAAGATCTTGTCAGAAAAATCATTTTCCAGTAATTCAGAAAATTCCAGAAAAGTATCAATTTTTTCTAAAGGAAAATCTTCATTTTCATAGTTTAAGCTTTTTATGAGTTTGAGGCTCAGACTTTTGAATTTATCCAAAGTTGCTGTTTGTTCAGCAATTTTGTTAGCAAGGATACTCATATTTTTTCTAAAATCTTTTCTTTTATCTCGGAGATGAGATTTCCATGCTTCATTTAATGGTGTATACAACTCGCAGGGAATTCCTGGGTTGTGAAAGTCATGGGTTTCAGTATCAAGGAGGCTTTCCTTGGTCTGTAGTTTGGAGAACTGGTAAATCATATTAGGAGGTCCTAACTGTTTCATCCAATTTTCCCATGCTGTGATGGCTTCTGGCATAGAATTAAATTTTTGGTGACACGCACCAGGGTATTTGTTTACTTGCATAAAACATTGATTCCAGTTGTCATAGAAGCCTGGATTTCTTCCACTGAATACAACATAAACATGATTTTGTTGAGGTTGTGTAGATGATGATGCTTGGGTTTTTGCCTTTTTAGCAATAGTTACCCAATCTCCTTGTGCTTCCCCGGGGTGCTTATCTCCCATCCTGAAAATAGTAATTCCACTTGTTTAGTGGTTTTGATAAAATATATTTCAAAATATTCCACTTGTTTAGTGGGTGTTAATTTAAAATATGCAATATACTCCACTTGTTTAATGGGTTTCTAAAAACTCTACTTGGTTAGTAGGTTTTTCTTTATAGTTCCTGCTAAGATAATCTGCAAGAAAATTATTAGTACCATTTAAATGTTCAACTTCAAATGTATAGACAGCGATTTGGTTGAACCATTTAAGTCTTCTTCCTTCTAAAATATTTCTTTTATTTATAAGGAAGTCTTTGACAGCTTTATTATCTGTTCTCACAATAAAGTCTTCAGGTGCTAAGAAAATATGGAATTTTTTAATAGCAAGCTTAATTGCTAATAATTCCTTTTCAAAAATAATATAATTCAGTTCATTTGGTTTAAATTTTCCTGAATTATATCCACATATCAATTCATGTTTTTGAATTGTTTTTGGGATAGTGGTTTTCTTACCACGAATACCAAAAGTATTGGAAGGATTGTTTTCAAACGAACTGAAAGACATCAGGTCGTTAATCAAAATTATGTAGAGAAAAAATTAGATTGTATTGAATTCAACTTAAATAAAGTTGATCAAAAAATTAGTCAACTCGAAACGGTTAAAAATTTAGATCTAAAAGAGGAGACTAAACAACAAATTGAAAATCTATTAAACAAAATAGATAATCAAAATCCAGAACAAACTGGAATGAATAACCCAGGGGATAACAAAATTCCTAGGTTATATTATGGTTCGGAGGAAATTAAAGCTCTTCAAACAGAAGAATTTAATTACACCGAATATATAAACGTTCGTGAAATATTAGATTATTGGAAACATCTATACAAAGATCCAATATTAACTGTTTCAGAACGCAATAAACTCATTGAACAAATACAAACCACGTATTTGGAAAATGAAAAATTATTACAATACTATCAGTATGAATTAAACCAATATTCATCTGATGAAGAAGAAATTCCACCACATGTAGTAAATACAATTGATGGAAAAAGGAAGGCTGAAGACCCACTTCAGGAATTCCAAAATTGGGAAGCTTTCGAAGATTATATGCAAACCCCTGCATATAAAAATGAAAAAGAAGATTTTGTTAAAACAGGCAATGCTTCTACAAGTAATACTAAAAATGAGGATGAACCAAACCCTTTTTTCCTAAGAAGAGATAATTTGAATAAACAAAATATATCTCAACATGGTATTTATCTTGATCTAAGGCATATACCTTTTAAAGATCAAGAACAAACTATTAATGAGTGGGCACAATCCATGTCTATACTCATTACTAATTATAAGAGTACATGGTCTAAAGAAAAATTTTTAGACTACCTTGCTGCAACACTCCAAGGTGATGTTTTACAGTGGTTGCAACAATGGGAAAGCTCAGAAATAGGAATTCAGCAAAAAACTGAACTCCTACAAACCTTCAAATCTTTTGATGAAATATTAAAAGGATTTGTTGAAATAATTAAAGAAAATCTGATTGGATATACTGGAGAACCCAGACTCCAAGAGGATGCGTGTTACATCTTATCTAAACTAGAATTATGTAACATTTGTCAATTTGAAGAATTTGTTGAACTATACAAAAAATATTATTTCAAACTAAAACATTCAGAGACCAAACACTGGATGGATCAATTCTTTCATAAACTCCCAAACCCATGGGATGAAATAGCTTTAAAATCTTATCCTGGCTGGTTAAAAACTATCGGAAAGGACGAAAAAGATGACAATCTTGGTTTTCGCATAAATTGGGTATTGAGAAAAATATCTGACCACTGCATTGAAATAAAAGCCAAGAAACAAGTTAAAAATCAAATCACAAATTCTAAAGCTGGTTATAAATGTTGTGATAAGATTTTAAAAGAAAACTGGAAAATAGGATGTAATCCACCTCCTAGAAATTCCAAATATTCTAAATATTCTCGAAAGAGAAAATTTAAATGGAAACCTTGGAAAAAGAAAACATCTTTTTCAAAGAATAAAAAATATATTAGAAAAAAGAAACCTTCTAAAAAACCACCTCTAAAAAAGAAGTGTCGTTGTTACATTTGCAACGAAGAAGGCCATTATGCACCTGATTGTCCTAAAAAAGGAAAAAGTGCAAATAAAATGATAAAATTTCTTGAAGAACAAGAATTAGAAATATTCTATGGAGAAGATTTATCTGATTCTGATATTTCTAATTATGAAATTTTATATGAGATTGAATCTGATTCGGAAACATCCGATGAAGAATTCGTATTTATGTATAATACTGCAGAAGTACGAGGTAGTAGCGAAGATGAGCTACAAACAATAGCCCTTCGTGAAATAGTTGGAGAAGAAATCACTTTTACCAACGAACAACTACAAGAAATTGATAATCAAAGGCAACTTATAAAAAAGGAAGATGTCTATAAATTATCAAAATTCAAATTATTCTCAACAAGAATATTTGAACAATTTAATGGTAATACTACTGCTGGCTCAACAGATGATGAAACAGCAGATATTAAACTTTTTGATTTAAAAAAGATCAAAAGATGGAAGAAGAAACACCCAAATATTAAATATATACACATCGGGTTTATTCAAATCTGTATTACTGCCCTGTTTAGACAAGGTATGGATACACCCGTAGCTATACTGGTCTTAGACAAAAGATTCAGTAATCCTATGAATGCCATAATTGGAGGAGTACAATCCAATTTAGTAAATGGAGTTATTTGGTTTAATATAAAACCAAATTTCTTCATATCTATTGATGATCCAAATATTGAGGAATCTGTCATTATAAAAATCCAAACCAAAGGAATAGGAATGAAAGATACCTCACGAAATATGTCAATACATTGGAAAACAATTCATGAATTGACCACTCTACCACATACTAATACACAAAATGTGGATAGAAATATTATAGAAATATTTGAACCTCGACCATTTGATTCGGCAATACAGCCCAGATTAATCAACTGGAGAGATTTGGAAGTACCAAGACAATGGATACTACCCCAAATAACAGAACCACCTCCTGAAAAACAACAAAACAGCGTTGAATTACAGGTATCTGGTAATAATGTCTATTTTAAAAATAAACATTCAGAAAATTGGCAAAAGAATTTTCCTGACAATGATTGGGAAAAATTAAAGGGAAAAAACCTTTTAAAAGGCGAAAGTAGTAATAGTAAACCTCCTATTGCTATGAAAAATATACAAGTACCAATATTACCTGGAACAAATTATCTAAAAGAAGATAATATAAAATCCAGTCAAATTTATCATTTCCAATTAGGAAAAGAAGAAATAATATTCTCACCAAGCCATGGCAAGAGAAGATATACTTATGTATTAGGTTACTTCAATTTTGCAGGCTATAAACCATATAGTCTTTGCACATTAATTGATACAGGAGCAACTATATGTTCCTGTAGACCTAATGCTTTACCTCCTGAAAAATGGATAAAAATGAAAAACCCTATTGCTGTAACAGGCATCAATGGGACACAGAATTTCATTGATTTAAAAGCCAAAAAAGTGGCTATATGGTTTAACGAAAAGAAATTCATTATTCCAAAAATCTTATGCTTTCCAGAAATGCATGGAGATTTTATATTAGGCAATAATTTTATCTCAGAATATTTGCCTATAAGTATTGATGAGGGAACTATAAATCTAACCCTCAACAAAGATGTAGTAAAAATCCCTTTACTACAACAACATAAATATAAGTGCGAAAGAGATTTTCGTCCTACTAAAAAAGGGGATATAACTCCTTTTATCAAAGCCCTTGAAGAAACTCATTGGCTTTATACTATATTAAATGATAATTTTAGTGAAAACCCACTAAAATTATGGAATAAAAGTCCAAGGTATTGTAATCTCAGACTAAGAGATCCCAATGTCATTATAAGAGTAAAACCAATGATCTATACCAGAAATGATATAGATGAATTTGATAAACAAATCAAAGAATTATTGGATATAAACCTTATTGAAGAAACAATAAGTCCACACTCTAGCCCTGCCTTCATGGTAAGAAAACACAATGAAGTCATAAGAGGAAAAGCTAGAATGGTTATAAATTATAAAAGACTAAATGAACAATTAGAATTTGATGGTTATTTTATTCCAAGAAAAGATGTATTAATCAACCAAACTAAAGGAAAAAAGTTCTTTAGCAAATTCGATTGTAAATCTGGATTTTGGCAGTTAAAACTAACTGAAGAATCCAAGCCATTGACAGCCTTTAGTACCCCTAGAGGACATTATCAATGGAATGTTATGCCTTTTGGACTAAACACAGCTCCTCAGGTATATCAAAGATGGATGGACAAAATCTTTAAAGACCTTAAGGATTTTTGTGTTGTCTATATAGATGACATCCTTGTTTTTTCCAAAACCATAGAAGAACATAGATATCATCTGAAAATTATCTGTGAAAAATTCCAAAGACATGGAATCATTTTATCACCTAAGAAAATTGATGTTGAAAAAACAGAAATTAATTTTCTTGGCATAATCCTAAACCAGGATGGCCTACAATTACAAGATCATATCATCTCTAAAATAAGAGATTTTAATGAAGAAATTTTGGATAAAAAACAATTACAAAGTTTCCTAGGAATCCTTAATTATGGAAGAAATTTCATAAAAGGATTATCTCAAAAAGAATTACCACTTCTTGAAAAACTCAAAAAGAATGAAGTTTTTACATGGAGTGATAATGATACCCTTGTTGTTAAAACAATTAAACAAGAAATTATTAATAATTGCCCAAAAGTCTATTTTCCTAAAATAGGAGATAAATTAATATTGGAAACTGATGCTTCGGACAATTGCTGGGGATGTGTTCTCAAAGCAATTCCTGGAGAATATTGGAATGAAAACAATCCTTCCAATACTAGTAATAGTAAACCTCCTATTGCTATGAAAAATATACAAGTACCAATATTACCTGGAACAAATTATCTAAAAGAAGATAATATAAAATCCAGTCAAATTTATCATTTCCAATTAGGAAAAGAAGAAATAATATTCTCACCAAGCCATGGCAAGAGAAGATATACTTATGTATTAGGTTACTTCAATTTTGCAGGCTATAAACCATATAGTCTTTGCACATTAATTGATACAGGAGCAACTATATGTTCCTGTAGACCTAATGCTTTACCTCCTGAAAAATGGATAAAAATGAAAAACCCTATTGCTGTAACAGGCATCAATGGGACACAGAATTTCATTGATTTAAAAGCCAAAAAAGTGGCTATATGGTTTAACGAAAAGATATTCATTATTCCAAAAATCTTATGCTTTCCAGAAATGCATGGAGATTTTATATTAGGCAATAATTTTATCTCAGAATATTTGCCTATAAGTATTGATGAGGGAACTATAAATCTAACCCTCAACAAAGATGTAGTAAAAATCCCTTTACTACAACAACATAATAATAAAGCTGTCAAAGACTTCCTTATAAATAAAAGAAATATTTTAGAAGGAAGAAGACTTAAATGGTTCAACCAAATCGCTGTCTATACATTTGAAGTTGAACATTTAAATGGTACTAATAATTTTCTTGCAGATTATCTTAGCAGGAACTATAAAGAAAAACCTACTAACCAAGTAGAGTTTTTAGAAACCCATTAAACAAGTGGAGTATATTGCATATTTTAAATTAACACCCACTAAACAAGTGGAATATTTTGAAATATATTTTATCAAAACCACTAAACAAGTGGAATTACTATTTTCAGGATGGGAGATAAGCACCACGGGGAAGCACAAGGAGATTGGGTAACTATTGCTAAAAAGGCAAAAACCCAAGCATCATCATCTACACAACCTCAACAAAATCATGTTTATGTTGTATTCAGTGGAAGAAATCCAGGCTTCTATGACAACTGGAATCAATGTTTTATGCAAGTAAACAAATACCCTGGTGCGTGTCACCAAAAATTTAATTCTATGCCAGAAGCCATCACAGCATGGGAAAATTGGATGAAACAGTTAGGACCTCCTAATATGATTTACCAGTTCTCCAAACTACAGACCAAGGAAAGCCTCCTTGATACTGAAACCCATGACTTTCACAACCCAGGAATTCCCTGCGAGTTGTATACACCATTAAATGAAGCATGGAAATCTCATCTCCGAGATAAAAGAAAAGATTTTAGAAAAAATATGAGTATCCTTGCTAACAAAATTGCTGAACAAACAGCAACTTTGGATAAATTCAAAAGTCTGAGCCTCAAACTCATAAAAAGCTTAAGAAAATATGGAATTTTTTAATAGCAAGCTTAATTGCTAATAATTCCTTTTCAAAAATAATATAATTCAGTGTTTAGCACCATGGTTACAAAAAGATGAGTCTATGTATAATCATAGTTTACATATAGATAAAAAATCTGAAAATGATATTAGTAAAATTAGTACTACGTTAAATAGTTTAACTGATATAGTTTTTAGTTGGGTCAAACGAACTGAAAGACATCAGGTCGTTAATCAAAATTATGTAGAGAAAAAATTAGATTGTATTGAATTCAACTTAAATAAAGTTGATCAAAAAATTAGTCAACTCGAAACGGTTAAAAATTTAGATCTAAAAGAGGAGACTAAACAACAAATTGAAAATCTATTAAACAAAATAGATAATCAAAATCCAGAACAAACTGGAATGAATAACCCAGGGGATAAATTTACCAGTTCTCCAAATTACAGACCAAGGAAAGCCTCCTTGATACTGAAACCCATGACTTTCACAACCCAGGAATTCCCTGCGAGTTGTATACACCATTAAATGAAGCATGGAAATCTCATCTCCGAGATAAAAGAAAAGATTTTAGAAAAAATATGAGTATCCTTGCTAACAAAATTGCTGAACAAACAGCAACTTTGGATAAATTCAAAAGTCTGAGCCTCAAACTCATAAAAAGCTTAAACTATGAAAATGAAGATTTTCCTTTAGAAAAAATTGATACTTTTCTGGAATTTTCTGAATTACTGGAAAATGATTTTTCTGACAAGATCTTCAATACCATCAGGAGAATTTGTCTATTTGAAAAAGCAAAGATAATTCTCCCACGTCCTCTATTCCAAATCGAAATTTTACCAAAAATTGAGGACCATGAGCAAAAGATAAAAAGTCTTTTACTCCAGCATTTTTACTCCAGTTTAAATTATAGTGATGACATGCCAAAACTGCATTTCATTACTGAAGAGGGATATCCACCTTGGGATATTGAAACAATTGAATGGGGGTTAGTAAACAAACTAATCTTCTCCAGTGTAGCTTGTTTCAATCATTTTGAATTTTTACCTATGATGATCAAAACCATGGTCTATCATGTATTGACAAAAAGCAGGTACAAATATACTCGCTATCTGTCATTTCATATCACAAGCACAATTGGCTGGCGATCAAGAGAAATTTTCTATCAACCCTACCAGATCTGGTACCTCAGAGGTACTGAGGACTATGAATGGGACGAGATTGAACAAAATTGGGAATTTGCACTTAATGTACCGTTGGACCAGTTGGACACAACGAGATATTGGTCACAAAACCTGATCAATACTTCAAACTATGCAGAATATTTTTGTCGGGAATCAACATTAAAATTCATGGTAACTGATGGCAGACGATTATTTGTTACCGATTTACCGATAAATTACACCACCTCGCTTGAACAACGAGCGGCGGTAAGGGAGTTTCTAAATAATTTGAAAAACAAAAATAATTTGGATGTTCCCTTTGAACAATTAAGCCATGCGGAGGAATATGAACAAGCACAATTACATGGACCTCCAAACCACAGCCCTAACGACAGCATGTCCTTCGACTCTGTTGCTGAGGCCAACATTGCCAATGCATTTGATGCATGACAAATGTATGAAGAAGATGAACCCACATGAACGACTGCAAATCATCTAGCACACGAAGTGGGGATTGCATAAAGGATTGCATAAGGACAGTAACCAACTGACGCATGCAATGACGTTTGGCATTTAAAACAAAAATGTCCAAATCACATTACTATGCACATTTACTGTGCAACAACTATTTACTTTAATATTACTGTGCACTTTTTGAAAAAATGAAAGATGCTGTCAGATTGTATTATCTCTTTTGTTTGTTTCTCTTTTCTTTCTGAATTAGAATACATAACGGATGAAGTCCGTAGATGATAAATAGGAGAGCTTCCTCTCAGTTGAGATCATCAGTCATAAGTTGTAATATTTCTCTTCTCCTCTCTTGTAATATCCTTTACTCACATCAGTTCAATAATATTTCGATCTCAAACTCATAAAAAGCTTAAACTATGAAAATGAAGATTTTCCTTTAGAAAAAATTGATACTTTTCTGGAATTTTCTGAATTACTGGAAAATGATTTTTCTGACAAGATCTTCAATACCATCAGGAGAATTTGTCTATTTGAAAAAGCAAAGATAATTCTCCCACGTCCTCTATTCCAAATCGAAATTTTACCAAAAATTGAGGACCATGAGCAAAAGATAAAAAGTCTTTTACTCCAGCATTTTTACTCCAGTTTAAATTATAGTGATGACATGCCAAAACTGCATTTCATTACTGAAGAGGGATATCCACCTTGGGATATTGAAACAATTGAATGGGGGTTAGTAAACAAACTAATCTTCTCCAGTGTAGCTTGTTTCAATCATTTTGAATTTTTACCTATGATGATCAAAACCATGGTCTATCATGTATTGACAAAAAGCAGGTACAAATATACTCGCTATCTGTCATTTCATATCACAAGCACAATTGGCTGGCGATCAAGAGAAATTTTCTATCAACCCTACCAGATCTGGTACCTCAGAGGTACTGAGGACTATGAATGGGACGAGATTGAACAAAATTGGGAATTTGCACTTAATGTACCGTTGGACCAGTTGGACACAACGAGATATTGGTCACAAAACCTGATCAATACTTCAAACTATGCAGAATATTTTTGTCGGGAATCAACATTAAAATTCATGGTAACTGATGGCAGACGATTATTTGTTACCGATTTACCGATAAATTACACCACCTCGCTTGAACAACGAGCGGCGGTAAGGGAGTTTCTAAATAATTTGAAAAACAAAAATAATTTGGATGTTCCCTTTGAACAATTAAGCCATGCGGAGGAATATGAACAAGCACAATTACATGGACCTCCAAACCACAGCCCTAACGACAGCATGTCCTTCGACTCTGTTGCTGAGGCCAACATTGCCAATGCATTTGATGCATGACAAATGTATGAAGAAGATGAACCCACATGAACGACTGCAAATCATCTAGCACACGAAGTGGGGATTGCATAAAGGATTGCATAAGGACAGTAACCAACTGACGCATGCAATGACGTTTGGCATTTAAAACAAAAATGTCCAAATCACATTACTATGCACATTTACTGTGCAACAACTATTTACTTTAATATTACTGTGCACTTTTTGAAAAAATGAAAGATGCTGTCAGATTGTATTATCTCTTTTGTTTGTTTCTCTTTTCTTTCTGAATTAGAATACATAACGGATGAAGTCCGTAGATGATAAATAGGAGAGCTTCCTCTCAGTTGAGATCATCAGTCATAAGTTGTAATATTTCTCTTCTCCTCTCTTGTAATATCCTTTACTCACATCAGTTCAATAATATTTCGATCTCAAACTCATAAAAAGCTTAAACTATGAAAATGAAGATTTTCCTTTAGAAAAAATTGATACTTTTCTGGAATTTTCTGAATTACTGGAAAATGATTTTTCTGACAAGATCTTCAATACCATCAGGAGAATTTGTCTATTTGAAAAAGCAAAGATAATTCTCCCACGTCCTCTATTCCAAATCGAAATTTTACCAAAAATTGAGGACCATGAGCAAAAGATAAAAAGTCTTTTACTCCAGCATTTTTACTCCAGTTTAAATTATAGTGATGACATGCCAAAACTGCATTTCATTACTGAAGAGGGATATCCACCTTGGGATATTGAAACAATTGAATGGGGGTTAGTAAACAAACTAATCTTCTCCAGTGTAGCTTGTTTCAATCATTTTGAATTTTTACCTATGATGATCAAAACCATGGTCTATCATGTATTGACAAAAAGCAGGTACAAATATACTCGCTATCTGTCATTTCATATCACAAGCACAATTGGCTGGCGATCAAGAGAAATTTTCTATCAACCCTACCAGATCTGGTACCTCAGAGGTACTGAGGACTATGAATGGGACGAGATTGAACAAAATTGGGAATTTGCACTTAATGTACCGTTGGACCAGTTGGACACAACGAGATATTGGTCACAAAACCTGATCAATACTTCAAACTATGCAGAATATTTTTGTCGGGAATCAACATTAAAATTCATGGTAACTGATGGCAGACGATTATTTGTTACCGATTTATCGATAAATTACACCACCTCGCTTGAACAACGAGCGGCGGTAAGGGAGTTTCTAAATAATTTGAAAAACAAAAATAATTTGGATGTTCCCTTTGAACAATTAAGCCATGCGGAGGAATATGAACAAGCACAATTACATGGACCTCCAAACCACAGCCCTAACGACAGCATGTCCTTCGACTCTGTTGCTGAGGCCAACATTGCCAATGCATTTGATGCATGACAAATGTATGAAGAAGATGAACCCACATGAACGACTGCAAATCATCTAGCACACGAAGTGGGGATTGCATAAAGGATTGCATAAGGACAGTAACCAACTGACGCATGCAATGACGTTTGGCATTTAAAACAAAAATGTCCAAATCACATTACTATGCACATTTACTGTGCAACAACTATTTACTTTAATATTACTGTGCACTTTTTGAAAAAATGAAAGATACTGTCAGATTGTATTATCTCTTTTGTTTGTTTCTCTTTTCTTTCTGAATTAGAATACATAACGGATGAAGTCCGTAGATGATAAAGAGGAGAGCTTCCTCTCAGTTGAGATCATCAGTCATAAGTTGTAATATTTCTCTTCTCCTCTCTTGTAATATCCTTTACTCACATCAGTTCAATAATATTTCGATCCGCACTTGTGAAGTTGGTATCAGAGCCTTGTTATAAAAGATTAGCATTCTAATTATGTTAATATTATTATGCTAATATGAATGTTAAAGTAGAAACTATCATACTCCATCACAGAACTTATGTTTCTGGAGAAAATTTTAGAGTAAAATATAAAATTTTTGGAACTAAGTGTCGTAATAATTGTTGTATGAAATATCGTTTAATCCTAGTTTTATATAAATAACTATGTTATTTGATATTACTGTTTGTTTTGTCGCTAAAATTAATATATGTAGTTATAATCTCCATATTATAATCAAGTTACGACTGTCCTTGTAAAAAAAAAAAAAAAAAAAAGAGTAAAAATCACGGTGAATTAAATATAAAGATATTATTATATTATTTTGAAAATCTTTAAAAGTTTTCATAAAACCCATATCCCTATTATTGTTTCAAAACCCATATTTCCATTTGCCAAAAAGCTACTCTAGTTAAGCAATAGGCATTAGGAAAACTGGTTTTAGGCACCTGAAACAACAAATAATAGGAGGTCTTAGGTACCAATGGAATCTAGAAAAGATGAACAAAATAATAATAATATTAATCTACAATGTTTAGCACCATGGTTACAAAAAGATGAGTCTATGTATAATCATAGTTTACATATAGATAAAAAATCTGAAAATGATATTAGTAAAATTAGTACTACGTTAAATAGTTTAACTGATATAGTTTATAGTTGGGTCAAACGAACTGAAAGACATCAGGTCGTTAATCAAAATTATGTAGAGAAAAAATTAGATTGTATTGAATTCAACTTAAATAAAGTTGATCAAAAAATTAGTCAACTCGAAACGGTTAAAAATTTAGATCTAAAAGAGGAGACTAAACAACAAATTGAAAATCTATTAAACAAAATAGATAATCAAAATCCAGAACAAACTGGAATGAATAACCCAGGGGATAACAAAATTCCTAGGTTATATTATGGTTCGGAGGAAATTAAAGCTCTTCAAACAGAAGAATTTAATTACACCGAATATATAAACGTTCGTGAAATATTAGATTATTGGAAACATCTATACAAAGATCCAATATTAACTGTTTCAGAACGCAATAAACTCATTGAACAAATACAAACCACATATTTGGAAAATGAAAAATTATTACAATACTATCAGTATGAATTAAACCAATATTCATCTGATGAAGAAGAAATTCCACCACATGTAGTAAATACAATTGATGGAAAAAGGAAGGCTGAAGACCCACTTCAGGAATTCCAAAATTGGGAAGCTTTCGAAGATTATATGCAAACCCCTGCATATAAAAATGAAAAAGAAGATTTTGTTAAAACAGGCAATGCTTCTACAAGTAATACTAAAAATGAGGATGAACCAAACCCTTTTTTCCTAAGAAGAGATAATTTGAATAAACAAAATATATCTCAACATGGTATTTATCTTGATCTAAGGCATATACCTTTTAAAGATCAAGAACAAACTATTAATGAGTGGGCACAATCCATGTCTATACTCATTACTAATTATAAGAGTACATGGTCTAAAGAAAAATTTTTAGACTACCTTGCTGCAACACTCCAAGGTGATGTTTTACAGTGGTTGCAACAATGGGAAAGCTCAGAAATAGGAATTCAGCAAAAAACTGAACTCCTACAAACCTTCAAATCTTTTGATGAAATATTAAAAGGATTTGTTGAAATAATTAAAGAAAATCTGATTGGATATACTGGAGAACCCAGACTCCAAGAGGATGCGTGTTACATCTTATCTAAACTAGAATTATGTAACATTTGTCAATTTGAAGAATTTGTTGAACTATACAAAAAATATTATTTCAAACTAAAACATTCAGAGACCAAACACTGGATGGATCAATTCTTTCATAAACTCCCAAACCCATGGGATGAAATAGCTTTAAAATCTTATCCTGGCTGGTTAAAAACTATCGGAAAGGACGAAAAAGATGACAATCTTGGTTTTCGCATAAATTGGGTATTGAGAAAAATATCTGACCACTGCATTGAAATAAAAGCCAAGAAACAAGTTAAAAATCAAATCACAAATTCTAAAGCTGGTTATAAATGTTGTGATAAGATTTTAAAAGAAAACTGGAAAATAGGATGTAATCCACCTCCTAGAAATTCCAAATATTCTAAATATTCTCGAAAGAGAAAATTTAAATGGAAACCTTGGAAAAAGAAAACATCTTTTTCAAAGAATAAAAAATATATTAGAAAAAAGAAACCTTCTAAAAAACCACCTCTAAAAAATAAGTGTCGTTGTTACATTTGCAACGAAGAAGGCCATTATGCACCTGATTGTCCTAAAAAAGGAAAAAGTGCAAATAAAATGATAAAATTTCTTGAAGAACAAGAATTAGAAATATTCTATGGAGAAGATTTATCTGATTCTGATATTTCTAATTATGAAATTTTATATGAGATTGAATCTGATTCGGAAACATCCGATGAAGAATTCGTATTTATGTATAATACTGCAGAAGTACGAGGTAGTAGCGAAGATGAGCTACAAACAATAGCCCTTCGTGAAATAGTTGGAGAAGAAATCACTTTTACCAACGAACAACTACAAGAAATTGATAATCAAAGGCAACTTATAAAAAAGGAAGATGTCTATAAATTATCAAAATTCAAATTATTCTCAACAAGAATATTTGAACAATTTAATGGTAATACTACTGCTGGCTCAACAGATGATGAAACAGCAGATATTAAACTTTTTGATTTAAAAAAGATCAAAAGATGGAAGAAGAAACACCCAAATATTAAATATATACACATCGGGTTTATTCAAATCTGTATTACTGCCCTGTTTAGACAAGGTATGGATACACCCGTAGCTATACTGGTCTTAGACAAAAGATTCAGTAATCCTATGAATGCCATAATTGGAGGAGTACAATCCAATTTAGTAAATGGAGTTATTTGGTTTAATATAAAACCAAATTTCTTCATATCTATTGATGATCCAAATATTGAGGAATCTGTCATTATAAAAATCCAGACCAAAGGAATAGGAATGAAAGATACCTCACGAAATATGTCAATACATTGGAAAACAATTCATGAATTGACCACTCTACCACATACTAATACACAAAATGTGGATAGAAATATTATAGAAATATTTGAACCTCGACCATTTGATTCGGCAATACAGCCCAGATTAATCAACTGGAGAGATTTGGAAGTACCAAGACAATGGATACTACCCCAAATAACAGAACCACCTCCTGAAAAACAACAAAACAGCGTTGAATTACAGGTATCTGGTAATAATGTCTATTTTAAAAATAAACATTCAGAAAATTGGCAAAAGAATTTTCCTGACAATGATTGGGAAAAATTAAAGGGAAAAAACCTTTTAAAAGGCGAAAGTAGTAATAGTAAACCTCCTATTGCTATGAAAAATATACAAGTACCAATATTACCTGGAACAAATTATCTAAAAGAAGATAATATAAAATCCAGTCAAATTTATCATTTCCAATTAGGAAAAGAAGAAATAATATTCTCACCAAGCCATGGCAAGAGAAGATATACTTATGTATTAGGTTACTTCAATTTTGCAGGCTATAAACCATATAGTCTTTGCACATTAATTGATACAGGAGCAACTATATGTTCCTGTAGACCTAATGCTTTACCTCCTGAAAAATGGATAAAAATGAAAAACCCTATTGCTGTAACAGGCATCAATGGGACACAGAATTTCATTGATTTAAAAGCCAAAAAAGTGGCTATATGGTTTAACGAAAAGAAATTCATTATTCCAAAAATCTTATGCTTTCCAGAAATGCATGGAGATTTTATATTAGGCAATAATTTTATCTCAGAATATTTGCCTATAAGTATTGATGAGGGAACTATAAATCTAACCCTCAACAAAGATGTAGTAAAAATCCCTTTACTACAACAACATAAATATAAGTGCGAAAGAGATTTTCGTCCTACTAAAAAAGGGGATATAACTCCTTTTATCAAAGCCCTTGAAGAAACTCATTGGCTTTATACTATATTAAATGATAATTTTAGTGAAAACCCACTAAAATTATGGAATAAAAGTCCAAGGTATTGTAATCTCAGACTAAGAGATCCCAATGTCATTATAAGAGTAAAACCAATGATCTATACCAGAAATGATATAGATGAATTTGATAAACAAATCAAAGAATTATTGGATATAAACCTTATTGAAGAAACAATAAGTCCACACTCTAGCCCTGCCTTCATGGTAAGAAAACACAATGAAGTCATAAGAGGAAAAGCTAGAATGGTTATAAATTATAAAAGACTAAATGAACAATTAGAATTTGATGGTTATTTTATTCCAAGAAAAGATGTATTAATCAACCAAACTAAAGGAAAAAAGTTCTTTAGCAAATTCGATTGTAAATCTGGATTTTGGCAGTTAAAACTAACTGAAGAATCCAAGCCATTGACAGCCTTTAGTACCCCTAGAGGACATTATCAATGGAATGTTATGCCTTTTGGACTAAACACAGCTCCTCAGGTATATCAAAGATGGATGGACAAAATCTTTAAAGACCTTAAGGATTTTTGTGTTGTCTATATAGATGACATCCTTGTTTTTTCCAAAACCATAGAAGAACATAGATATCATCTGAAAATTATCTGTGAAAAATTCCAAAGACATGGAATCATTTTATCACCTAAGAAAATTGATGTTGAAAAAACAGAAATTAATTTTCTTGGCATAAGCCTAAACCAGGATGGCCTACAATTACAAGATCATATCATCTCTAAAATAAGAGATTTTAATGAAGAAATTTTGGATAAAAAACAATTACAAAGTTTCCTAGGAATCCTTAATTATGGAAGAAATTTCATAAAAGGATTATCTCAAAAAGAATTACCACTTCTTGAAAAACTCAAAAAGAATGAAGTTTTTACATGGAGTGATAATGATACCCTTGTTGTTAAAACAATTAAACAAGAAATTATTAATAATTGCCCAAAAGTCTATTGTCCTAAAATAGGAGATAAATTAATATTGGAAACTGATGCTTCGGACAATTGCTGGGGATGTGTTCTCAAAGCAATTCCTGGAGAATATTGGAATGAAAACAATCCTTCCAATACTTTTGGTATTCGTGGTAAGAAAACCACTATCCCAAAAACAATTCAAAAACATGAATTGATATGTGGATATAATTCAGGAAAATTTAAACCAAATGAACTGAATTATATTATTTTTGAAAAGGAATTATTAGCAATTAAGCTTGCTATTAAAAAATTCCATATTTTCTTAGCACCTGAAGACTTTATTGTCAGAACAGATAATAAAGCTGTCAAAGACTTCCTTATAAATAAAAGAAATATTTTAGAAGGAAGAAGACTTAAATGGTTCAACCAAATCGCTGTCTATACATTTGAAGTTGAACATTTAAATGGTACTAATAATTTTCTTGCAGATTATCTTAGCAGGAACTATAAAGAAAAACCTACTAACCAAGTAGAGTTTTTAGAAACCCATTAAACAAGTGGAGTATATTGCATATTTTAAATTAACACCCACTAAACAAGTGGAATATTTTGAAATATATTCTATCAAAACCACTAAACAAGTGGAATTACTATTTTCAGGATGGGAGATAAGCACCCCGGGGAAGCACAAGGAGATTGGGTAACTATTGCTAAAAAGGCAAAAACCCAAGCATCATCATCTACACAACCTCAACAAAATCATGTTTATGTTGTATTCAGTGGAAGAAATCCAGGCTTCTATGACAACTGGAATCAATGTTTTATGCAAGTAAACAAATACCCTGGTGCGTGTCACCAAAAATTTAATTCTATGCCAGAAGCCATCACAGCATGGGAAAATTGGATGAAACAGTTAGGATCTCCTAATATGATTTACCAGTTCTCCAAACTACAGACCAAGGAAAGCCTCCTTGATACTGAAACCCATGACTTTCACAACCCAGGAATTCCCTGCGAGTTGTATACACCATTAAATGAAGCATGGAAATCTCATCTCCGAGATAAAAGAAAAGATTTTAGAAAAAATATGAGTATCCTTGCTAACAAAATTGCTGAACAAACAGCAACTTTGGATAAATTCAAAAGTCTGAGCCTCAAACTCATAAAAAGCTTAAACTATGAAAATGAAGATTTTCCTTTAGAAAAAATTGATACTTTTCTGGAATTTTCTGAATTACTGGAAAATGATTTTTCTGACAAGATCTTCAATACCATCAGGAGAATTTGTCTATTTGAAAAAGCAAAGATAATTCTCCCACGTCCTCTATTCCAAATCGAAATTTTACCAAAAATTGAGGACCATGAGCAAAAGATAAAAAGTCTTTTACTCCAGCATTTTTACTCCAGTTTAAATTATAGTGATGACATGCCAAAACTGCATTTCATTACTGAAGAGGGATATCCACCTTGGGATATTGAAACAATTGAATGGGGGTTAGTAAACAAACTAATCTTCTCCAGTGTAGCTTGTTTCAATCATTTTGAATTTTTACCTATGATGATCAAAACCATGGTCTATCATGTATTGACAAAAAGCAGGTACAAATATACTCGCTATCTGTCATTTCATATCACAAGCACAATTGGCTGGCGATCAAGAGAAATTTTCTATCAACCCTACCAGATCTGGTACCTCAGAGGTACTGAGGACTATGAATGGGACGAGATTGAACAAAATTGGGAATTTGCACTTAATGTACCGTTGGACCAGTTGGACACAACGAGATATTGGTCACAAAACCTGATCAATACTTCAAACTATGCAGAATATTTTTGTCGGGAATCAACATTAAAATTCATGGTAACTGATGGCAGACGATTATTTATTACCGATTTACCGATAAATTACACCACCTCGCTTGAACAACGAGCGGCGGTAAGGGAGTTTCTAAATAATTTGAAAAACAAAAATAATTTGGATGTTCCCTTTGAACAATTAAGCCATGCGGAGGAATATGAACAAGCACAATTACATGGACCTCCAAACCACAGCCCTAACGACAGCATGTCCTTCGACTCTGTTGCTGAGGCCAACATTGCCAATGCATTTGATGCATGACAAATGTATGAAGAAGATGAACCCACATGAACGACTGCAAATCATCTAGCACACGAAGTGGGGATTGCATAAAGGATTGCATAAGGACAGTAACCAACTGACGCATGCAATGACGTTTGGCATTTAAAACAAAAATGTCCAAATCACATTACTATGCACATTTACTGTGCAACAACTATTTACTTTAATATTACTGTGCACTTTTTGAAAAAATGAAAGATGCTGTCAGATTGTATTATCTCTTTTGTTTGTTTCTCTTTTCTTTCTGAATTAGAATACATAACGGATGAAGTCCGTAGATGATAAAGAGGAGAGCTTCCTCTCAGTTGAGATCATCAGTCATAAGTTGTAATATTTCTCTTCTCCTCTCTTGTAATATCCTTTACTCACATCAGTTCAATAATATTTCGATCTCAAACTCATAAAAAGCTTAAACTATGAAAATGAAGATTTTCCTTTAGAAAAAATTGATACTTTTCTGGAATTTTCTGAATTACTGGAAAATGATTTTTCTGACAAGATCTTCAATACCATCAGGAGAATTTGTCTATTTGAAAAAGCAAAGATAATTCTCCCACGTCCTCTATTCCAAATCGAAATTTTACCAAAAATTGAGGACCATGAGCAAAAGATAAAAAGTCTTTTACTCCAGCATTTTTACTCCAGTTTAAATTATAGTGATGACATGCCAAAACTGCATTTCATTACTGAAGAGGGATATCCACCTTGGGATATTGAAACAATTGAATGGGGGTTAGTAAACAAACTAATCTTCTCCAGTGTAGCTTGTTTCAATCATTTTGAATTTTTACCTATGATGATCAAAACCATGGTCTATCATGTATTGACAAAAAGCAGGTACAAATATACTCGATATCTGTCATTTCATATCACAAGCACAATTGGCTGGCGATCAAGAGAAATTTTCTATCAACCCTACCAGATCTGGTACCTCAGAGGTACTGAGGACTATGAATGGGACGAGATTGAACAAAATTGGGAATTTGCACTTAATGTACCGTTGGACCAGTTGGACACAACGAGATATTGGTCACAAAACCTGATCAATACTTCAAACTATGCAGAATATTTTTGTCGGGAATCAACATTAAAATTCATGGTAACTGATGGCAGACGATTATTTGTTACCGATTTACCGATAAATTACACCACCTCGCTTGAACAACGAGCGGCGGTAAGGGAGTTTCTAAATAATTTGAAAAACAAAAATAATTTGGATGTTCCCTTTGAACAATTAAGCCATGCGGAGGAATATGAACAAGCACAATTACATGGACCTCCAAACCACAGCCCTAACGACAGCATGTCCTTCGACTCTGTTGCTGAGGCCAACATTGCCAATGCATTTGATGCATGACAAATGTATGAAGAAGATGAACCCACATGAATGACTGCAAATCATCTAGCACACGAAGTGGGGATTGCATAAAGGATTGCATAAGGACAGTAACCAACTGACGCATGCAATGACGTTTGGCATTTAAAACAAAAATGTCCAAATCACATTACTATGCACATTTACTGTGCAACAACTATTTACTTTAATATTACTGTGCACTTTTTGAAAAAATGAAAGATACTGTCAGATTGTATTATCTCTTTTGTTTGTTTCTCTTTTCTTTCTGAATTAGAATACATAACGGATGAAGTCCGTAGATGATAAAGAGGAGAGCTTCCTCTCAGTTGAGATCATCAGTCATAAGTTGTAATATTTCTCTTCTCCTCTCTTGTAATATCCTTTACTCACATCAGTTCAATAATATTTCGATCCGCACTTGTGAAGTTGGTATCAGAGCCTTGTTATAAAAGGTTAGCATTCTAATTATGTTAATATTATTATGCTAATATGAATGTTAAAGTAGAAACTATCATACTCCATCACAGAACTTATGTTTCTGGAGAAAATTTTAGAGTAAAATATAAAATTTTTGGAACTAAGTGTCGTAATAATTGTTGTATGAAATATCGTTTAATCCTAGTTTTATATAAATAACTATGTTATTTGATATTACTGTTTGTTTTGTCGCTAAAATTAATATATGTAGTTATAATCTCCATATTATAATCAAGTTACGACTGTCCTTGTAAAAAAAAAAAAAAAAAAAAGAGTAAAAATCACGGTGAATTAAATATAAAGATATTATTATATTATTTTGAAAATCTTTAAAAGTTTTCATAAAACCCATATCCCTATTATTGTTTCAAAACCCATATTTCCATTTGCCAAAAAGCTACTCTAGTTAAGCAATAGGCATTAGGAAAACTGGTTTTAGGCACCTGAAACAACAAATAATAGGAGGTCTTAGGTACCAATGGAATCTAGAAAAGATGAACAAAATAATAATAATATTAATCTACAATGTTTAGCACCATGGTTACAAAAAGATGAGTCTATGTATAATCATAGTTTACATATAGATAAAAAATCTGAAAATGATATTAGTAAAATTAGTACTACGTTAAATAGTTTAACTGATATAGTTTTTAGTTGGGTCAAACGAACTGAAAGACATCAGGTCGTTAATCAAAATTATGTAGAGAAAAAATTAGATTGTATTGAATTCAACTTAAATAAAGTTGATCAAAAAATTAGTCAACTCGAAACGGTTAAAAATTTAGATCTAAAAGAGGAGACTAAACAACAAATTGAAAATCTATTAAACAAAATAGATAATCAAAATCCAGAACAAACTGGAATGAATAACCCAGGGGATAACAAAATTCCTAGGTTATATTATGGTTCGGAGGAAATTAAAGCTCTTCAAACAGAAGAATTTAATTACACCGAATATATAAACGTTCGTGAAATATTAGATTGTTGGAAACATCTATACAAAGATCCAATATTAACTGTTTCAGAACGCAATAAACTCATTGAACAAATACAAACCACGTATTTGGAAAATGAAAAATTATTACAATACTATCAGTATGAATTAAACCAATATTCATCTGATGAAGAAGAAATTCCACCACATGTAGTAAATACAATTGATGGAAAAAGGAAGGCTGAAAACCCACTTCAGGAATTCCAAAATTGGGAAGCTTTCGAAGATTATATGCAAACCCCTGCATATAAAAATGAAAAAGAAGATTTTGTTAAAACAGGCAATGCTTCTACAAGTAATACTAAAAATGAGGATGAACCAAACCCTTTTTTCCTAAGAAGAGATAATTTGAATAAACAAAATATATCTCAACATGGTATTTATCTTGATCTAAGGCATATACCTTTTAAAGATCAAGAACAAACTATTAATGAGTGGGCACAATCCATGTCTATACTCATTACTAATTATAAGAGTACATGGTCTAAAGAAAAATTTTTAGACTACCTTGCTGCAACACTCCAAGGTGATGTTTTACAGTGGTTGCAACAATGGGAAAGCTCAGAAATAGGAATTCAGCAAAAAACTGAACTCCTACAAACCTTCAAATCTTTTGATGAAATATTAAAAGGATTTGTTGAAATAATTAAAGAAAATCTGATTGGATATACTGGAGAACCCAGACTCCAAGAGGATGCGTGTTACATCTTATCTAAACTAGAATTATGTAACATTTGTCAATTTGAAGAATTTGTTGAACTATACAAAAAATATTATTTCAAACTAAAACATTCAGAGACCAAACACTGGATGGATCAATTCTTTCATAAACTCCCAAACCCATGGGATGAAATAGCTTTAAAATATTATCCTGGCTGGTTAAAAACTATCGGAAAGGACGAAAAAGATGACAATCTTGGTTTTCGCATAAATTGGGTATTGAGAAAAATATCTGACCACTGCATTGAAATAAAAGCCAAGAAACAAGTTAAAAATCAAATCACAAATTCTAAAGCTGGTTATAAATGTTGTGATAAGATTTTAAAAGAAAACTGGAAAATAGGATGTAATCCACCTCCTAGAAATTCCAAATATTCTAAATATTCTCGAAAGAGAAAATTTAAATGGAAACCTTGGAAAAAGAAAACATCTTTTTCAAAGAATAAAAAATATATTAGAAAAAAGAAACCTTCTAAAAAACCACCTCTAAAAAAGAAGTGTCGTTGTTACATTTGCAACGAAGAAGGCCATTATGCACCTGATTGTCCTAAAAAAGGAAAAAGTGCAAATAAAATGATAAAATTTCTTGAAGAACAAGAATTAGAAATATTCTATGGAGAAGATTTATCTGATTCTGATATTTCTAATTATGAAATTTTATATGAGATTGAATCTGATTCGGAAACATCCGATGAAGAATTCGTATTTATGTATAATACTGCAGAAGTACGAGGTAGTAGCGAAGATGAGCTACAAACAATAGCCCTTCGTGAAATAGTTGGAGAAGAAATCACTTTTACCAACGAACAACTACAAGAAATTGATAATCAAAGGCAACTTATAAAAAAGGAAGATGTCTATAAATTATCAAAATTCAAATTATTCTCAACAAGAATATTTGAACAATTTAATGGTAATACTACTGCTGGCTCAACAGATGATGAAACAGCAGATATTAAACTTTTTGATTTAAAAAAGATCAAAAGATGGAAGAAGAAACACCCAAATATTAAATATATACACATCGGGTTTATTCAAATCTGTATTACTGCCCTGTTTAGACAAGGTATGGATACACCCGTAGCTATACTGGTCTTAGACAAAAGATTCAGTAATCCTATGAATGCCATAATTGGAGGAGTACAATCCAATTTAGTAAATGGAGTTATTTGGTTTAATATAAAACCAAATTTCTTCATATCTATTGATGATCCAAATATTGAGGAATCTGTCATTATAAAAATCCAGACCAAAGGAATAGGAATGAAAGATACCTCACGAAATATGTCAATACATTGGAAAACAATTCATGAATTGACCACTCTACCACATACTAATACACAAAATGTGGATAGAAATATTATAGAAATATTTGAACCTCGACCATTTGATTCGGCAATACAGCCCAGATTAATCAACTGGAGAGATTTGGAAGTACCAAGACAATGGATACTACCCCAAATAACAGAACCACCTCCTGAAAAACAACAAAACAGCGTTGAATTACAGGTATCTGGTAATAATGTCTATTTTAAAAATAAACATTCAGAAAATTGGCAAAAGAATTTTCCTGACAATGATTGGGAAAAATTAAAGGGAAAAAACCTTTTAAAAGGCGAAAGTAGTAATAGTAAACCTCCTATTGCTATGAAAAATATACAAGTACCAATATTACCTGGAACAAATTATCTAAAAGAAGATAATATAAAATCCAGTCAAATTTATCATTTCCAATTAGGAAAAGAAGAAATAATATTCTCACCAAGCCATGGCAAGAGAAGATATACTTATGTATTAGGTTACTTCAATTTTGCAGGCTATAAACCATATAGTCTTTGCACATTAATTGATACAGGAGCAACTATATGTTCCTGTAGACCTAATGCTTTACCTCCTGAAAAATGGATAAAAATGAAAAACCCTATTGCTGTAACAGGCATCAATGGGACACAGAATTTCATTGATTTAAAAGCCAAAAAAGTGGCTATATGGTTTAACGAAAAGAAATTCATTATTCCAAAAATCTTATGCTTTCCAGAAATGCATGGAGATTTTATATTAGGCAATAATTTTATCTCAGAATATTTGCCTATAAGTATTGATGAGGGAACTATAAATCTAACCCTCAACAAAGATGTAGTAAAAATCCCTTTACTACAACAACATAAATATAAGTGCGAAAGAGATTTTCGTCCTACTAAAAAAGGGGATATAACTCCTTTTATCAAAGCCCTTGAAGAAACTCATTGGCTTTATACTATATTAAATGATAATTTAAGTGAAAACCCACTAAAATTATGGAATAAAAGTCCAAGGTATTGTAATCTCAGACTAAGAGATCCCAATGTCATTATAAGAGTAAAACCAATGATCTATACCAGAAATGATATAGATGAATTTGATAAACAAATCAAAGAATTATTAGATATAAACCTTATTGAAGAAACAATAAGTCCACACTCTAGCCCTGCCTTCATGGTAAGAAAACACAATGAAGTCATAAGAGGAAAAGCTAGAATGGTTATAAATTATAAAAGACTAAATGAACAATTAGAATTTGATGGTTATTTTATTCCAAGAAAAGATGTATTAATCAACCAAACTAAAGGAAAAAAGTTCTTTAGCAAATTCGATTGTAAATCTGGATTTTGGCAGTTAAAACTAACTGAAGAATCCAAGCCATTGACAGCCTTTAGTACCCCTAGAGGACATTATCAATGGAATGTTATGCCTTTTGGACTAAACACAGCTCCTCAGGTATATCAAAGATGGATGGACAAAATCTTTAAAGACCTTAAGGATTTTTGTGTTGTCTATATAGATGACATCCTTGTTTTTTCCAAAACCATAGAAGAACATAGATATCATCTGAAAATTATCTGTGAAAAATTCCAAAGACATGGAATCATTTTATCACCTAAGAAAATTGATGTTGAAAAAACAGAAATTAATTTTCTTGGCATAATCCTAAACCAGGATGGCCTACAATTACAAGATCATATCATCTCTAAAATAAGAGATTTTAATGAAGAAATTTTGGATAAAAAACAATTACAAAGTTTCCTAGGAATCCTTAATTATGGAAGAAATTTCATAAAAGGATTATCTCAAAAAGAATTACCACTTCTTGAAAAACTCAAAAAGAATGAAGTTTTTACATGGAGTGATAATGATACCCTTGTTGTTAAAACAATTAAACAAGAAATTATTAATAATTGCCCAAAAGTCTATTTTCCTAAAATAGGAGATAAATTAATATTGGAAACTGATGCTTCGGACAATTGCTGGGGATGTGTTCTCAAAGCAATTCCTGGAGAATATTGGAATGAAAACAATCCTTCCAATACTTTTGGTATTCGTGGTAAGAAAACCACTATCCCAAAAACAATTCAAAAACATGAATTGATATGTGGATATAATTCAGGAAAATTTAAACCAAATGAACTGAATTATATTATTTTTGAAAAGGAATTATTAGCAATTAAGCTTGCTATTAAAAAATTCCATATTTTCTTAGCACCTGAAGACTTTATTGTCAGAACAGATAATAAAGCTGTCAAAGACTTCCTTATAAATAAAAGAAATATTTTAGAAGGAAGAAGACTTAAATGGTTCAACCAAATCGCTGTCTATACATTTGAAGTTGAACATTTAAATGGTACTAATAATTTTCTTGCAGATTATCTTAGCAGGAACTATAAAGAAAAACCTACTAACCAAGTAGAGTTTTTAGAAACCCATTAAACAAGTGGAGTATATTGCATATTTTAAATTAACACCCACTAAACAAGTGGAATATTTTGAAATATATTTTATCAAAACCACTAAACAAGTGGAATTACTATTTTCAGGATGGGAGATAAGCACCCCGGGGAAGCACAAGGAGATTGGGTAACTATTGCTAAAAAGGCAAAAACCCAAGCATCATCATCTACACAACCTCAACAAAATCATGTTTATGTTGTATTCAGTGGAAGAAATCCAGGCTTCTATGACAACTGGAATCAATGTTTTATGCAAGTAAACAAATACCCTGGTGCGTGTCACCAAAAATTTAATTATATGCCAGAAGCCATCACAGCATGGGAAAATTGGATGAAACAGTTAGGACCTCCTAATATGATTTACCAGTTCTCCAAACTATAGACCAAGGAAAGCCTCCTTGATACTGAAACCCATGACTTTCACAACCCAGGAATTCCCTGCGAGTTGTATACACCATTAAATGAAGCATGGAAATCTCATCTCCGAGATAAAAGAAAAGATTTTAGAAAAAATATGAGTATCCTTGCTAACAAAATTGCTGAACAAACAGCAACTTTGGATAAATTCAAAAGTCTGAGCCTCAAACTCATAAAAAGCTTAAACTATGAAAATGAAGATTTTCCTTTAGAAAAAATTGATACTTTTCTGGAATTTTCTGAATTACTGGAAAATGATTTTTCTGACAAGATCTTCAATACCATCAGGAGAATTTGTCTATTTGAAAAAGCAAAGATAATTCTCCCACGTCCTCTATTCCAAATCGAAATTTTACCAAAAATTGAGGACCATGAGCAAAAGATAAAAAGTCTTTTACTCCAGCATTTTTACTCCAGTTTAAATTATAGTGATGACATGCCAAAACTGCATTTCATTACTGAAGAGGGATATCCACCTTGGGATATTGAAACAATTGAATGGGGGTTAGTAAACAAACTAATCTTCTCCAGTGTAGCTTGTTTCAATCATTTTGAATTTTTACCTATGATGATCAAAACCATGGTCTATCATGTATTGACAAAAAGCAGGTACAAATATACTCGCTATCTGTCATTTCATATCACAAGCACAATTGGCTGGCGATCAAGAGAAATTTTCTATCAACCCTACCAGATCTGGTACCTCAGAGGTACTGAGGACTATGAATGGGACGAGATTGAACAAAATTGGGAATTTGCACTTAATGTACCGTTGGACCAGTTGGACACAACGAGATATTGGTCACAAAACCTGATCAATACTTCAAACTATGCAGAATATTTTTGTCGGGAATCAACATTAAAATTCATGGTAACTGATGGCAGACGATTATTTGTTACCGATTTACCGATAAATTACACCACCTCGCTTGAACAACGAGCGGCGGTAAGGGAGTTTCTAAATAATTTGAAAAACAAAAATAATTTGGATGTTCCCTTTGAACAATTAAGCCATGCGGAGGAATATGAACAAGCACAATTACATGGACCTCCAAACCACAGCCCTAACGACAGCATGTCCTTCGACTCTGTTGCTGAGGCCAACATTGCCAATGCATTTGATGCATGACAAATGTATGAAGAAGATGAACCCACATGAACGACTGCAAATCATCTAGCACACGAAGTGGGGATTGCATAAAGGATTGCATAAGGACAGTAACCAACTGACGCATGCAATGACGTTTGGCATTTAAAACAAAAATGTCCAAATCACATTACTATGCACATTTACTGTGCAACAACTATTTACTTTAATATTACTGTGCACTTTTTGAAAAAATGAAAGATGCTGTCAGATTGTATTATCTCTTTTGTTTGTTTCTCTTTTCTTTCTGAATTAGAATACATAACGGATGAAGTCCGTAGATGATAAATAGGAGAGCTTCCTCTCAGTTGAGATCATCAGTCATAAGTTGTAATATTTCTCTTCTCCTCTCTTGTAATATCCTTTACTCACATCAGTTCAATAATATTTCGATCTCAAACTCATAAAAAGCTTAAACTATGAAAATGAAGATTTTCCTTTAGAAAAAATTGATACTTTTCTGGAATTTTCTGAATTACTGGAAAATGATTTTTCTGACAAGATCTTCAATACCATCAGGAGAATTTGTCTATTTGAAAAAGCAAAGATAATTCTCCCACGTCCTCTATTCCAAATCGAAATTTTACCAAAAATTGAGGACCATGAGCAAAAGATAAAAAGTCTTTTACTCCAGCATTTTTACTCCAGTTTAAATTATAGTGATGACATGCCAAAACTGCATTTCATTACTGAAGAGGGATATCCACCTTGGGATATTGAAACAATTGAATGGGGGTTAGTAAACAAACTAATCTTCTCCAGTGTAGCTTGTTTCAATCATTTTGAATTTTTACCTATGATGATCAAAACCATGGTCTATCATGTATTGACAAAAAGCAGGTACAAATATACTCGCTATCTGTCATTTCATATCACAAGCACAATTGGCTGGCGATCAAGAGAAATTTTCTATCAACCCTACCAGATCTGGTACCTCAGAGGTACTGAGGACTATGAATGGGACGAGATTGAACAAAATTGGGAATTTGCACTTAATGTACCGTTGGACCAGTTGGACACAACGAGATATTGGTCACAAAACCTGATCAATACTTCAAACTATGCAGAATATTTTTGTCGGGAATCAACATTAAAATTCATGGTAACTGATGGCAGACGATTATTTGTTACCGATTTATCGATAAATTACACCACCTCGCTTGAACAACGAGCGGCGGTAAGGGAGTTTCTAAATAATTTGAAAAACAAAAATAATTTGGATGTTCCCTTTGAACAATTAAGCCATGCGGAGGAATATGAACAAGCACAATTACATGGACCTCCAAACCACAGCCCTAACGACAGCATGTCCTTCGACTCTGTTGCTGAGGCCAACATTGCCAATGCATTTGATGCATGACAAATGTATGAAGAAGATGAACCCACATGAACGACTGCAAATCATCTAGCACACGAAGTGGGGATTGCATAAAGGATTGCATAAGGACAGTAACCAACTGACGCATGCAATGACGTTTGGCATTTAAAACAAAAATGTCCAAATCACATTACTATGCACATTTACTGTGCAACAACTATTTACTTTAATATTACTGTGCACTTTTTGAAAAAATGAAAGATACTGTCAGATTGTATTATCTCTTTTGTTTGTTTCTCTTTTCTTTCTGAATTAGAATACATAACGGATGAAGTCCGTAGATGATAAAGAGGAGAGCTTCCTCTCAGTTGAGATCATCAGTCATAAGTTGTAATATTTCTCTTCTCCTCTCTTGTAATATCCTTTACTCACATCAGTTCAATAATATTTCGATCCGCACTTGTGAAGTTGGTATCAGAGCCTTGTTATAAAAGGTTAGCATTCTAATTATGTTAATATTATTATGCTAATATGAATGTTAAAGTAGAAACTATCATACTCCATCACAGAACTTATGTTTCTGGAGAAAATTTTAGAGTAAAATATAAAATTTTTGGAACTAAGTGTCGTAATAATTGTTGTATGAAATATCGTTTAATCCTAGTTTTATATAAATAACTATGTTATTTGATATTACTGTTTGTTTTGTCGCTAAAATTAATATATGTAGTTATAATCTCCATATTATAATCAAGTTACGACTGTCCTTGTAAAAAAAAAAAAAAAAAAAAGAGTAAAAATCACGGTGAATTAAATATAAAGATATTATTATATTATTTTGAAAATCTTTAAAAGTTTTCATAAAACCCATATCCCTATTATTGTTTCAAAACCCATATTTCCATTTGCCAAAAAGCTACTCTAGTTAAGCAATAGGCATTAGGAAAACTGGTTTTAGGCACCTGAAACAACAAATAATAGGAGGTCTTAGGTACCAATGGAATCTAGAAAAGATGAACAAAATAATAATAATATTAATCTACAATGTTTAGCACCATGGTTACAAAAAGATGAGTCTATGTATAATCATAGTTTACATATAGATAAAAAATCTGAAAATGATATTAGTAAAATTAGTACTACGTTAAATAGTTTAACTGATATAGTTTTTAGTTGGGTCAAACGAACTGAAAGACATCAGGTCATTAATCAAAATTATGTAGAGAAAAAATTAGATTGTATTGAATTCAACTTAAATAAAGTTGATCAAAAAATTAGTCAACTCGAAACGGTTAAAAATTTAGATCTAAAAGAGGAGACTAAACAACAAATTGAAAATCTATTAAACAAAATAGATAATCAAAATCCAGAACAAACTGGAAAGAATAACCCAGGGGATAACAAAATTCCTAGGTTATATTATGGTTCGGAGGAAATTAAAGCTCTTCAAACAGAAGAATTTAATTACACCGAATATATAAACGTTCGTGAAATATTAGATTATTGGAAACATCTATACAAAGATCCAATATTAACTGTTTCAGAACGCAATAAACTCATTGAACAAATACAAACCACGTATTTGGAAAATGAAAAATTATTACAATACTATCAGTATGAATTAAACCAATATTCATCTGATGAAGAAGAAATTCCACCACATGTAGTAAATACAATTGATGGAAAAAGGAAGGCTGAAGACCCACTTCAGGAATTCCAAAATTGGGAAGCTTTCGAAGATTATATGCAAACCCCTGCATATAAAAATGAAAAAGAAGATTTTGTTAAAACAGGCAATGCTTCTACAAGTAATACTAAAAATGAGGATGAACCAAACCCTTTTTTCCTAAGAAGAGATAATTTGAATAAACAAAATATATCTCAACATGGTATTTATCTTGATCTAAGGCATATACCTTTTAAAGATCAAGAACAAACTATTAATGAGTGGGCACAATCCATGTCTATACTCATTACTAATTATAAGAGTACATGGTCTAAAGAAAAATTTTTAGACTACCTTGCTGCAACACTCCAAGGTGATGTTTTACAGTGGTTGCAACAATGGGAAAGCTCAGAAATAGGAATTCAGCAAAAAACTGAACTCCTACAAACCTTCAAATCTTTTGATGAAATATTAAAAGGATTTGTTGAAATAATTAAAGAAAATCTGATTGGATATACTGGAGAACCCAGACTCCAAGAGGATGCGTGTTACATCTTATCTAAACTAGAATTATGTAACATTTGTCAATTTGAAGAATTTGTTGAACTATACAAAAAATATTATTTCAAACTAAAACATTCAGAGACCAAACACTGGATGGATCAATTCTTTCATAAACTCCCAAACCCATGGGATGAAATAGCTTTAAAATCTTATCCTGGCTGGTTAAAAACTATCGGAAAGGACGAAAAAGATGACAATCTTGGTTTTCGCATAAATTGGGTATTGAGAAAAATATCTGACCACTGCATTGAAATAAAAGCCAAGAAACAAGTTAAAAATCAAATCACAAATTCTAAAGCTGGTTATAAATGTTGTGATAAGATTTTAAAAGAAAACTGGAAAATAGGATGTAATCCACCTCCTAGAAATTCCAAATATTCTAAATATTCTCGAAAGAGAAAATTTAAATGGAAACCTTGGAAAAAGAAAACATCTTTTTCAAAGAATAAAAAATATATTAGAAAAAAGAAACCTTCTAAAAAACCACCTCTAAAAAAGAAGTGTCGTTGTTACATTTGCAACGAAGAAGGCCATTATGCACCTGATTGTCCTAAAAAAGGAAAAAGTGCAAATAAAATGATAAAATTTCTTGAAGAACAAGAATTAGAAATATTCTATGGAGAAGATTTATCTGATTCTGATATTTCTAATTATGAAATTTTATATGAGATTGAATCTGATTCGGAAACATCCGATGAAGAATTCGTATTTATGTATAATACTGCAGAAGTACGAGGTAGTAGCGAAGATGAGCTACAAACAATAGCCCTTCGTGAAATAGTTGGAGAAGAAATCACTTTTACCAACGAACAACTACAAGAAATTGATAATCAAAGGCAACTTATAAAAAAGGAAGATGTCTATAAATTATCAAAATTCAAATTATTCTCAACAAGAATATTTGAACAATTTAATGGTAATACTACTGCTGGCTCAACAGATGATGAAACAGCAGATATTAAACTTTTTGATTTAAAAAAGATCAAAAGATGGAAGAAGAAACACCCAAATATTAAATATATACACATCGGGTTTATTCAAATCTGTATTACTGCCCTGTTTAGACAAGGTATGGATACACCCGTAGCTATACTGGTCTTAGACAAAAGATTCAGTAATCCTATGAATGCCATAATTGGAGGAGTACAATCCAATTTAGTAAATGGAGTTATTTGGTTTAATATAAAACCAAATTTCTTCATATCTATTGATGATCCAAATATTGAGGAATCTGTCATTATAAAAATCCAAACCAAAGGAATAGGAATGAAAGATACCTCACGAAATATGTCAATACATTGGAAAACAATTCATGAATTGACCACTCTACCACATACTAATACACAAAATGTGGATATAAATATTATAGAAATATTTGAACCTCGACCATTTGATTCGGCAATACAGCCCAGATTAATCAACTGGAGAGATTTGGAAGTACCAAGACAATGGATACTACCCCAAATAACAGAACCACCTCCTGAAAAACAACAAAACAGCGTTGAATTACAGGTATCTGGTAATAATGTCTATTTTAAAAATAAACATTCAGAAAATTGGCAAAAGAATTTTCCTGACAATGATTGGGAAAAATTAAAGGGAAAAAACCTTTTAAAAGGCGAAAGTAGTAATAGTAAACCTCCTATTGCTATGAAAAATATACAAGTACCAATATTACCTGGAACAAATTATCTAAAAGAAGATAATATAAAATCCAGTCAAATTTATCATTTCCAATTAGGAAAAGAAGAAATAATATTCTCACCAAGCCATGGCAAGAGAAGATATACTTATGTATTAGGTTACTTCAATTTTGCAGGCTATAAACCATATAGTCTTTGCACATTAATTGATACAGGAGCAGCTATATGTTCCTGTAGACCTAATGCTTTACCTCCTGAAAAATGGATAAAAATGAAAAACCCTATTGCTGTAACAGGCATCAATGGGACACAGAATTTCATTGATTTAAAAGCCAAAAAAGTGGCTATATGGTTTAACGAAAAGAAATTCATTATTCCAAAAATCTTATGCTTTCCAGAAATGCATGGAGATTTTATATTAGGCAATAATTTTATCTCAGAATATTTGCCTATAAGTATTGATGAGGGAACTATAAATCTAACCCTCAACAAAGATGTAGTAAAAATCCCTTTACTACAACAACATAAATATAAGTGCGAAAGAGATTTTCGTCCTACTAAAAAAGGGGATATAACTCCTTTTATCAAAGCCCTTGAAGAAACTCATTGGCTTTATACTATATTAAATGATAATTTTAGTGAAAACCCACTAAAATTATGGAATAAAAGTCCAAGGTATTGTAATCTCAGACTAAGAGATCCCAATGTCATTATAAGAGTAAAACCAATGATCTATACCAGAAATGATATAGATGAATTTGATAAACAAATCAAAGAATTATTGGATATAAACCTTATTGAAGAAACAATAAGTCCACACTCTAGCCCTGCCTTCATGGTAAGAAAACACAATGAAGTCATAAGAGGAAAAGCTAGAATGGTTATAAATTATAAAAGACTAAATGAACAATTAGAATTTGATGGTTATTTTATTCCAAGAAAAGATGTATTAATCAACCAAACTAAAGGAAAAAAGTTCTTTAGCAAATTCGATTGTAAATCTGGATTTTGGCAGTTAAAACTAACTGAAGAATCCAAGCCATTGACAGCCTTTAGTACCCCTAGAGGACATTATCAATGGAATGTTATGCCTTTTGGACTAAACACAGCTCCTCAGGTATATCAAAGATGGATGGACAAAATCTTTAAAGACCTTAAGGATTTTTGTGTTGTCTATATAGATGACATCCTTGTTTTTTCCAAAACCATAGAAGAACATAGATATCATCTGAAAATTATCTGTGAAAAATTCCAAAGACATGGAATCATTTTATCACCTAAGAAAATTGATGTTGAAAAAACAGAAATTAATTTTCTTGGCATAATCCTAAACCAGGATGGCCTACAATTACAAGATCATATCATCTCTAAAATAAGAGATTTTAATGAAGAAATTTTGGATAAAAAACAATTACAAAGTTTCCTAGGAATCCTTAATTATGGAAGAAATTTCATAAAAGGATTATCTCAAAAAGAATTACCACTTCTTGAAAAACTCAAAAAGAATGAAGTTTTTACATGGAGTGATAATGATACCCTTGTTGTTAAAACAATTAAACAAGAAATTATTAATAATTGCCCAAAAGTCTATTTTCCTAAAATAGGAGATAAATTAATATTGGAAACTGATGCTTCGGACAATTGCTGGGGATGTGTTCTCAAAGCAATTCCTGGAGAATATTGGAATGAAAACAATCCTTCCAATACTTTTGGTATTCGTGGTAAGAAAACCACTATCCCAAAAACAATTCAAAAACATGAATTGATATGTGGATATAATTCAGGAAAATTTAAACCAAATGAACTGAATTATATTATTTTTGAAAAGGAATTATTAGCAATTAAGCTTGCTATTAAAAAATTCCATATTTTCTTAGCACCTGAAGACTTTATTGTCAGAACAGATAATAAAGCTGTCAAAGACTTCCTTATAAATAAAAGAAATATTTTAGAAGGAAGAAGACTTAAATGGTTCAACCAAATCGCTGTCTATACATTTGAAGTTGAACATTTAAATGGTACTAATAATTTTCTTGCAGATTATCTTAGCAGGAACTATAAAGAAAAACCTACTAACCAAGTAGAGTTTTTAGAAACCCATTAAACAAGTGGAGTATATTGCATATTTTAAATTAACACCCACTAAACAAGTGGAATATTTTGAAATATATTTTATCAAAACCACTAAACAAGTGGAATTACTATTTTCAGGATGGGAGATAAGCACCCCGGGGAAGCACAAGGAGATTGGGTAACTATTGCTAAAAAGGCAAAAACCCAAGCATCATCATCTACACAACCTCAACAAAATCATGTTTATGTTGTATTCAGTGGAAGAAATCCAGGCTTCTATGACAACTGGAATCAATGTTTTATGCAAGTAAACAAATACCCTGGTGCGTGTCACCAAAAATTTAATTCTATGCCAGAAGCCATCACAGCATGGGAAAATTGGATGAAACAGTTAGGACCTCCTAATATGATTTACCAGTTCTCCAAACTACAGACCAAGGAAAGCCTCCTTGATACTGAAACCCATGACTTTCACAACCCAGGAATTCCCTGCGAGTTGTATACACCATTAAATGAAGCATGGAAATCTCATCTTCGAGATAAAAGAAAAGATTTTAGAAAAAATATGAGTATCCTTGCTAACAAAATTGCTGAACAAACAGCAACTTTGGATAAATTCAAAAGTCTGAGCCTCAAACTCATAAAAAGCTTAAACTATGAAAATGAAGATTTTCCTTTAGAAAAAATTGATACTTTTCTGGAATTTTCTGAATTACTGGAAAATGATTTTTCTGACAAGATCTTCAATACCATCAGGAGAATTTGTCTAAGCAAAGATAATTCTCCCACGTCCTCTATTCCAAATCGAAATTTTACCAAAAATTGAGGACCATGAGCAAAAGATAAAAAGTCTTTTACTCCAGCATTTTTACTCCAGTTTAAATTATAGTGATGACATGCCAAAACTGCATTTCATTACTGAAGAGGGATATCCACCTTGGGATATTGAAACAATTGAATGGGGGTTAGTAAACAAACTAATCATCTCCAGTGTAGCTTGTTTCAATCATTTTGAATTTTTACCTATGATGATCAAAACCATGGTCTATCATGTATTGACAAAAAGCAGGTACAAATATACTCGCTATCTGTCATTTCATATCACAAGCACAATTGGCTGGCGATCAAGAGAAATTTTCTATCAACCCTACCAGATCTGGTACCTCAGAGGTACTGAGGACTATGAATGGGACGAGATTGAACAAAATTGGGAATTTGCACTTAATGTACCGTTGGACCAGTTGGACACAACGAGATATTGGTCACAAAACCTGATCAATACTTCAAACTATGTAGAATATTTTTGTCGGGAATCAACATTAAAATTCATGGTAACTGATGGCAGACGATTATTTGTTACCGATTTACCGATAAATTACACCACCTCGCTTGAACAACGAGCGGCGGTAAGGGAGTTTCTAAATAATTTGAAAAACAAAAATAATTTGGATGTTCCCTTTGAACAATTAAGCCATGCGGAGGAATATGAACAAGCACGATTTTTTATCTATATGTAAACTATGATTATACATAGACTCATCTTTTTGTAACCATGGTGCTAAACATTGTAGATTAATATTATTATTATTTTGTATACAGAGTTAAAAGTGTTTTTAACTTTATCAAACCTCTAACTATTTCTTAGGATCTTAACCTACAAAGGTTATCAAAATTTGTGTGTCCCAATCTATTGTGTCGTAAGTTAGAATCAGCTAATCGGACAACCTTATAAGATTCAGTCTTTGGAATCACTATGTAACAGTTATTCATAGTTCTGTTTCCTGACAGAATAAAGTTGTTATCTTCATTCAAGATTTTTCAATTATTTTTTGAAAAGGTAACAGTATAATTGGAATAAAAAAATTGAGATATACTTAGTAGGTCAGCCTCAAGACCTTTAACTAGCAAGACATCATCTAGAGAAGGGAGCCCTTTTTTCATACAGCATTCCCTTACCAATAATCTAGGAAGATACTCCATCTCCAAATAGGACACTACCTCCAAGGAAGTTTGTATTATTTGTCAATTTTGTCTTATCCCAGGTCATGTGTTTGGAACACCCAAAATCCAAGTACCAACTACCATAGGTGTGTTGGGACTTAAAAGCTGTTATGACCACATTGCACTTGAGCTAGGGTAACAAGTCATCTTTTCTAACCCAAATAGGCCTGGTTTAAAAAAAATTGGCCTTTTATTTAGAAAAGGTCTTATGGATCTTTTTACGGGTTTTTTTCTTAGTTCTAGATCCCCCCTTTTTCTTCCTTTAGTTAGAGTTATGTATGGTCTGCTTTGGGAGAACATACGTATTCCTACTCTTTCTCGAATAGTTAAAGTTTTAATAGGTAGGTGTACACAACCTTTTTTGTAAACACTCGATAATGGAGTTCCTATAGACATCGTAATAGGAGCAATACTAATGTGAAATAGAATTGACTCTATCACTTAAGTCCTTAAAGATAGGTTTGTTCTCATAAGACACACTAGTCCAATTTGCAAAAGTCTTGGAGTTTTGTCTGATGTCTCTAATAGGCGAACAAACATACTTATCTTGAACATTAGGTTTTGGCTATTGATTACACTTATTTTTCATTGCTTTATAGACATCAATATGAAACATTCCTTTATGAGGTTTTTCAATAGTCTAGCCTTGTTTTACAAAAATAACATTTTTAGGACAAACAGTCACTTTTCTAGTCACAATATTTTCCCCAAAACCCATGCCAAATTTGTCTTCAGGATCTATTTTACTACCCACAAAAATTTCTTCATAAGATTTGGCGTGTGATTCAAAATATAAATATTTTTTTAAAACTTTTGAAACTTTTTATTTGCATTCTTCCAATTCAATTAGAGTAGCCTTGTATCTTTCTTCTACGATAACGTTTTTCTCAGAGAGGTCTTTTCTTTTCATAGAAAATTCTTTTATCTCTATTTCGTGAGCAATACGTTGTGTAGTGTAATCTTCCGCATTCTTCCTAATAGTTTTGTGAAGTTATTCAATACGTTCAGTTAATTACTTAACCATCTTATCTCGTTTGACACTCTTTTTTAAAAGTTTTAGTGTATAAGTCTTGATTATCATGTAGGTCATCATCAGACTCACTAAGTAAAGTGTGTGCAATGTCCCCTATCATTTCATTTTGTGCAGTGGGATTCATCAGTATTATTTTCACTTTGACTCACTCGTAAGGTAGGATTATCTACATTATTTTCAACAGGAGTAGATATAGTAATTTCACTATCACGGATGATATCAATATCAATAGGCATAATACAGTCATCAACAACATTATTAGTAGGCAGACATGCATTGTCATCATAATATATGATCTTGGCATAAAAGGACATGAATGTTTCATTGAAAACGGATGCCTCAGGCTCATCTTTATCAGAATCACTTGAGTCATCCCAATTTTTGCACACATTCTCCTTGAAATTATTAGTACTCAAATTGACTTTACACTTAGCAGCAATGTGGCCCATTTTTTCACAATGATGAAACTTAACATGGAGATTATCTGTCTTAGCCCTATTGTTGTTATTGGTCTATTTGTCACCGTTTACGTCATGATGTTTGTGAGTTTGAGAGTTTTGATAACCAGGTCTCCCCTGTTTAGAAGCAACATAGTTTCTAAACTTGATGATTTTCTTGAATTATTTGCTCATAATAGCAATCTTGTTATCGAAACTGTATAAATCACAATCCTTACTAAGGTATAGATTAAAGTCACGTGGGTTCATTTTAGGGAAACTCACTTGAGATGAAAACACAACATTTGATTCAGAAGATCTTTTGTGCTAGAGGTCAATTATTTCTTGAATTCTAATTCCATCTCTATTGTTCTCAGTTTATTACTCAGTAATTCGGGAGTCAAGTTAGGATCATCCATCTATTCTATGGCATAATTTTTATTGTCAAATTTAGCAAGAAAGGATCTTAAGATTTTAATCACTATTTCCTTTCTATCATATGTTGGATTTGCATGCAACTTTGTGACAATTTCAATTAATTTTATATAAAAATCATCAAATGAGTCATCCTCATCCATAATAAGAGTATTGTACGTCTAGACTAACCTCTGAGTCTTCTAGCCATAACACGCTCATCACCTTCATAGGCAATGACGAGTGTGTCCCGGGCTTCCTTCGAAGTGGAGCAATAAGATATGCATTTAAATTCATGCTCATTTGTGGACATAAAGATGTAGTTATTTCCCTTATTATTGTTAAGTGACATCTGTTTTTCATTTTTTGTAATCTCACTAAGACTTTTCTTAATTCTTATAGTGCGGGTTTTAGTCAAAGGCTTAGTTGGGTGAATGCAGCCATTTTTAATCAAGTCCCAAACATTATCATCCAAAGTCCCCTGGATGAATGCAATCATCCTTACTTTCTAGTAAGGAAGCTTTTTTCCATCAAAGAGAGGTGGATGAGACAGGTTACCAAGCTTCTCAAATCTCTCATCGCTTTTCAGAAAAAGTTTTCAAAAAGTAGTTACCTCTTGAACATTGTTCACTAGGTTTTTAACATAAAATTAAAGATTAAGTAAACTCCAAAACAAAATCGTTTAGGAAACTCCTTTTAGAAATCTTAGAACACAAGATGGGTAAAATTTGATAAATTCAGATTCAAGACTTCGTAACTTGATTACCTAGGTTTTACATTAAAAACCTACACTAATTCTTTGTAAAGAAACCAAACTGTATAAGCAATAAGTATAGGGATTAATAAAGTTTGACACGAGTGATTTTAACGTAGTAAAACCTAAAATCTGAGGAAACATCCACAGTGATCTCTACGCTACAACCAAAAAAATTCACTAAAACACTTTCAATAGTTACAAGCCCATGAACATGCAAACACAAGATCGAAAAGATAAAAGACATAAATATACCTAATGAGTTTTTGTTCTTCCTCACCGTTCCTTGCTTTAACTCCTTACTCCATGATCCAAAGTCTCAATCAAACTGAATCTCTTCAAGGAGCAACATTTTTTCTATGTGTTTGTGTGAGACTGTAGTGACTATGAAGTCCCTAATATAAAGAATGCAACTCATTTCGCTCTTAAAAATATACAAATACTCCTACGAATTACAAGAATTCTGTATGACATGCAAGTGTTCAATTTCTAAGAAAATCAGACTTCTGTTCGAAATAATATTTCAGATCAGAAGTTAAATCTTTCAAAAAATAGATCTAATCTTTGAAAAATTTCTTTATGACAAAACAAGTTTCACAAACTGTAAAACTTTGTTTTAAAAACAAAAACCTCAGATTCAAAATATACACCAATTTTGAGGTCTCCTTTTCAAGGTATTGAAATAAGAGAGAATGGATCTCAACAAATGTACAATAAAACTCAAGATCCAAACAGGAGAAGGTATAAAGCACTAGATTAACGTGAAATGTATCTCAAACGTGTTTTCACATTTTCTAGAAAGAAAAATGAAAAACACATAGAGATTCGTGTTCTTTAAATAGACAAACCCAAAACCCTCGAGAAAACCTAAATTTCTAACACTCAATAATAATAGTTTTTTGGTATGGTTTAATACGAATGTGTATACATTTTGTTAGGAGAAAACCTAAATTTTTCTCTCTATTTTTCTGCTAGTTCTCTCTCTCTCTCTCTCTCTCTCTCTCACACACACACACACACACACACAGATGGGCGAAGTGTCAAAAGTCTTTAAACGCCTCACAAAGAGTCCATATTTATACTAGGTAAGTAATGTTATGGACGATCGATTGAAATAAATGATTAAGATTAAAATGTTCATTCGAGTTTAAATGTAACGTTCACTAATGCACAGCACAAACTCTCACTCCCATTGGTACTCACTAACCTCACTTGGATTAAGTCAGATAACCTGCAAATCATTGATTAAAATGGATCCAAGGGTTGAGATTGTGTCTAAGAGTTGTGAGACAAAAGAAACACAAATTGGTCCAATCAAATGCTCACGCGTTTAGGGCTATAGCTGAAACAAAAATGAGTGTTTTAGAAGTTTTTAAAATCCCATTTTATCCCACAATATTTTGTGCCAGTTTTGTTTCCTATCCAGGAAGTTTTTAAGGGAATTATATATCAAACTTTCAACGGCAAAACATTTTAAATTCAATTTATTGAATGTTTAAAAACCATTTTCAAAGTTTAAAAAATTATCAAAAATATTTAAAAATATTTTAACACCCCCCCCCCCAATGTAATGCGTGAATATGTGTCCCATTTGTGTTTTTAAATTACCTTTTGGCAATGAATGTTATCTTGGATTGGTAGCATTGTTGGTGAAGCCTTGCAAGACCATGGAGAAGATGCCAAAAAGAATCTACTTAATTTTGTCAACATATCCAAACTAGTTGAAACTCTTATATGGTACAACCTCAAGTAAGTCAACCATATAATGGGAGATTGTACCTTTTGGGAGAGTTTAATAATCGTTTATCTAATGTGGGGATTATATCCCAGTTGTCTGCACTTATTGGCAGGCGCTCTACATATGCTGAGCGAAGAAAGTTAAGAAGTAGAAAAAAAATTAGTTAAAACAAGTGGGATCTAGAAATATACTAAGCAAGGTTGTAGTAAATACCTTGAAATCATAATCCACAATTTGAAGGGTACAAGTCATTGGAACAAATAAGTTACATAATATTGTTACATAATGGGTATTAACAATGGGTTAGTACATTAATTTATATAATTAAGTAAACTAAGAATGTCTATCAAATAGAACTTAGACAATAGGCATGGAAATGAGGGAAATTCTTATTTTGCAAAAAGTATTAAATGTAATACAAATGTTTCGTAAAAACAATAACATGTATTATAATTTGGGGAGTCAAAACAACAAGTGGAAGCATAATAGAGGCATATAACTACACATGTAAGTAATTAAAATCATTTTGACTCTATAATATATTAATATATTACAGTTATTTTTTTTTCTGAAAGCAGGGCTCTAAACGTATAGGAATGTACCATATTATGCTGATATATTTCAAGGAGCGTGGAAAAAGAAACTTTGAATATACGAATTTTGATAACAAGGTCAAAACTAATGTCTACAACTAAAATAGTAAAAGTACATAGTTATGCACCAATAAGTTTAACATAAACAAAATATTATCAAGATCCTAGTATAAAACATGATATAAATATGAATGGAGTGGGGTTTATCACAAAAAATCAGCACACACAAAAAGAATAAATCAATACACACGAATAATAAAACATTGTTTCAGGATTTACTCCAAGCTTAAATCCATAGGAGTATGTCAAACAAGATTTATTTCAAGATTAAATGTGGGAAAATAAACCACAACCCACTTTAAAAAATGATTCTATCTTTAAAACCCTCAGAGATTGTAGAAATTTTTTGAATTTATAGACGAGTTCAGACAGGTTTGTAGACGATATAAGGAAAATGCATTACAAAGAAAGTGAATTACATAAAAAAATGCATTACGAGGGTTCTGGTTTGTGGGTACACATAATACAAAATTGTCTATATATGTGTATTATATTTACTTTACAATAACTATTTCGATTTGTGTTTGTCATGATCTCGACTGATATCAATTGAGATCCAGAATATAAAAGAATACAGAGAGAGATGGAGATAAATAGATAGATAGATAGATAGATAGATAGATAGATAGATAGATAGATAGATAGATAGATAGATAGATAGAGAGAGAGAGAGAGAGAGAGAAAAAAAAATGTACATGTTTGAGAGAAAGAGAAAGTGCGGCGGTGAAGAATTTCTAACCGTGATCATATTTGTGGGTTTGTAGGTTTCTCAAACGTTGTTTCGATTTTGGAGGGGTTTGTGAAAGGTGAGATAGAGATCGTGTGGGAATATTTAAGGAAATAAAAAAGAAATTACCTTTGACTACAAAAGAAACCATTGCCCAATAATTTATATATTTATCCACGAAACATTTTTCGTTGCAAAAAATAATATATTAACTACTACGAATTATATCGTTATAAATAACACTAAATTAATTGCTAAATAATTTTCACTTATACTCAAGCAAGGGAAGACTATGGAGCCGGTCCTTGGGGGATCTATTATCAACGAAATTTGAATTTTCATTTCTAAAGAAAAAAAATTTCGTCACGAAATTAATTTCGTTGGAGATATTGATATTTAGCAATGAATGTTTTCGTAGGTATGAAAATCGCATCTAAATGTAAGTTTTGTTTTAGTGAAACTGACTGGCTCTAAGCCCACTACGATGGAATCTCTCCCCTTGACGAGAGGAGATGAAAATCTGTTTATCACAATCAGGGCTACTAATAATAGATTGCCCACGAATTTAATAAGAGAGTGAAAATATTGAATATACATAAACGAAACCTAGTCCTAAAGTGAAAGCTCAAACTTGTGTGGAATTCTGGAGGGATATTTGCTCCCAATTAGGGAGTACCTTACCCTATCACCCAAATAAACTTTGATGAAGTGACTACCTTAGCTGTTCTCAAGAGGGTCACATTTTCCTAACCTTTCAATCTCAATCGATTGAAGAAAATTTTCCTCGAATCTGTCTGTGGTGAAAACAATATATGCCCATACACATTCCTAACCAAACATCACCCCGAAAATATATCTAAACAATATAACCTATCGACAGGTACATTCATCACCCCGAAGATAGTTTTGGTGTCTCTAACCCAAGCCTCAACTTCTAAAGGATCTACAGAACCTGAGAATGCTGAGGGGTTCAATTTGATAAACTTCTCGTACAGAGTATTCTTTTCATATCGTTGTATCTCCCTTTCTCTTCTCGCCAAAGTCTGTTCCTCCAAGTACTTGGCTTGTTGTTCTGCTATTTGCGTCATAAACATGTTTTGTTGTTCTGCCATTAAAGCCATGGTACGAGCCATTTTCTGCATATCTATAAGTTGTTTAGGAGCCCCCTCTACATTATTTGGGTTTTGTTAGTTTACTGTATTTGAAGACTCCTTATCCACCCTCTCATGAACATTTTCTCCTTCCATATCTCACTATCTGTCATAAACCACAATTATAGAAACAAGAATGCAACATTTATATCTAACATCATGGTTAGTATTTCTCACAAGTTAATATAAATGACCCACACCACACTATTTCTTCCACTTCCACACCTAGACTCTCTAACCCCAGAATATAAAAACCTAAATCTCTGATACCAAGTTGTCACACCCTAACCCCATTACGATATAATTAACTAAAGAGTTCACAAACCACACTATTTATTTAGTAATACACATTAAAATAACTTCAAGGTTAAAATGCGGAATACTAACAATCCAATCATTTTAAGGCGACATAATTTAAACAAAACTCCCATACAATTTAACTTAATTACAAATAGTACAATGTATAAAACAGAACTGACGAGGCCCTATTACTATTTACCCAACCTCCTAGACCTGGCAGTGGCAGCTTCAAAACCTAAAAATGTAAACATATAAAACCATGAGTTTAAAAACTTAGTGAATGTACTACATCTCTATATAGTAAAAGTACGATATTAACTTCTCAACATATCAATATATCCATCTCTGTTACAAATTAGTCCATATACATATCCGGAGTTAGAAAGCCCCACATCTCCTGCCCGTAGGCAATAATCATATCCATAGGTTTTAATAACCTAACATTTCCTTAATTGCATAGCAATTCAACATATCTTGACTTTTATAAAGCCATAACATCTCAACATCTCTTGACTTTTAATAAGTCAAAACATCTCAACATCTCATGACTTTTAATAAGCCATATCATCTCAACATATAATACATACACATCATATCCATAATAAACTCAGTAAGTACACTCACATTGGGTTGTCAACTAGGTATTCACGTTTCCCTCAGGTGGAGCTGAACTGGGTTGATTTGACCTTACACCTGTTAATCCAACTAAATCATTACTGAATCTCAACCATAAGTATTATCTTAATATATCTATGTAACTTTCAATGACTATACAACAACAATATAATTCTACTCAAGTCACATTCCATGAAACATGTGAAATGACAAAACCATGGTATACATGTTGATAAAGTTATGGACATTCAACCGTAGGAAATACCTACCTCATAAGGAATTTATAACTAAACCCAAATAAATATGAAAGAATACTTCTCAATGTATATACTCATAAAACATTTACTCAAAATACTGTTTGGAAATAGGAGATAACAATATTCTTTTATGGGTTATCCCGTATGGCCTCAAATTATTGTCCTCTATACTCAACCATCCTATATTCCTAAATTGTATAAATTCAGGTGTCCAACCTTATAAATATGAAAACATATATGACTATAATTTCCCTTACAAGTGATGGTGTAATTTTTCAAGCTTCCTAGGGCAAGTTATGACCATTTCTTCGTAACACAAGAACTCTTCCATACAAGCTCCTCTATTGTTCTTTCAACTTCCAAGAATTTTCATAATTTTTCCCCAGTATAAATTTCCATGATTTTCAACCCATTTTCAGTACACATACTTAATAGTACAAAATTAATTTTTCATAATTTTTTGACTTCATTTTCTATCTCAAAAGCTTGACCAAACTCAGGGCATACAGAAATAAAATATACAAACAACAACTATATATCAACTTGGAACCATCACTAAGGCCTAACCACAAGGAGTTAAATTATAATTATCGGATATAACATGAATATATGAGTCTACATTCATATGCAACTGGAATTTCTCAATTCCAGTAAGCACACAAAGAGATATGAAATTTTGAATACAAGGGGTTTCAATACAAAGCAATATGACATATAAACACCACTTATCTCACATGTGAACAATTACTTATTATCACAAAGGAGTATGGAATTTTAACCCATAATTCACGATTTATATACTTTGAAATAAGTATAATACAATATTAAAACAATATTAATCACATAATTATACCTTGGAAACACTTTAAGGATTTTCTTGGAATTTTCCTAGCATTTCTTGTAATCTTTTCTTCCTTAACTTCTACTTTCTCTTTCCTCAAGCAAAAACTCTCCAAAACTGACTTAGGGTTTTATTTGATGAAGAAATATGTTAGAAGAAGAGTTTTTGGTCGGACAAGGCTTCCTCCCAAGACATCCAATCAAATTTAACCACTTGGTTTACTAAAAGACAATTTTCCACTTAAAGGGAATGGACATATTTGCCCCTTGTTCGTAAATTCGGCCTAACTTCTTACTTGGACATCTGTTTGATGCACCGTTTGTTGTGTTACAACCCTAACTCACATGTCTACAACTATCTAGCTTTAACCTCAAGTCATTTGTAATGTTATAAGTGTCAAAACTAGTCTGAAACAGGAATATTTTTATCGAAAATAACAAAGTTTTGTGTTCGTACATAACTCGACATTTCACGATTTATGAAAGTAGTATTAGACTAAACATAATCACTTAACATTAGATATACTAATAACAAATTATTCATATCACATAAGATAATCATGATTTAAATATAATTTATCATAATTATGTACGGATTGTCATACTCTCTTAGCTAATGGACAACACTTCCATTTCAAAGAAACACAAAAAAAACTCTCGTCATTCTATAAGTAAAGAAATGAAGCATTCTTCTCCTATTTTGGATTCTAACATAACAAACAACGCGCCAAAAAATATGAAAACACCTATCTCTAATAGAAAAGTCCAAAAAATATGGGGCACTTTTTATCACCATGTGTATATATCCCCCATTTAAAAGATGTATAAAAATGTGTATCGCCACCATTTTAAATAAAAGATCTTAGGATCACTCTTTCGTGTGTATATTTTACACTATTTACCCTCTAAATAAAATAGCATCAAACTTATTGTTTCAAATTCATCACTACTTATGTTCTTTTTTCCATAAAAAGTATAAAAACATATGCAAAAATAAAAGCAAGATAAATAAAGATGTCAAAACAATACGTAACCGTAACATTAATCCAAATAAAACAAAGGAACCATCATGAAATAAAAAAGTGCATTTATTTATATAAACATGATGAGGTGCGAGAATCCCCGAATAAGTACTAGGATTCCTTATGTTCCTATCAAAAGAACATACTACAAATGAACAGTGTCTTTCCATGAATATCCCAAGAAGACTACAAAACATTATTTTTTTTGTGCGCGCCGGGGGGGGGGGGGGGGGGGGGGAGGGAGTATATCAAATTCGCACCAAAAAGTCACCTAAAAAGATCTCTTCACCATCCATCACATGCATCGCCTGTAAATGGGGTAAACAAGAGCTAAAGCTCTAATACCAATTTGTAAATGTGCAGTGATATTAATTGTTTGTTGGATTCGCATATTTCCAATTAAAATTTATTTAATTAGAGTTAGTATTAAATCCAAATTAATTCCAATTTTATCTAAAACTTAATCATGCATCTATATAAATAAATCATGCCATCACAAACAATCACAAATTGCAAGAAAAACAAATTTCAGGAAAATTCCCCAAAAGGGCAAAACCTTTTATTTCAATAAATGTTTTCCCAATAGACTGTAGCCTAGATTAGCAATGGACTCCCATAAGAACCCACAAGAACTGCAGCTCTCTCCAGCAAGGAACGCCCTCAAGTCTCCCAAGTGACCGTAGTCGTCAGCAAGCAACTCCCTCAAGAGCTACCAATCCAGTAGTAAAGATGGCACTCCACAAGAACAAACTTCAAAAGAAGTGATTTGGGTTCCCCAAACAATTCAAAAAATAATTGGGATGTTTTAATGTGAATCAAAAACATAAAAAGCCCTAAAAGTGAAGGCTAAGTGGTCTGCAGAAAAGCAGTTTTCGTGTATCAAAAGTCGTAATGAAAAAGGCCTCCACAATAGGTATTTATAGATGCATAAGAAGGTTGATGAGGAGAAGGTTGTTAGAATGATATCTCTAGGCCATTTGAATGACATTGAATGTCGTTAGAAGTAACTTTGAACGACCTTACAATTGATATTTGAAAAATTGAAACAATACATGTTCGTTTCAAGCATTAAAGAAACGACTCTTTGAGCGACCCTTCAAATAATATTGTCTGTCGTTACAAGCATTCGTTTGAATGACTTATCAATATCATTTGAATGACATTGCAATCGTTTGAATGTCATAAATGATGAAACTTTTTTTTTTAAATCTCGTCTGCAGGTCTTGAAAAATTATTTTGACTTAGAAAAAATTCCTCATTTTGTTTAAAATTAGTTTCGAAAAATATCCCAATATAAATGTAAATTATTTACGAAACTTAAACACATTGTAATGAAATTATACCTCATGTCGCGCATAAGTTGAAGTGTGGTTGAAATTTGGATCCGTCGTCTTGAATAATGAACAAGAGCTTCTTTGACAGTTGTAGCGGTATACGACATATCCTATGTAAACTATGAACAATGAAAATTATGTCCTTTCAAATCTCCCCCTATGTCTATGCCGATACAAAATAAAATTATCCGAATTATCCAAACATAAAAAATCCTATACAATTTTAATACTCTCCCATGCAACCCCAAAGCGAGAAGGTACTAAAATGTATGTCTTCTAATTCCTCAACTTGTACATCTTCAAATTTCTAAATTTATTTGTCATCATCAGGGTGTACAAAATAATGATCCTCAAAATTTGTACCTACACACAAGAGACAAGAAACAAATACCTTCGTGACGTATCGAGTTTGAAAAGAGATAAAAATAAATCAAATCAAATAAATCAAACAATGATCAATTCTCAAATCTCTCCTATAATTCAAAGTCTCTTTCCCCAATAATTCATAATTCGTTCTCTCCCTTTTTATTTGTCCAAAATAGACAAGGAAAAGAATAAATCAAATAAATACGGAGTGTCATGATAAGAATAGAAAAAATAGGAAAAATAAATCAACTATGCTCATGCCAGGATAAACTCAAACGCATTCACAAACTACTTTTGATTTTTAAATTTTTTTCAATAAATCAAATTTACATAAACATCACACACCATGAATTTACACTAAGATAACCAAATCGTGGATACGGATTGAATGTGTGTGAAAATATTTGATACGAAGATAAATCCAATCTAACATAAAATATGTGCATGATGAATATGGATACTCTTAAAGAAATAACTCAAAATCGTCCTTAGGTGTCAAAAATGTGAATTTATATGACATCGACTCAATCTAATCGACACATCAAAGTCAAATATGATTTTCACACCAATAACGTCTAAAACTATGTAATGTTTTTCAAGACTTTGTCAGGACTTGCAAACCCGTTGGTTTATTTCCAACCAAACACCCTGATAAATAATAATGTTTTTATTTTTCTATTGAGGTGATCTAAATCCTAATGGCCCCTTTTTGGCATATTTATCTATTTATTGTCTTAATTTTTTCTCGGGCTCTTTTTAAATGGTGGCTTTCAAGACATGATTATTATTCATTCGTTGCCCTGTCCCGTGTTCACTCTCGGGTTGGGACACACGGGCCTCAAGGTCACTCTTTTCCCAACCTATGATGATTAAATGTTCACCCAAAGAAACCTTCACCTTTTTTAGCTGACTCGTCGACGCCTCAAATCCCTTCAAAACTTCTATCTCTCTATGTAACAACCCTTGACTTTGGAGACTGAGAAATTAAATTTTTGGGAAAATAAAATTTTAATTAAATTGGAGAATTTTAAAATTTGGGAATTTAGGTAAAAAAATAGAGAACATTTCAAAGTATTTCGGATGGTGATTTTGAGGGTACCATCGATCCCAGAAGGGTCGAGATAGTCAAAATGACTGTCATTGGGTATTATTTCGGCTTCGGAATGTTTTTAAGTCAGTTTGACTCGAATTGAAGTAAACGAGTCATTTAAAGTGTGTATTAACATTTAAAATCGGGTTTATTGTTTTAAGGGATTTAAAGGCTTACGGTGAAGCCTTCTCATTTGAGAAAAAGAGAGAAAAATCCCTAGAGGGAGAAAGAAAGAAGGAAAGAAGAAGAAAAGAATAGAGAGAGGAAGAAAAGCTTGGAAACTCCGGCCAAAACGCGACATCGAGGAAGATTCAACCTCTACAAAATCGAGGCAAGTGTTTAATCTTGCTAAATACGTCATTTGTGTATTTTATTTCATAAATTATGGGTTAAAGAAATGGTTTTTGGGTATAAATATCAAAACCTAGATTTTGGGTTTAATCTTGAAATCAATGTTCAAAAATGGGTTTAATGGAGTAGAAATGGTTGGGATCAACTTTGGGTTGATTTATTGGCTTAGAATCATGTTGTGATAAAGATTTGGAGGTTAGAATGGAAAATTTAGGGTTTTAAATTCGTAGGTTTTGTTGAGAATTAGAAATCGGCCAGGATATCTGGTATGGCCGGTCGACCGCGGTCTGGGGACCGGTTGACCGCGCCTCAAGAGAAAAGCCTATTGCATTTCTTCGTAGGTAAAATTTGGACCCGTGGTCGACCGGAGGTCTGGGCCCGGTCGACTGTCCCCTGTTTTTAGCCCAAAAGTTTGGAGTTCTTTCTTCCCCTTTTTATTTTGGAGTTTTATTCTTAGGGGCTTTCTTAATGGGCTTATTATGGAGGGTTATGATATTAGATTTAGGGAATAGGGCCCTAGGTCGAATAGGGGCTTGCGGGCATATGTGAAATTGATTTAAGAGGATGGGATGCCTCTTTTAGTAATGAAAGGAGTATGGGACTGAAGTGATTGGCGGATTGTTTTATTATGATAGAAGTGGATTATCATGAAATGGTTATAAATGGTATAGGGATACTCACTTTTGCCTACATGCGTATTAATAATGGATGCCCTTCGGTATAGTGGGGGAATCTTAGTGAGGACGGGAGACCTAGCTTGAGGTCATAAGTGAGTTTAGATATAATTGAGGACCGACGAGAGAAGATGTTGCGTATCCTAGGGGAGTATAGACTTAAGGAATAAATTGTGAATGTAATAAGATTTAGGGTTCATTAGAGCCATTAAACCTTAGATGGGATTTTGAGAATCATGTGATTAGGCTACCAACTAGGTTAGGGTGGGTTTCCAATCTAGTGGGGATAGTCGTTGTATATCCGGGAGAAATTAATATTGAGGATTCTAATAAGTAATGGGACCAAGAAATGAATTTAGGATTGAGCTTGAGGCTCATCGATTATTAATTATGCAATTACCTATGACTGAGATAAGTATCGTGGGTTGATGTCCTTTTAGACATTGATGGAAAGTACAGTAATTGTTATACATACATTAAACCTTTGGGTGATAACCCTAATGTTGGATATATACATGTATTTTTGGGAGACTATTCATCACAGGAAAATGGATGAATATGCTTCAAGTGAGGGATTGTATTCACATATCGAGGTAAATTAAATGAGTTTGTGGTGACGGCTTGTATATTGAGGATTATGTATACTTATAGCCGAGTTTATATATCTTATACTTATGAACGAGAATTAGTTCGTATATATAGATATATGGATATATGAATATATGGATATATTTATGTGGTGGATATACATGATATGGATATTTAAACCTTATGTGATAGTTTAATATTTGATCATATGATGGGATCATATGGATGTGTATATATTGTGCATGTGAACGATATATATACTTATGTGGAAAAGCATACCCCGCTCATGCTATCATTGGGAAGTTTTCGCGCAAAGGGTGAGCATCCTGGCTTAAGGAGCAGGGCGTGGATATTCCCCAGTTCATAGTCGTCTAGTGTGTTATGATGCGATATATATTTTTGGGGTGGGACGTGGTGGGTATGTCTCGTCTCATTGACCGGTTAGGAGTTATGACCGCTTCCCGAAACGTCGTGTGCGTGAGTTTATCACGAGGTGGGTGTCGTTGATCCCCACCAGGTGGTCCCCAGTATTGCTACGTGAGCCGAGCTCAAGGAAGATGATAGCATGGTGCAGTTCATCGGCGATATATAGCCGGGTATCTTATGTGCATGGCCTTTGTACATCATATGTAGTATGTACATTTGGCTATGGGATTGGATGTTGGTATATATATATATATGGTTTGAAAGAAAAATGCCTATATATATATTTATATATCCGATAGATGAAAGGATATGGACTTTTTATGGAGTACATCTTGGATGATTATTGTGTACTAGATGATTGGGGGTTGATGTATCGCATTTAAGGAATATTTTGGTTACATCATCCTAAGGATATTATTTGGAGGCTTTAAGTTGTTCTTATATGGTAATCTATATTTAGTAGTATTGTATGTATGGAATAATGGATCTCTAGGATCGACATTGTCAAGGAGTAGTGTAACGGGGTGGTTCCTTATTTGGATTTCACGTTGCGAGGCACCTCACGCACGAAACGTAGTGCATTGTTGAGATTAGAGAAAAGTTATGTCAATAATTAGGTATGGCATAATGGATCTCCAGGATCGACGTTGACAAGGAGTAGTGTAACGGGGTGGTTCCTTGTTTGGATTTCGCTCTGCGAGACACCCCACGCACGAAACATAGCCCAGCGTTGAAATTGGAGAGAAGTTTTGTCAATAATAATTTTGTATGCCTATTATTTAGAAATTAAATCACATGTTTCAACCCAAATGCATATGGATAACTTATTAAGATTTATAATTGGTTAAATTATAAACCGGAATCCATTAAGCCTAATATGGCATATATGTTTGTAAAAATACTTAAGTGTGTTTAGAAAGAGTGGATTCTTAGGTTATGATAGGAAGGCAGATCTCGTGGGTATAGGCTAGGCCTATGATAAGTTAGGTTGTCCTTATAGTTGGGGTAATTTAACTAAAATTTGAGGACGCAAATAGGTGTGCGCCGTTAGATTAGAGGTGAGCTGGGGTTTCACGAGAGTGCGATTCCACTTTAATTATGAAATAAGTGCATCGATATTTATTATGCACGGTTAACACACTTGCTAAATATTTTCACAACTCGGTCTCTGACCCGTTTACTTTTCTCTCCTGCCTATATATATATACACTACTACAGGTGTCCTATTGCATGGATGCCGAATGACCTTCTATCCAGAGTCTTAGGAGCAATGACAGGTGCGAACTGTTGCGGGATGTAGAATGTAGTCGCTTCCTACTTCTTTAAAAATCTAAGTAGGATTCATGTTGTATATCGGGTTTGTACCCAAGGGATATTTATATATGTTCATATTTATTCCATTTAATCTATTGTATTGGCTGTGACCCGACAGCTTATTCGGGTTTATTTCCTTATGGTATATTCATTTATAGTTATTCATTTCATTTATCATAATTCTAGTATTCAGATTTCTTTTCTTTGTTATTAGTTTATAGTGTTGGTTTGTTGTCTGTTGCATATTTTATTTTATTTTAACATCTCGCTTATATGATATCGGGTAGTTAGTCGTATATTATGTAGTACTGGCAGTTGATGTTGAGACTGAGCCATCTGAGACTCCTTATTTAATATAGTATAGGACTGGCCACCCGTTATTATTTTAAGTGGGGTGTTACACTCTGTCTCCAAATCTAACACCGTATTACCTAATTCCTTATTCAACTTATTCGTCTTTAAGGTCTCGACGTATAAATCACTAAACAATTTTTGGAGATCGCTTTCATCCTCACTCTCACACTCACTAGAAATACTCAATCATCATTAGGTCTCTCGCGTACACAAGTGTCATCATCATTGTGGGATGAACTAGATGGGCTCATACGACTAGCCATAAAAGCAACACACATCCCATGTGAAGATTCAACCCCTGAATTCTTCATCTCTTCGCGACTATCGCTAAGAGTGGATTGCATAGAAACTTTCTTGCTCTTCATCTTTATCATAGTGGGACATTAAAATGATTTGTTCCCCTTGGCCGCGCACTCAAAACATATCTCCTCTTCCTCTTTCTCTTTCTCACCGATCTCATTGGCATCTTTCTTTTTTTCTCAAAAAAACTTTTTATTGGAAGAATTTTCTTTTGAAAATTTGAATTTTTTTTTTAAAATTTTTAGCAAACATGGCCACGTCATCAATAGTAAACTCTCCCTCAGACTTGGACTGACAAACTCTTTCCAAGTCATTTAAACGATATCGAATGTCGTTAGAAGTAACATCGAATGACCTTATAAATGACCTTAGAAAAACTGAAAAGTACGTGTTCATTTGAAGAATTAATGAAATGACCCTTTGAGAAACCCTTCAAACGATATTGCATGTCATTAGAATTAGCTGTTTGAACTAGGAGTGCTAATGATTCGGGTTGGCTTAGTTTCATTATTAATCCAGGATCAAAATCGAGGTGGTTCAATACCAGGATTTTGGAACCGGAATCAGAACTGATTGTTTTTGGAATCAAACCAAACCGAACAATTGGTTCTTGGCTTGATTCGGATCGGTTCCCGATTCTATTCACTTTTTAAAATAAAATATTCAATTAACTTTCAAAAAATAGTTTTTATTCAATTAAAATAAAATATTCAATTAAGATTCAATTAACTATTGGATTGGCTAAAAAACAGGTCCGAAAAAATACCTTCATCATCTTACTCTATTTTTTTAACCCAAGCACCATCATCGTACTCTAGTTTTTAACCCAAGCACCATTTTCATCTTAGCAGGTCCAAAATGAAAAAAAAAGTAAATCCAAAAGTTTAATTTTTCTATTGTTAACTAGCATGTCGGTAAATGAAAAAAAAGTACTATTATATATGGCTTAAACTGAGCTCCAAAAAAACTGTGTTGGATACCGATTTCTTTTTCAGTAGTAAAATCCAAAAAAAGCACATCCCGATTTCATTTTGGTTGAAATTGAGCTCCAAAAAAACTGTTCTCATAAGTATATAATTATTTGGTATCGGGTAAGTTATTGGGTGAATAGAGATATGTTCTTCAATATTTGTAAATATCGAGTGGAAAGAGAGAGAGAGCAGAGATGATGAGCGGCTGATAAATAATATGGCTAGGGTATTGGGTAAGTTAATATATATATATGGGTACTAGGGGTGGGTAAAGAACGACCCATAAGGCCTTAGGGTTTTTAGTTTTACTTAGTAGTATATATATTTATATTATATATTAAATATATATATGTATTTATATAATTGGTTCAGTCCCGAATTGGTCCGGGTTCGGTGTCGGATCCGGTTCGGATCGGATTATTTTTTTTTCCTTGAACCGAGAACCGAACTGAAGTATTTTTTTAGAATCGGAACTAAACCATTGAGAAAACAAACTGATCCGAACTGAACCAATGTCATCGGTTTGGTTCAGTTTATTCGAATTTTTGGTTCCGCTGTGCACCCCTAGTTTGAACGACATTGCTATGTCGTTTAAACGATATAAATGAGAAAATTTTATTTTTAAAAGCTCGCCTAGAGGTCTTGAAAAATTATTTTGACTTAGAAAAAATCCCTCAATTTGTTTAAAATCAATTTCGAAAAATATCCCAATATAAATGTAAACCATTTACGTTTCATGTTGCGCATAAGTTGAAGTGTGCTTGAAATTCGGATCCGTCGTCTTGAGTAATGAACATGAACTTCTTCGAAGGTTGTAGAGGTATACGACATATCCTATGTAAACTACGGATAATGGAAATTATTACCTTACATCTCCTATTTCCCGCACGACTACCATCATAAGTACCGTCAGAAATCATCACACCCATTACCCATGTGCGCGCACCAGACGTAGAAGCACCTAACGGATGCGAGGAACCACTAAGTCATACCCTCAAACTCAAATATTTGCCCATTGTAGTTTTTGTTCCTATCCACAACAACCTCATAAGCCAATTGACGTAGAGACAAATGGGTAAAGGACCAATGAGTCAGTACTTCCCTCAGTTGAGCCACATCAATGCCCACTTGCTAAAAAATTAAAAGCACAAAAATCCATTATTATACATATATGATCTATGAAATATGGCAAAAATTATGAGTTATTCAAAAACTCACATCATTAAAAAATAATGTCGGTTTATGCGCTGATACTACCATCCCAAAAGCAAACCTGCGTTGGTGGATATAGGCAAGGTAATCCTCACCATGAAAAACCATGGTAAACTCTAATGGAATCGTGGGCAAGGGGAAGTAATCAATGTGAGTTGTTAGTGGAGATGGCACGGAATGCCCAAAGGACAGAGAAGTAACCTCTCCCACAATCATTGGTACCAATGGCACAAAAAAGAAGCTTGCCTTCCCATTAGAGGTGTTCCCGATAAAGATAGAATGAATTGAGCATCCGAGATTCCAAAACTAGCACCACTACCAGTATCCATTTCACAAGCAGTAGAATATTATAAAGATTGAAGTCTTTAGCGTTAAAACGGAATAAAAATGTTACTGAAAGAAAATAGAGAACTATTCTTAAATAGTTTAAAATGCTTACTTAAATCGGACCGGGCCTCTTAGAGGATCAACCGCACGATTGATGCCTCAATGACTGCATTGTTAGAACCTTGATGAAATGCATAATTGATCATTCCAAGACTTCATCAACAACACAACTGCATGGTTGATGCTTGGGTTTTCCTAGAGACCTCATTCTCCCCCTTGATATTTCTAATATCTATCCATATCCCCCCATCCACAAAACATAAATATCACATAAATGGGCAATCCCATTTTTGTCCCAATTTCGATGAAATGTATCCGCATGCGCATACTTTAATTCGATTGTCTTTGTGGACACCCCGACGTGTAATCAGGATTTTTATTTACCATGCATCAAACACCCGTAAACAATCGAGGGTAAAAATAAAAATATCATTAAATAAAGGGTTACAATCCAATATACTAAGGACATGTTCATATAAATAAAAATGTGGATGAAAATAAAAATCTCCCAAAATTTCAAGACAAAACTAAATTATGAACTTCACTACATTAACAACACAGTTGATGGGCATCAACGGCACGACTGATCCTAAAGAGCCATACATTTGAAAATCTCTTAGTAATTATTACAAGATCACACTATCAGCTCCGTTATTGACCATATAAGGATAGCTATCCCCTAAAAGGGATCCATTAATATACACATCTTGACATAACCAAAACCCACCATACACGTGCCCTGTACCATTAACCGCACGATTGATTAGAACATCAATCGCACGGTTGATGGACCTGATTTTACAGATATAAATACGTGACCCACCACATTGATAAATTCATCCTCAAACCCAACATTGATTCGATTTTCTAACTTTCTTCAACACCTAGTATCTAAGAATCTCGAGTTTTATCTGAAATTTCTAACAAAGTCTCGACTATCCAAAAATTTTCTTCCTTTGAGAAATTGAGTTAAACCTCTGCGCTTATCCCGCGAAGATGAGCCATTCTTAATGAAGCTATTTTTTATGGTGCCCCCTCCTGGGGAAATATTTAGCTCAGAATAAAAGGGTAAAGAAACTTTGCACAAAATTTGGGTCAATATCATAAATACATATTGTGATGTAGAACTGTACATATCTGTGTAAACCACTGTGGTCGGCTCCTGCTAGGGGACTGAGTATGCATTTTACAATGTTTATATTTTAAAGCCTTATTTTTTATCCATCGCCTATATTTGTTAATATAGATAACATACTCATATATTAAATAATGTGAATCAAAACGGGTATAAATAAGTATGACATGAAAACATACTTTTCAAAACCATTCTCATAAAATTATTCGTGAACCGAGTTACTCTGAAACTTTGCCAAAACCAAAGTCTAAAATCGGAATATTTTTCACCATTATCATGAATATGTGATTTCCTAGAATACTTATTAAAAACTTGTCTTTAATTACTAATTTTCAACAAACGAATATGCACTCCAACTTATAACAAAAATGCTATATAAAGGACTAGGCTCTATAAATACCATAATCTTTTATATTATGCACCCGGTATTCCATTTCCTACACTCGTAAATATACCCCATTAGTTAGAACTATGTTTACTTTAATCCCAAGAGCTCTTGGGTATGTAGGCACAATACTGAGCTGCACTCGTTAGCCCAAGCCTTATAATACATTTCTCGAGATGTTATCTATTAAAGATGCCTCCTGTAATGACCCCACTTTTATGTGCTCATATGTATATAGTTTGTTTTTACACTCATGTGTTAATTCCTATCTTATAAATGTTGTATTATTAGATATGTGATGTTATTGGCTATCAATATAACAAACTCCATTTTTAAATATGAAGAATCAATCGTAAATAGGATGAAATCGAAGTCTTATGACATATCTTAAGGTATATAATAAGTTTTGTGGTAGAAAATATAATTTTATGAAACTTTAGGGACTAAAATAAAAATACAAAAAGGGCCATTTTGTAAATAAAATATTTTCAAGGACCTCTAAGAAATATTGAAAATATATAGTGTGAAATTACCAAAATACCCTTCATGTGTGAAATGACCCTTATACCCTTATCACCTTTCCACCACGTGCTGGTCACCTCCACCTTACACATGTCATCTTCAAAGAGAAAGCTAAAACACTTGTCATCATTTGGTGATGTTAGACTGCAAGACCACCCCGGAATGCGACACCCAAACGATGACTTGCCACCGTAATGCTTGATCACCTAGACACATGTCAACACCGTAAGACTTTTGGAAACCTATAAATAGGGCCTTAGGGTTCATTTGAAACTCACACCAATTCCTTGAGAATTATAGTAAGAAAGAGTGATAGAAATCTTGGGAAATATCTTAAAGAAGAAGTTCTATAGTTTCGAAGAAAGAATTCATTTCATAGGTATGATTTTATTTAAATGTTATAATTCATTTTTGTAGTTTTAATTTCGTATTTTATAGCTTTACTTAGTAGTTGTGCTGGTAAAATACACTAAAGACTTTACTAATCAAAACTTAAAATTTGGAAACAATCTAAATTGATTTTATTTTCAAAATATGTCAACTTGTTTGAAAAATATATATATATATATATATATATATATATATATATATATATATATATATATATATATATATATATATATATATATATATATATATATATATATACTCTTTTTAAAATGATTTTTGTAAGCAATTGCTCGTATTATGGAATCTCATTTAAGTAATTCCAAAGTCAGTCCCGGTGAAATTCTGTCTAGTTGAGATGGTATTTAAGTGGTGCCCCTGTGACCCTCCATCTCTACTGGGAATAATTCCGGAAATGTTCTGTCTAGATGAGATGGTATTTAAGTGGTGCCCCTGTGACCCTCCATCTCTACTGGGAACCGACTGATTAGGAAGAACTATGAATTGAAATTCTTTAAATGCGATGAATGAATATTAAAAATTGAGAAAATGGTTTTAGTAACCTTTTTCAGCAAGATATTTTAGGATTAAAACACAATATTTAGAATTGGGCTTTATTTAGAATACATAATTAAACCTTTATTGTATTTATTAGATTAACGTGTGATCCAAGACTCAATATCTATATTTTCGAGCCTCTATTTTAGGTGAGTACTCTATGTCATTTATTGCACATTTAAATTATATGATATTATGCAAACTATGTATTTTGTGAAATGCTTTGATTCTCAAAATGCATCTGATACCGATGATAGATTCATTTGTGATATGTTTATATCTCTATATATAGACATACTGATTGAGATGAGTATTGAAAATGAGATTGAATATTGAAAATAAGATTCGGCCTAAGGGACCTCTTTACTGACTGACCTTCCAAGCTGGGTTATCGCTGGTGTGCCCTAAATAAGGCGTTGTGACGAACTAGTTCGATTGACCCTCAACTACCGGGGTATAATACGGTAGAAGAATACGATATTAGAGTGTACTTGGCCATTAAAATGATATGATTGAAAGAAAAAGATATCACATTTGAATTATTGCATTCTTCTTATTCTGATCTATCCAATTGTGATATATATGCTCTCATTTCAAAATATATATCTATATACTGTAAGTTCCTACCCATATATGTATATGCCTTCTCTTTTGACTTGAATAGGTATCTATATTCTGAAAACCTTGGAACGTCGGGAGATTAAATCTTATTCAGCTTTTAGCTGACGTTATATAAATAACGATTTTTCAGGAAATAATTAGACGGGAGGATGGAGTGTAGAAGGACTATGTTAAAGATGTAGCTTGAGGAGCTCTTTTGTTATAATTTTAAATATAACGTTTGTTTTTAGGAGATAGAGCATGTTTGGCTCTTTAGTAATAAGTTTTTAATTTTGGCATAAGTTGTAATCCGTTCATACTTTAATATATACGAAGTTCCCTTTTAGAAAGCTCTGATGACGTAATTCCATTTTTTCAATAGTTTACGATTCATGACCATGTGAATGTATTTCCGTTGCATTTATTTTAAGAAATATTTTAACTCCATAACATTGAATGCCTTGGTGGCATGTCAAGAAACTCATTCCCTACTACTATTGGGTTGGGGTCGTGACAGAGGTGGCATCAGAGCATAGGTTATGAACCCGTAGACTACTGAACATAGGTTTCGAACATTATAGATTTCGAACATTATAGATTTCGTGTTTCAATCCTTAGGAGATAGTATTAAATATCTGATTTATGTGATAACCTTCCCTATGTGTTATATTATTTATAGCTGGTATTTTAGTTTTCAATCTTGATATAGTATAGTAGATCTTATGTTTTGCCATGACTGTAGAAAATGACCAAGAGAAGATCATCTATGGGAACTAGTGATTCAAGTATTGAAGGACTAGAAGGTGGATACAAGGCGATCGAAAGTCTAGCAAAGATTGTGGAGCATCAGGTAAATAATGGAGTACCAAGGAATCCTGAACTAAGTAAATGTACTATTGAACAGTTCAAGAAGTTGATTCCTCCATCTTTTAAAGGCACTCCTAACCCCACTGAAGAAGAAAGTTGGGTGATGCAAATAGAAAAGATACTCGATGTTCTTAAGTGTACTGATGAACAAAGAGTATCATTTAGAACGTTTATGTTATAAGGTGAAGCCGAACATTGGTGGAGAATGACTAAGAGAATATACGAGGAAAGGAATAATCCCATAGGTTGGAATGATTTCCTAGTGATATTCTACGAGAAATACTTTCCTAAAACGGTACAAGACCAAAAAGCAACCGACTTCATGAGTTTAGTTCAAGGAAATATGACGATTAGTCAATACGAGGCGAAGTTTACCGAGTTATCCCGTTTTGCACCTCATGTTGTGATAACCGATACTTTAAAGGCCAAAAAGTTTGAACGTGGGTTAAGGTTAAACATTCGTAGTCGAATTTCCATCCTGAAGTTGACATCATATACTGACGTGGTGACTAGAGCAACGATAGTTGAGAAGGACAGTGAAGAATATAATTAGATTAGAGAAGGGAAGAGGAAGTTTGGGGAACAAAGAGGAAGGAACCCCAATAATAAACCCTTTAGGACTATACCTAATACAGGGCAACCTTTTGTGAATAAACCCTTTAATGTTGATAGATGCCAACGATGTCGTAATATTCATAGAGGGCAACCATGTTACCTGGAAACAGGAAATTTATTTGGGTGTGGCCAAAAGAGACATAAAATGAGAGATTTCCCTAACAAAGGGAAGGCGCCAACGAAGACTTTTAATGACAATAAAGATCATGGCAGACAAGGTAGAATTTCTAATCTTTCTGATGCAAGGGCTTCTAATGCAGTAGTGTCAGGTATACTTTCTATATGTGCACAGCCTTTTCAAGTTTTAATAGATCCTGGTTCTACCCATTCATTTGTGTCTTTACGTTTTGCTAATCGCTTTCCTAATATTCCCGAACCCTTGAATCATAACATACACATTTCTACTCCTTCTGGTGATTTATTGACGGGTATATTAGTATAGAAATCTTGCCCTATAGATGTTAGTAATCATAAACTATATGTCGATTTGATAGTTTTAGACATAAGAGATTTTGAAGTCATTTTGGGGATGGATTGGTTAGCATCATATCATGCTAATGTAGATTGTTTTGATAAGAGAGTTACTTTCCAAATTCCTAACCAACCAAAATTCAGTTTTGAAGGAACTAGCGTCCTATCTCCCATGTGTATTGTCTCTGCAATGCAAGCCTATAGTTTTCTTAAGAAAGGATGTCAAGGATTTCTTGCAAGTGTTATTGATTTGAAAATGAAGGATCCTAGTTTAAAAGAGATCCCTATAGCAAAACATTTTCCAGATGTTTTTACGGATGATTTACCCAGTCTACCTCCTAGTAGAGATAGAGTTTACGATTGACCTTCTTCCTGGAGCCATACCAATCTCAAAATCACCTTATCGCATGGCACCTTTAGAATTAAGGGAATTAAAAGTTCAATTACAAGATCTATTAGACAAGGGTTTTATTAGACCAAGTATATCCCCTTGGGGTGCTCCGGTGTTATTTTTTAAAAAGAAGGATGGGACGATGAGGTTATGTATAGATTATCGTGAACTGAACAAGGTAACCATTAAGAATAAATACCCCTTACCTCGTATAGATGATATGTTTGACCAACTATAATGTGCACAAGTATTTTCTAAGATTGACCTTAGGTCAGGATATCACCAATTGAAGATTAAGGAAGGTGATATTTCGAAATCATCTTTTCGTACTAGATATGGTCACTATGAATTTCTTGTGATGCATTTGGACTTACTAATGCACCAGCCGTTTTTATGGATATGATGAATAGAGTGTTTAGGAAATATTTGGATCAATGTGTGGTTGTTTTCATTGATGACATCCTTATTTATTCCAAGAGTATTGAAGAACACGAGAAGCATTTAGAGATAGTATTACAAATCCTTAGGAAGGAGAAATTATATGCAAAATTAAAGAAGTGTGAGTTTTGGTTGCCTAGCGTTTCTTTTCTAGGACATGTCATTTCCTAAGAGGGACTGTCGGTTGACCCTCAAAAGATCGAGGCTATACTAGATTGGCCTAGACCAACTAATGTAACAGAGATTCGTAGTTTCCTTGGATTAGCAGGTTATTATCGAAGATTTGTTGAAGGATTTTCTAGAATTGCCAAACCTCTATCCAGGTTAACACAAAAGAAGGTAAAATATGAATGGTCTGAGGAAGTTGAGAATAGTTTCCAAGAACTTAAGAATCGATTAGTAACTGCCCCAATTTGACTATTCCTTCAGGGACAGGAGGATTGGTGATTTACAGTGATGCTTCAAAAAATGGTTTGTGATGTGTGCTAATACAAAATGGGAAAGTAGTAGCTTATGCCTCGAGACAATTAAAACCACATGAACAGAATTATCCAACCCATGACTTAGAATTAACTGCTATAATTTTTGCTCTTAAGATTTGGAGACACTATTTATATGGTGAGACTTGTGAGATTTATACCGATCATAAGAGTTTGAAATATATATTTACTCAGAAAGAATTAAACATGAGACAAAGGAGGTGGTTAGAATTGATGAAGGATTATGATTTAAATATTCATTATCACCCAGGGAAAGCAAATGTAGTAGCTGATGCTTTAAGTAGGAAGTCTACAACAAATTTAGCATGTCTCATTACAAATCAGGAACCTTTGTTAGCGGATTTGAGAAGTATGGAAATATATGTACGTATTTATAGCAAAGGAGGAATAATCGCAACCTTACAAGTACAACCCACGTTGATGGAAAGGATCAAAATTGCACAAGTAAATGACCCACAACTGAAGAAGATCAGAAAAGAGGTTATTGAAGGGAAGAGATTTTAATTTGCGATACGGGATGATATATTGAGGTTTGGAAATAGAGTGTGTGTTCCACGTGATGCCCAACTAAAGAGACAAATTTTGGAGGAAATTCATTGCTCGAGATTTACATTTCATCCTGGAAATACCAAGATGTATAGAGATCTTCGAGAAGTGTTTTGGTGGAATAATATGAAAAGGGAGATAGCAGAATTTGTATCTCACTGTTTGGTTTGTCAACAAGGAAAATCTGAACATCAGAAACCATCAGGATTATTACAACCTCTACCTATCCCTGAATGGAAATGGGAGCATATTACCATGGATTTTGTGACAGGTTTACCAAGGAGTTCAAGTAGTAATGATTCTATTTGGGTAATTATTGATAGGTTAACTAAATCTGCTCATTTTCTTTCCATTAAAATTAACCATTCATTAGAAAAGTTATCCAAGTTGTATGTGTGGGAAATTATTAGGCTTCATGGAACCCCAATTTCAATTATTTCTGATCGTGACCCTAGATTCGTTTCTCGCTTTTAGAAAAGCCTACAAGCAGCCATGGGAACAAAATTGAATTTCAGCACCACTTTTCATCCTCAAACAGATGGACAATCTGAGAGAACCATTCAAACCTTAGAGGATATTCTTAGGGCCTGTGTACTTGATTTGAAGGGGAATTGGGATGATCATTTACCATTAGTGGAGTTTGCCTAAAATAATAGTCATCAAGCAACTATTAAAATGGCTCCATATGAAGCACTATATGGTAGAAGGTGTCGTTCTCCTACATCTTGGGTAGAAGATGGAGAAAGAAAACTGTTGGGACCAGAATTGATTTAGATCACAACAGAGAAAGTGAAATTAATACAAGACCAACTTCGAATTGCTCAAAGTCGTCAAAAGAGTTATTTTGACAATCGACACCGACAGTTAGAATTTCAAAAAGGAGATTATGTGTTATTACGAGTATCTCCTTCAAAGGGAGTAATACGGTTCGGGAAGAAAGGGAAGTTGAGCCCAAGATACATAGGACCTTTTGAAATCCTTGAAACGATAGGAGCTGTTGCGTATAGAATAGCCTTACCACCTGAACTCTCTAGTGTACATAATGTGTTTCACGTATCAATGGTAATGAAATATGTCCCAGATCCAACACATATCTTAAGTCACAAACCACTTCAAGTTAGAGAAGACTTGTCATACATTGAGCATCCGGTAGAAATTTTGGACCATAAAGATCAAATATTACTGACCAAGATAATTCCACTGGTCAAAGTATTATGGCGAAATCATTCAGTTGAAGAAGCAACGTGGGAGAGGGAAGATGAAATAAAGGAGAGATATCCATACTTGTTTGTAAATTAATATGAGTCAAGTTTGGGGACCAAACTTTTCATAAGGAGGGTAGGATGTAATGACCCCACTTTTATGTGCTCATATGTATATAGTTTGTTTTTACACTCATGTGTTACTTCCTATCTTATAAATGTTGTATTATTAGATATGTGATGTTATTGGCTATCAATATAACAAACTCCATTTTTAAATATGAAGAATCAATCGTAAATAGGATGAAATCGAAGTCTTTTGACATATCTTAAGGTATATAATAAGTTTTGTGGTAGAAAATATAATTTTATGAAACTTTAGGGACTAAAATAAAAATACAAAAAGGGCCATTTTGTAAATAAAATATTTTCAAGGACCTCTAAGAAATATTGAAAATATATAGTGTGAAATTACAAAAATACCCTTCATGTGTGAAATGACCCTTATACCCTTATCACATTTCCACCACGTGCTGGTCACCTCCACCTTACACATGTCATCTTCAGAGAGAAAGCTAAAACACTTATCATTTGGTGATGTTGGACTGCAAGACCACCCCGGAATGCGACACCCAAACGATGACTTGCCACCGTAATGCTTGATCACCTAGACACATGTCAACACCGTAAGACTTTTGGAAACCTATAAATAGGGCCTTAGGGTTCATTTGAAACTCACACCAATTCCTTGAGAATTATAGTAAGAAAGAGTGATAGAAATCTTGGAAAATATCTTAAAGAAGGAGTTCTATAATTTCGAAGAAAGAATTCATTTCGTAGGTATGATTTTATTTAAATGTTATAATTCATTTTTGTAGTTTTAATTTCGTATTTTATAGCTTTACTTAGGAGTTGTGCTGGTAAAATACACTAAAGACTTTACTAATCAAAACTTAAAATTTGGAAACAATCTAAATTGATTTTATTTTCAAAATATGTCAACTTGTTTGAAAATATATATATATATATATATATATATATATATATATATATATATATATATATATATATATATATATATACTCTTTTTAAAATGATTTTTGTAAGCAATTGCTCGTATTATGGAATCTCATTTAAGTAATTCCAAAGTCAGTCCCGGTGAAATTCTGTCTAGTTGAGATGGTATTTAAGTGGTGCCCCTGTGACCCTCCATCTCTACTGGGAATAATTCCGGAAATGTTCTGTCTAGATGAGATGGTATTTAAGTGGTGCCCCTGTGACCCTCCATCTCTACTGGGAACCGACTGATTAGGAAGAACTATGAATTGAAATTCTTTAAATGCGATGAATGAATATTAAAAATTGAGAAAATGGTTTTAGTAACCTTTTTCAGCAAGATATTTTAGGATTAAAACACAATATTTAGAATTGGGCTTTATTTAGAATACATAATTAAACCTTTATTGTATTTATTAGATTAACGTGTGATCCAAGACTCAATATCTATATTTTCGAGCCTCTATTTTAGGTGAGTACTCTATGTCATTTCTTGCACATTTAAATTATATGATATTATGCAAACTATGTATTTTGTGAAATGCTTTGATTCTCAAAATGCATCTGATACCGATGATAGATTCATTTGTGATATGTTTATATCTCTATATATAGACATACTGATTGAAATGAGTACTGAAAATGAGATTGAATATTGAAAATAAGATTCGGCCTAAGGGACCTCTTTACTGACTGACCTTCCCAGCTGGGTTATCGCTGGTGTGCCCTAAATAAGGCGTTGTGACGAACTAGTTCGATTGACCCTCAACTACCGGGGTATAATACGGTAGAAGAATACGGTATTAGAGTGTACTTGGCCATTAAAATGATATTATTGAAAGAAAAAGATATCATATTTGAATTATTTCATTCTTCTTATTCTGAGCTATCTAATTGTGATATATATACTATCATTTCAAAATATATATCTATATACTGCAAGTTCCTATCCATATATGTATATGCCTTCTCTCTTGACTTGAATTGGTATCTATATTTTGAAAACCTTGGAATGTCGGGAGATTAAATCTTATTCAGCTTTTAGCTGACGTTGTATAAATAACGATTTTTCAGGAAATAATTAGGCGGGAGGATGGAGTGTAGAAGGACTATGTTGAAGATCTAGCTTGAGGATCTCTTTTGTTATAATTTTAAATATAACATTTGTTTTTAGGAGATAGAGCATGTTTGGCTCTTTAGTAATAAGTTTTTAATTTTGACATAAGTTGTAATCCGTTCATACTTTAATATATACGAATTTCCCTTTTAGAAAGATCTGATGATGTAATTCCATTTTTTCAATAGTTTACGATTCATGACCATGTGAATGTATTTCCGTTGCATTTATTTTAAGAAATATTTTAAGTCCATAACATTGAATGCCTTGGTGGCATGTCAAGACACTCATTCCCTACTACTATTGGGTTGGGGTCGTGACACCTCCATCCTTAGTTTAAACCCTACTTCTCATACGTAGTGATCATCTCTATCACTTGGGATCAACCTGAGGTCCTATGACACCTCCGAGATTTTAGTCTTGTCAATAAAGGGTATATAAATCTCTATCGGTGACTTTTAATCCACTCTAATTCTAAACCTAACCCCCTCACATTTAGAAATGTACCCACAAGCAGTAGAGAGTGTCTAAATGTCCATTCCTCCATATTTGCAAACCAACCCGAAGGTTGAACAACACATTTGAGTTAGTGATCACCCGACATATATGAATAACTTTATCAACAACTTTAGATCCACCGCTATTTTGAATTCCGCTAGTGTCAACCTCCTAGATTATATATAACTTCTCCCTTTGTCAATCCATATCCTCACACTTGCATAAACATACATTGGAACTTTTCCATGTGGATGATCGCACAAATTGAACTGTGTAGGCTTTGATCTAGTGGCTACATGTCTACATAGGCATAATACCTAGTCCTTGGGAGCATAAGCCTCAATGATTTATCTATCGATATATTGTCCCCATAAAGATGCTTCCATATCTTATCCATGTCTCACACCTCAAATGAGACATTTAACAATCTAAAATCATGACTTCCGATGCATATCCACATAATATAAATGTTTAAATGCGCATACACATACATTAATGGTCACTTGTTATAAAAGTTTTCCCTTCCGTACACATACATACTAACGATAATCCGTTATCCTAATAAATATTCACAAACAAACACTCTTGTGTATACACTATAATCTAGTGATATTCCTATACCTTTCACAAAAACTATTTTTATACCTAAACATATATCTACATTTTAAGGGATTATCAAACTAAGGCCTCTTAACATGTTCTAAAATAATCTAAAAACTAATTATAAATGTAAAGTATGGGGTGCTTAATACCTTCTTCACTCTTAACTAGGTTTCGAACCAACACCTAGAATCTCTAGATAATTCATAGGCCTCAAACTACCTTAGGCTTAGCTCGAAAGGGCTAACCCGACCCATTTTATTTGTTCTTATATAAAACAAACTAGAGACTTTGACCAAACCGATAACCACTCAAACGAAGAATTAGGCTTAGGCCTAAATAAGGGAGTGCAATAAAACTCGATATGGTGCCGAAGAGCTGTCAGGGGAAATCATCACAATTGAACCTGGACTCAAGGGGAAATGGGGGACCAAAAGATGAGCACTCTCATGTCATTGCATGGAAATAACTCTAGCTCTCATCGTATGCGGACCGGTGCACCACGACTCCCTTACACACACGAAAACACAACACCATGATATCCTCGCATCCCGCTCTCACACTTGAGCACATAACACAGCTCGGGGTCCATAACACCACACATAGTAGTCATAAATTTCCATAGACGAGGAAATTTTCTATAATATTGAAAAGTCTTATAAACATTTGGATCCATAGAGTTGACCATCCATCCTATAATTGTACAATTAGTAACAAACAACTAACTAAAGGTTAGATCAAATTCCAATCGTGTTGAGATATTTCCAAGAATCCAATCAATTTTTTCTGTAGTGCCACATAATAAACATAAGGATCTAACCATATCAAATGACGTATTTTGATTTTTGAAAAAAATTATACTAGACATTTTTCACCAAATCAACAATAATACCAACAATTATGGACTAATAAACAACTCAAATCAGGACACATACATAGTAACAAGTAGGATGCCCTAAAAATAAGTCACAAAAGCTACCAATTGGACACCAAAAAATTAACAAAACAACAACAAATAAATCCTTATATCACAAGAGATGAAATGGTGAATAATAATTTCAATTTCATACAATCAATGAAGAAAAAAATTCATATATGCAGAAAATTATCTGCCGCTCCAAATAGATAAAAATTGTATCAATAATCTATCATATCATAAGTAAATAAGAAAAGTAGCTTTATAGAAGGAAAAGCCTGCCAAAAATTACATAAATAACCTCTAATAATATAGAGCCGAGGCCACCCTTAAATAAAAGAAACCTTAGGAGGAAAAAAATGGTTCTAACCCACTATGGGACTAAAACAACGCTGAAAACCTTAGGGTTTAGTTGCCTAGTTTTCCAATACAGATGGGAAAAGTGTCTGGTACTGTCTGTGGAACAAATGGAGGGGATTGGGGGTTCCAGTTGGAGGGAGAAAGAACTAAAGTTGATGTTTTTTTCATCATTTTACATGACTTAGCCATTAAGTAATCTAATGTCTAAATGACTAAAGTAACCTTATAAGACTAAGGTGTTGTTTGTTTTTACCTCTTAAGTCTGAATCTAAACCATTCAGACTTAAGAGGTACCAAATAGTGTTTTTTTTTTAAATGATTAAGAGGCTAACGACTATTTTTCCCTCTGAATTATTAAGAGGTAAATGAACCTCTGAAGTTTGAATCTGAAGTCTGAATCAGTCTAAATACATCCTTTCAGATGCCCATTCATACATAAAAACAAACATATTTTTCAAACTTCAGATTCAGGCTTCAGATTTCAGATTTATCAATCGCAACCTACATTATTACAACAACTAGAATTTACAGAAAGGATAACTTGGATTCGAAAGGTCTATTTTTAAGGCTACAAGAGAGGCCTATATATAGTCTTATAAGACTTATTCATTATGTAACCCAATAACTTGATGGTAAAAGTAACCTTACAACATTAAGTTATTATAAGATTTGTGCGTAGTTGGCTAATTGTCCCATTAAGTTAAAATGACATATATTGTATCAAAATGAGTCTGATAAGGTTTGTGCATAGTTAACTAATTGTCCCACCATGTGGTTTCATTATAGACTTTATCTTTAATTTTGTAATATTATTAAATTGTTCATGATGGTAGTTTAGTGTGTGTAAAACTATGCATGTAGTGGATGAACACAGTATGTACATATATGTTTTTAAAAATTTGTGTGTCGAATGTGATTTTGTGGAAAACTCGGTGAGTGTAGTGTATGTGTGAAATAGTTGTGAAATTATGTGTAACATGTGTAACTTCAACTTCATGTTATAGTACGTGTGTGTGTGCATGTGGAAATTGTCTATTAATGGACGTGTACATGTCATTAACTCCATAAAAATGTGAAATTGTGATAATTAACTTTCACTTAAGAATTCAAATTATGAAATAGGATTCTTAGAATTAGAATCACACAAAAATTGTAAACTTCTCACAAAATAATGAAAATGATGGTTAAGTTCCTAATTCCAAAGCTTGAAATTAGGTTTGCCAAACCCACCCTCAGTATATTTTATCCTTATAATGTTTTTTCTCAATATTTTCATGATTAAAAAACAGTGTTAGTAATGGCCTAGATTATTACTCGGACCATAATTATAATTAGCATTTCCTTTGGTTGCTAAATACAGGGTGGCTTCAAGGTTTTATGGTAGATTACAGAGTTCCTCTTAAGGTTGTGTCGTGCACAACATTGTCTTCTGGCGTACCAAAAAAGTTCCTTATGGAGTTCCTAGGGCGTTCTTAAGTCCTCATACTTATTAATATGGATCAATATATCATTAGAAAATGATCAAGATGTAAATTAGGGGATACATCACTTTTTATATTGATTCCTTTATGAAGGTAGGTATTAATTATAAGGAAAGTGGATTTTGACTAGCTACTTTTGGTCAAATTTAAGCCAAATAAAATTTGGGGTCCCATTCATTAGTTGGGATGGGTCCTTATTAGATTCAATTATACTATCAATATATATGAACATAGTATAGTTATACACTTAAAACCATCAATGGGTGAATGCAAAATTTTCTCTAAAGTGGCCCATTAGTGAAATTTGGTTGAGTGTTGATAAAATTTCTTGGTCCTACCAAAGAAGAGTACCCCAAATGCGGTTTATTGAACCCATAGACATCAATTGGTATTGGATACCTTTAGGGTATACTAAGTCATTAAATGGGAGAGGGCCTAAATGGTGCATGTTTTAGGCTTTGGACTAAAAGACACACAACCTTGCGTGCCGCCGCCATCTGTCCAATTCGTGGTTTGCCGGTAGTGGATCTTCTTGATAAATAATACCTTTTAGGGAAATTTTTTATTTAAATTTGGTACAATAAATTGTGGGTCATTTCTATTCATTTTTATTTCATGCGTACATCTATTTTAGTCCCAGAGCGAAGCGTCGCTAAGAAGTGTCGTGAAAAACAGGATCCCTTCTAATGTAATGTGAACCGTCGCTAAAATGCTAAAGTATTGCAGTGTTTCCTACGGGTCTGCAAAGGACATGTTTTCACATCTAGTACTTTTTTTAATGTACATTTTACCCTTTATAAATAGGAACTAGAGTCTGCAATTTTTTTCATTCAATTCTTTCTTCTTGTTGTATATAGAACCCTTGCATTCATCCGCGCCTATCTAAAAGAGAGTGTGACCTAAAATTTTATGGTTTATGTCACTTGGTTATTCTTATTTGAAACGTTACTACCTCAAGAAGAAGATTATTAAAACTTGGGAGGTAGATGTCATAAACAATGAAGCACCACTATGGGATGAATCTATCTTAAGGCCATAGTGTAAAACACTAACCTCAATTATAAGTCAAGTAATATGTTTTAATGCATCTTTAAAGTTACTCTGAGTTAAAGATTTATGTATAGTTAATTATAGATTCTTGTTTATTACAAACTTAAGATATAATTTATTCAATCTGTATTGTGTTTCAGCTTTCAGAAAAATGCAAGCATATTGTAAGTCAATATTATTGCTAATTTTTTTACTAGTTTTTGATTGTTTTAATAATAATTGAAGTTTTGTAAAATTATAATCTCCAGGATTGACATTTAATATTCTGAATATTTGATAAATATAAATCCTATGTATGTTTTTGTAAATCTTGTATTTAATAGAAATGGAAACCAACTCTACCAATGCCTCAATTTTCATTATTATTACTACCCATTTAAGTCATTGGGGGAAAAGAGAGAAATTTAATGGAACATAATTTAAGACAAGGAAATAAAAGATGTTGTTTTATATCACTACATTAAATCTCATAAAGTTTCTCAATGAGGAGGTTCCTACACTTAAAAAAGGTGAAACATATAAATAAGTGGTGGCAATCATGGAAGCATAAAAATATGCAAATTTCCTGGGCAAAATTATCATCCTAAATTATTTGGACAACATACAACCTGTATAGTCCAATGAATATGGCGAAGGAAGTATGGCTGTCTTTAGATAAAAAATATAAAACAAAAAATGCGAGCTTGCATTCATTTTCTTTATTTTAAAATGAGTTATTCAAAGTATTCAATTAATCAAGTCCAATATATTTAAATTATTTTTCATGAAATTATCTCTTAGAATATGGGTTGAGTCATTACAAGTTGCAGAAATTACTGAAAAGTTTCCATATATTAGAAAGACACAAAAGTTATTTAAAACACAAGCATAAGGAAATGGGGCTCAAAGTCTTGTTTGTTCCTTTGAGATTGAAGAGGAAAATAGAGCATAGGAAAAGAAAATGGAAATCATTCCGTAGTTACCAAGTTCCATACTGTTGAAGGTGGTCCAAAAACACAAAAAGAAGCGAAAGTACTCCAGTAAAGGTCCAAGTCAAGGAAGAAGAAAATCTAAGAAGTTCAAAGGAAGATGATATTATTGCAAAAAAATGTGACGGGGATGGAGAATCTTTCAAATAACATTTTTATATGAACATCTCAGGTTTTATATTTTATGTCAATTTGGTAAAATATACCAAAGAATGGTGGATGGACATCAAAGTAAGTCGCCACATCTATTCGGATAAACGAATGTTTTGTACACATCACCCAAATAATAACGGAGAAACATTATACACAGTAAACTCTTCGAGTTGGAAGGTTGAATGTCAAGGAAATACTATGTTATTGTTTAATAATAATGGACTTGGAGTGTTTTCGAGTCTGAAAAATATGTTCTCATAGAGGATGGCATGGCATGTTTGTGGGGAAGGGATATATGAGTGATGGTTTATTTAAGATGAATGTAATGACCCCTATAATTAATAAAATTAATTATGTTGGTTATATGTTTGATTCTATTTAATCGTGGCATAGTAGATTAAGACATGTTAATTACGACATAATTCATATATTAGTTCATTTGGATATCTTACCTAAATTGCATAAATATTCATGTCATAAATGTGAAATTTGTGCGAAATTTAAAAATAACTAAAGTACCCTTTCATCAAATTCAAAGATTATGAAACCTCTAGAATTAATACATAGTGATATTCGTGTGTGCAAATTAGAGGTGGTAAAAATTACTTTATTATTTTATAGATGACTGCACAAAATAATGCTATGTATATTTAGAAAGATGAAAATATGGGGCACTGTAAATGTTTAATAATTACAATATTCAAGTTAAGAATCAACTTAGCCAAAAGATAAAGGTGTTAAGAAGCAATAAAGGCGGTGAATACGTGGAACCTTTCATTCCATTTTGTTCCCAACATGGAATTATTCACCAAACTATCTCTCCTTGCCCACCGTTTTGTTGAACATAAAAGTAATATGTTAAAAGACTCAAATTGTACCAAATATCATTAATTATGTTTTCATTGATTACCTTAATAACATTAGTTATAGAATCAAGGAATGAAAGTTTCCTTACAGATACATTTCTATATAAAATAACATGTGATATAAGTTCTTTGAAGAATGTAAGAATGCTAGATGTCCAAGAAGATCAGAAACTCAATAGTTTTTGGGATTCATCTAATACATGGGATAAAAATAAGGTAGAGGCATCCTTTCACTACACCAAAATTGGCGAATGGTCACGGCCAAAATCCCTGACCAAGATTGTGGGTCATGGACTTCGGTCGTGACCATTTCGGGCGGGACCAATTTTGTGGGTCGTGGTCCAAGTCCGTGACCAATCGCGGGTCACGACCCTTAGGGGTCATGGAAGATGGTCGCGGACTTAGGTCGTGACCCATACCGTGACGAGGAATAAATGGTCGCGGCCAATGTCCGTGACCTATACCGTGACGAAAAAAATGGTCGTGGCCAAAGTCTGTGTGGCCGCCACGAAAAATGGTCACGGCCAAAGTCCTTGACCAATACCACAACCATTTTTTCAAAAAAAAATCATCATGATACGGGTCACGGACTTTGGCTGCGACCATTTTTCGTCGTGGTTAGGGGTCATGGACTTTGGCCGCGTGGCGCGACCACAAATGTGTATCTGAGTGCATGCTATCTAGGCTCAAGTGCAAGCCTGTCGCTCAAGTAATAATCCCGAAAATTTAGGTATTGATCCTCAGAGAAATAGGACGGAGAAATCGTGACGACATCAGAAAGAACGAGAACCTTAAATTGACTCTAAAAGAGAAACAAAAAATATGATTTGGGAGGTGAAATAACTACAACTAAAAGTAATATAAAAATGTGCCTACTGAACAAGGAATTAAGGAATGAAATGACTTTTAACTACTAATGAAACTGAGCTTTAAAATGAAAAGATTTCAAATGAGAGAAAAATAGGTTAGGAGACAATCCTCCAACCCTAGTACATTTACTAATGCTAAAACCAAACCTTGAATTGAAATAATTGATAAGACCCAGTCTTTATAAATCTCAAGCAGTATATATATATGAGGTTCAAGTCTGCATCATATATAATCAAAAGCAAGAATAAAGCAGTGTCGTTGTAGCTACACGCGCATTGCACTCTAAAGAATCCCGGTTACCTAGGGAAAACGAGATTAAAAGCTCTATAACGGTTGTGATCACCATACAACATGATTTAATCAATTATTTAATTCAGAAATTAATTTTGAGCATTTGTAAAGAACATCGGGTTGGATTCATGCATCCAAACCCTTAGAAAATTAACTCGACATGATTAAAGTGGAGAAAAACATGGTTCTTGATAAATAAAATATCAAATCTAAAGAAAACAGAGGAAAAGAGAAGTGAAGAATCAAACAAGGAATCAAACTAATTGGCTATTGAATAATTAAAGGAAGAATATTACTTGTATTGAACAATACAAAATTGAAATCCTTATAGAAAATTTTCTTATTATCAAACTAGGGTTTTTTGGCTACGAAAACCCTCTACTTTGAATTAGAAAACTAAAAAATCGAACTCCCTTACAATAGTGTAACCAACTTGAATACATAGCTTCTGAAATTTATAAGAGTTTGACCCAATTAAAACTCTGAGAAGAGAATCTAAATTCTGAGAAAAATCATAAGCGGTCTAGACCCATCGGGCAAGGCGGTTCGGATCGCTCCCTTATTTCAAACAGGTACTTTTAACCGAGGGCGGTCCGGATTCTTTTTGAATAAAAGGTCCGAATATCCTGCCTTTTTCATTCAGAGATTTTTGCCATGCGGTCCGGATCCTTTTTGAATAAAAAGTCTGGATTGCCTTCAATTTTCACACAGAACTTTCTTTATATCCAGTCCGAATCCTTTTCTAGGGCGGTCCGGACCACCTGCCAAATTCATGCAGGGATCTTTTCTGGGCTTTTCTCATCTTCAAATGTTCATAACTTCTTAATCGTAGCTAGGATTGAGGTGCCGTTTTTTTATTGTTCTTGTAATTGAAAGCTCTTCTACTTTCCAGTTGGCTTCGATTCCGGACTAAGGCTACAAATTTATGAAACTGTCCTTTGACTTTCCTTCTTCAATTTCTTTCGATGCTTTTCCAATTCCTTTCTTTCTTAAAGTTTTAAATACTTGTAAAACTCATGAGAAATACACGAAAATACATGTACTTATCAGAAGGAGCCAGTAGGAAGGAAATGCGATAATTCAACTCATTTAGCATTCCTCGAGACGGTAAAAGTCCCTAAATTAAAGGAATAAATTTGAAAGAATTTGAGCCTAATAAAACCCCCTTAACTTAGAACTTTATGTGTCCCAAGCAATGTAAAAGAATTTAACTATGGATCAACTCTCAAAATTTTGTTTCATTTGGATAGCGTACCATTTTTGCGTGCAAGCGATTGCACTTAGCATATGCAACAAGCCTTTAAACCCCTAGGTCACCCTAGTAGGATGAGTTGTGTCTCGTGAGGGTTTGTAGTGAATATACCCACCAAATTCGACTCAAAGCAAATTCAAAATAATAAAAAATTGTATAATTTAAAATTTTCAAAAAATATTCACCATCAATTCATATTCAAGAGGCTCAAATCATAGTGCGTGTGTGCGAAGTCAGAAATTTAACCACTAATTTCCACTGATTTACCATTATGTTACTTTTTTGAAAATTCATTTTGATTTCAAAATCTCATGGTATACTCTCACCAACGAATCCCTCGAAAATGTGGCTATTTTCTCTCGGTTTGCGTGATATAAGGAGTAAATGCATAGGAATACGAATTCACGCACACTAATTTAAAAGGTAAAAATTTATAGGGTGAAAAGATATCATCGCCGGATTACGGTTACAAGGAAATGAAAACATTGCCTCTAATTCACACCATTTAATATCCTATATTATCTTTTGTGCCTTAACTCTCCATGCAGTAACCAATTTTTCAATTTGAACTCGGTTAGGACTTTATCGGGTTATAAGGTGTAATGGGAAATGGTTTGGGACATTTGGAATGGGAAAATAATCTTAAAATGCCCATTGGTACTTTTTGGGGCATTTGCTCATTTTCTTTTCTTTTTCTATCTTTTTTCTATTTTCACACTTTTCTTTTTCTTGCTATTTTTGTTGGGCATTTTTTATTTTTCTTGCCCCTTTTTATCACACCATTGGGACTAAATTTTTGGATTTAAAATCTTCCCAATTCCAGGGCTTTGGGTGTTTTCGAGTTATCAAACGAAAAAGGGAAAAATTTTATTCGGCTCAAATTGGGTTGCAAAAAGGGTACTTTTTCTAGCCAGTATTTTTAAGTGACAAAAGAGGACCTACTTCACTGCCCAAGTTATTAATTGTGTTGTATTTTTACAATTTGAGACTTTAAACCGAATTTAAATGATATTTTTGGAAAATTTAAATTCTTTTTTTTATTTTGAATAAAAATATTTTTGGCTTTTCAGAATTTTTCAATTTTTTTTTTTAAAATTTGGGCATTTTAAAAATTTGTGAGGTTTTAGAAAGACACACTGAAAAATCGGGGTGGTCCCTATGTGCAAGTGTTTCAAATCAAACCAATTTTTCACCAAAAATGTATCCAACTTTTAATTTGCACCAAACCAAGTTGTGAAAAAACAATTCTTACTTTAAACCATTTTTATCTTGATTAATCCCAAACATGCATCTAGTGATTAAAGAAAGTAAAATAAAGTAAAGAATACTTACAATGCCGGATGTACAAGGAAAAAATAAAAAACGGGAAAACAACCTCGGACATCCCAAGACAGACAATCACTATGAACAAAGGTTTTACAAAGACAAATTAGCCTTACTCAATGACTCAATCCCCATGGGTCTTGACGCTCCTTCTGATCTTCTACCATTCTTCAATAGTGCCCTCGCAGAAATTCCGTCTTCCACGATACTTGTCCACAACACTCGACTCCACGAATGTCTCGGTTTCCACCGAATGTATTTGATTCATCTACGATGTCGAACAAGAAGTCCTTCTCTTTTCTTCATCGCAAAACCCTGATGTTTAATGGTAGAACAAACCTTCTTGGTGCAGCAAGATCACATAAACATATAATAATGATAACTCAGATCTTTTCAAACTCTAAGGATATGTTTAAGCTTTTTAAACCTTAGAAAGCACGTGCCAAACTCGTACTGGATGGTAAACTGTTTTTCCAGAATGCACCCTTTTTAAAACTCTGATGAAAATACACTTTAAATAAGATTTAAATGCCGCCTCAAAAATCGTGTCGTTCGAACGACATAGGGTTGTCGTTCGCGCGACATAACCATCTCGTTTGAATGAGACTGGTTGTCGTTTGAACGAGCCCGCGTGTCAGTTTGACATTTTGACTTTTTATTTAAAACGTCTCTTCTAAAAGAGAACCAAATTAGTCAAACTCTATTTCGAGCTTATCAGAATAAAAACGTAGTGTAAACATTTAAAACACTTTCAAAACATTTTAAAATATTTTTCTTTATAAAGTTACATCCTTATCGTTTATAAAAACAATCTCGAGAACTATTAATTATACGCATTCATACCTGTGTGATCTCGGAATGCAATTAACTTTTGTAGACAAATAAACTTGCGCCAATTAAACTTTGGCATGATCATTTCTTTGAAGCTTTGTCGCAAAGTCTTCAGTTTCTTCAATATGACATAGACCAAGTAGGATCGTGACAAAATAAAATCTCCCTATGACATATTACAAACATAGGTTTGTTCATGGAATTAAGTCAAAACAATACATGGAATCAATTAGAAATTTATGTCCTTACAAATTTCCCCCTTTGACTATTCCAAGACAAAACTTAACCAGTTAAATTCCTAAGTCGGACCGTCAAGCCGTATGACGCCTAAATCCCATCCCATAAACCCAAAATAAAAAATACAGGACACGGACTAGTATATGTAGCACCGGCAAGCATGAACTGTCTGAATGTGATGTAAACTTGAAATCTCGAATCGCTGAAGCATACCTACACACATGAGACAGATAAACAAATACCAAGTGAAGTATGGAGGAACAAATGAAATCAATATATATATATATATCCAAATGATACCAATCGACAATAGATACCAATATGAATAAACTCTGAAAAATCATTTGTTAAACAATTGAGCAACAAAATGATACCAATGTGTACTACCAATCTATGATACCAATTTGTAAAATATGCAATCAAAAACATGCTCAAATCTCCCCCTACATCACGTACATCTCTCCCCCTTTTTGTCTCAAATAGACAATCCGGTGAAAAGATAAACCAATCAACAAGTATCTAGCATGAGAATATACCAATTTGAATCAATTGAAATCGCTAGATAATTATGAAACAACCAGGTAAATATGATCAAGTAATGACAAATCAGTAGCTAATAAACCAAAAGAATCACACAAAGAATATACCAATCTAATTAGGTGTGATAAACGGACTATATGCAAGAATCCAATTTTGAGCCAATATAACCTGTATATAAACCAGTCAGTCCAGAAACACTTCCAGTAACCAGTGGACTGCAAACCAATCAGAACCAAGAATTCAGGCTCTCATACGAATGAGATGAGGACGTCGCTCAAACGATACTTCGCGCGACATAGTAATGTCATTAGAACGAGATCTCGCGACATGCCAAACTTTCACATTTTCCTAGAAATATCTTATATTTTTTCCTAGTGAAAAAATTTCCAGAAAAAAATCAGTGGAAGGGCCTGACAGCAGTAAAATAGTGCTAAAATAGTAAGCTTTTAACACTAAATGCAAAAACTCATTAAAACTAACAATGTGAGTTACATGCAAACATATTATCGATGTGCTCAAACATGGACATGGAATGAATGGGCGTGAAACTACAACCAATGAGCCATAATTCAAACACATCGAAAAGATCAAGAAGCTCTAATTGATAGGGATAAATCATTAAACTTTATCATAGCCATATGACAATTAAAGTGTGAGCTTAATGAACTAACCATACTACATGCACACAAATCCAGAATTTTGACGATTCTACAAACAATAGCATCAAATTGAAATGTTTCAATATTAGGATTAGTTGTGCAAACTCGTTTAAATTTTCTCCAACCAAACTCCCTCATAAACATATTTTTCATGTTCTTTTGAGGTTTCTAGCATTCTCAACTTAGAGAAAATCTTATTGGCCCTTTTCTTATCATATTTCTTTTTCTTTTAGGTTCTTTTAAATGGTGGCTTTCATGATGAGTTAATTTTGAACTCTCGCAACCCTTTCCCGTGAATCACTCATCATTTTTTCAATTAGGTACCAATTCAAATCCTCACGGTAAACTATTCTTACATGCACACTTCTCCTTAAGTCAACTTAGGCATAGATGAAAAGATTGAGATAAGAACGCCTCACCAACTTCAAATATGCAAGAGAAGTCAAACATCCATATAAACTCGTGCATGTGTGCAATGTTGGCATATATACAAAGTCCAATCAAAATGCATATGAACTTCAAAGCAACCCTATATAAACAATGGTTAAGATAATTCTAAGCATCGATAATAATGACCAAATGTCCTAGCCTCATGGATATGAAACGATGGGGGGTTCAAGCACACCAATATGCCACATTAAACATGTAAACTCAAAAACAAAAACGTAATCTCTTTTTGGCTTTTCAAATTTTGACTCAAATAAAAGCAAAATATTTTTGGGTTTTCAAAAGTTTTCTCAAAAACAAATTTTTTTGTATTTTTTCAATAGGACTCCAACAAATGAAAACTATAATACAAAATGATACACAAGTCATTATACTAGCAATTAATATATCATGAAGCAAACTAGCATATGACAAACAAGGCAACACTATCAACCTTTAGATTTAGCATGGGAAGAATCAAGTGTACCCAAACGAGAATCATGAAGTTTAATTCCTAAAGCCACTAAATCCAATTTCCTAACCCAAGTAGGTGTAAAACGACGCATGAGGGTTTCTAGAACCGAGGAAACTTTATTCCTAAACTTCCTAGTAGCTTGTCTAAGGTCGTAACAATAACGCCTAAGGTGACCTTTCCTACCACAAAGAGTGCAAGTGTAGCGATGGTGGGAATGATTACCTATATGTGAACCTATTATAACCTTCCTAGTGTTTCTCACACATGAGGGGGGAATGGGAACAACTCTCTCATCAAAACCTATACCTCCACTATCTCCCTTAATTTGGATGGTGCTTAGGATCTTATCTAACTTCTCTGACCTAGCCTCCAAATCAAACTTAACTCTAGACGAGTCTCTCAATATCTCCTCCAACTCGTGAATCCCAGACTGGAATAATCGCCTAGACTCCTCAAACGCTAAAATCTCCTTTTTCAAAGACTCCATCAAACCGCGGAGATTATCTCTTTTTTCTCCACAAACTCTACTTTCTCCCTAAACTTATTCTCTCATTCCCTAAGAACTTCAATCAAACTATCATTATTTTCTATGGCACGCTCATTTAACTTAGCTTGCAATTTAGAGTTAGGCTTTTTCACCTTCACTGTTTCGACATGCAACTCATTAAACACATTTTGCAATTCTTTCACATATATCTCCCCCTCTTCACTCTCTTCACCCTCACTAACATGGGATACACTCAAAACCTCCTCGGAAGTGTCATGCACATGAGAATCGTCGTCGCTCACATGACATGCCATAAGTGCAACAAAGTTACGATCAATGGGGGAAATCTCTCCCTCTTTCGGATCACTATCACTTAAGTTGGCACTATAGATAATGGGTTGCTTGCCTTATTTCTTAAGTCTTGTGGGACACTCCTTAACTTTATGACCATAACCCTCACACCCAAAACACTTATCTAACTCATCTCTCTTAGGCTTCTCAAACTTATCCTTAAAGGTGGGATCAACTTTGTTATTATTGAATTTTTCAAATTTCTTGGCATCTTTCGATTGCTTTTGAAACTTAATAAATTTTTTAAATTTCTTTTCCAACAAAGCTACATCCTCAAAATTGGAATCGAAATCAGAATTCGAAACTTTGATTTCCTCCTTTCGAGTTTTCAAAGCAATATCCTTTTCTTTCTTAGGCACTTCCTTGGAGGTAATCATGTCGATTTCATAGGTTTGTAAGTCACCTACAATCTCTTCTAGTTTCGTCGACTCTAACTTACCCAAGGAGTTTAAAATGGTCACTTTCGGATCAAACCTACTAGGCAACGACCTAAGGATTTTCTTAATGACACGGTTGTCGGGAATTTTCTCACCTAGGTTAAACGACGAGTTGATAATATTGGACAACCTAGCATAAAATTCATCAAAAGTCTCACTCTCTAACATCCTAATGGTCTCAAACTGTGTAGTGAGATTTTGAATTTTTGATGCCCTAACCGTGCTAGTGCCCTCGTGAGTGAGTGCCAAAATATCCCAAGCCTCTTTTGATGTTTCACAAGTCATAATTATATTATATTCTTCCTGTGTGACATGTGAAGAAATAACGTGCAGACCCTTAAAATTATATTGTGCAAGTCTTTGTTCAGTTTCGGTCCATGACTCAACATGCTTTAAACTAGTGACCTCACCTACAATAGTGACAGGGGGTGTCCAACCTTTCTCAACTGCTAGCCACACATTCTCATCAATAAATTTTAATGCACATCTCATTCTTATCTTCCAATAAGTGTAATTAGTGCCATAAAAAATAGGAGTTTGAGAAAATTCGTTATATCCAAAATTCATCTTTTGAAAAGACACGGGATCACAAAACAAATAAAAAATGTTTTCTAGCTTTGATACCATTTTTGAAAAACCGGGGTGGTCCTTATGTGCATGTGTTTCAAATTAAACCAATTTTTGACCAAAAATTTATCCTACTTTTAATTTGCACCAAACCAAGTTGTGAAAACCTAATTCTTACTTTAAACCATTTTTATCTGGATTAATCCTAAACATGCATCTAGTGATTAAGGCAAGTAAAATAAAGTAAAGAATACTTACAATGCTAGATGTACGAGGAAAAAACCCAAAATGGGAAAATAACCTCGGACGGTCCCAGCCAGACAATCACTATGAACAAAGGTTTTACAAAGATAGATTAGCCTTACTCAATGACTCGATCCCCACGGGTCTGGACGCTCCTTCTGATCTTCTACCATTCTTTAATAGTGCCCACGCAGAAATTTCATCTTCCACGATACCTGTCCACAACACTAGACTCCACGAATGTCTCGGTGTCCACTGAATGACTTAGATTCGTCTACATTGTCGAACAAGAAATCCTTCTCTTTTCTTAACCGTACAAACCTGATGTTCAATGGTAGAACAAACCTTCTTGGTGCAACAACATCACATAAATATATAATAATGATAACTCAGATGTTTTCAAACTCTAAGGATGTGTTTAAGCTTTTTAAACCTTAGAAAACATGTTCCAAACTCATATTAGATGGTAAACTATTTTTGCAGAATGCACCCTCTTTAAAACTCTGATGAAAACACGCTTTAAATAACATTTAAAAGCCGCCTCAAAAATTGTGTCGTTCGAATGACATAGGGCTATCGTTCGCGCGGCATAACCATCTCATTTGAACGAGACCGGTTGTCGTTTGAACGAGCTCGCGTGTAAGTTTGACTTTTTTGACTTTTTGTTTTGAACGTCTCTTCTAAAAGAGATCCAAATTAGTCAAACTCTATTTCAAGCGTATCAGAATAAAAACGTAGTGTAAACATTTAAAACACTTTAAAAACATTTTAAAATATTTTTCTTTATAAAATTACATCCTAATCTTTTATAAAAACAATTTCGAGCACCATTAATTATACGCATTCATACCTGTGTGATCTCGGAATGCAATTAACTTTTGAAGACAAATAAACTTGCACCAATTAAACTTGGGCATGATTATTTCTTTAAAGCTTTGCCGCAATGTCTTCAGTTTCTTCAATACATCGTAGACCAACTGGGATCGTGACAAAATAAAATCTCCCTATGACATATTACAAACACAGTTTTGTTCACGGAATTAAGTCCAAACAATACACGAACTTAATTGGAAATTTATGTCCTTACACACACTTGTCACCCCCCTAACTTAAACTTCTGCATTGTCCTCAATGAAAAGGACTAAAATCTAAAGAAAGAAATAACAAGTGTGATAAAAAAAATAGCAAATATTTAGAATGCAAAAAGACACTAAATAACACTAACACATGACTAAAAAAACAACAAAAAAAAAACATACGCATCGGGGGTGCGACGACCTCTCATCTATCCACAAACTCACCCGACCCCTTGTACGGGTTTTGTTTCTCTCCTTGTCTCCCCCGTCTTCCTGTCATAAGTAAATAATCGGAACAAGTTAGGCCCAATCCTATAGATAAGGGATAGACCCCTGATCTCGAGGTGACTCACGGAGAAGGGATCTTTTTGGTCCTTAACTCATTCTTTGCCAGCGTGCACTGATTTGGAAGGGGCATCTCGATTTCTTTTAGTTTTAGGAGTGCATGGGTTGGGCTCTAAATTAGACGATACTTGAGTCTTTTCCTCAATAGAATTAGAGTACTCAAGTGGTATGGGTGGATGGTCAAAAAGAAAGAATTCATCTATTTTATCTTTCCAATCTCTCTCTCCTAAGTGACTAAAAGAGTCCAATAATGGTTGGACTTCGCCATTAAGGTTCTCATCCATCGGCCCGAATTCTTTCTCAAAGTCCTCTAGACTCATATCACCTAACTCCCTCTCATGATTTCTTTCCTCATCCGCTGTCTTAATCTTCTCAAATCTCTCTGTCTGACTCACGCCTACGTGCTCACTCTCGCTTTCGCCCGTGGTCACTAAGCAGACATCCCTCACCTCGTGCTTAACGTCAGAATCATTTCTCTCACAACAAGTCTTACCCCTAACGGCTCTCTCTTGTGAGTCCTCTCATGCCCGTGTGCTTCCTCGATAAGATCCATTTCTTGTGGTTCGCTTTCGTCGCCCTCGTTCTTAATGTTATTAAAGATATTTATCTCAAGGGTCATGTTGCCAAACATTAATTGCATTCGCCCACTCCGAGTATTGTTGAGTGCATTAGTCGTAGTAGCTAAGAATGGGCGGCCTAGGATGACGGGAACATGATTGCTCAGGAGAATGGATGGCTCCTCATCCCAAATAATAAAATCCATCGATAAGTAAAAAGTGTCAATTTGGACGATCACATCTTCAACAATTCCCCGAGGCATATTCACGGAGCGATTCATGAGTTGGAGAGTCGTATTTGTGGGCTTAAGGGCCCCCAAGTCTAGTTTCTTGTAGATGGAATAAGGAAGAATGCTAACACTTACCCCTAAATCTACTAGCGCTCTCTAGATTTAGTTCTTCCCCATGATGTACGAAATGGTAGGTGCACTCGGATCTTTATATTTTAGTGGAAGATCACTCAACAGGACTGAGATGACGTTCCGTGCTAGAAATACATTTTTCTTTACCTTCAGCCTTCGTTTCACCGTGAGTAAGTCCTTAAGGAATTTAGCGTACGTGGGAATTTGCTTTATGGTCTCAAGAAAAGGTAAATTGATTTTTACTTACTTAATAACGGCGAGGACATCGTCCCGAGAAGTCTCTTTGGATTAAGGGAACAACCGTTGAGGACATGGGGCTGCACCGGGGGGTTTCACAACTACTTTTAGCCCGCCTATGTTGTCGTTACCACTCTTTTCCAAGGGGATATCTTCATCCTCTTTCGTGCTGAACGAAATATCCTTTTCATTTTGCTCATCGCGTGGAGGAGGTGACAAGTCAACAACCCTTTCACTATATAGAGTGGTAATTTCACTACATTGATCTTAATTTGCATTGGATGTAGAGCTAGCACTAGGTTGACCTTGAGGAGGTCTTTTTCCTTGGGCCAAAAATTTACCCTTCTCTTGTACACTTAAGGATTTTTTGCAATCTAGAGATGCTCGTATTCATCTCAGTGAACATGCGCTCAAACCTAGCATTGGTTACATTTTTAGATCGGATGAATTGGTTTAAATTATCCTTAAGAGATCTCCACGGTGGGGTAATGTATGGCCCTGGATGTGGTGTTTACATTTTTGGCTGCATAGGTAGCGCTTATTGAATTGAGGAGGGGGTGGAGGTAGGGTAACATGTGAATTTGGATTCAACGTAACTTGTTGTTACCCTTAATTAAAACTAGGATGGTTTCTCCATGAAGGTTTGTACGTGTTCCCATAAGGGGCATTAAATTTTCCCTTCAATCCTCCTATAGCCTCCACCTTCTCGGTATGCATAGCCTTATAGGTGAAAATCATTGGGTATGCCTTTGTGGAATGTCTTGCCTCACAAAAAGTGCACACCTTTTCTTTTGCACCACAATTGGATCCAAAAATGTCTCACAATTGCACTTCAAGTAGATCTCTCACTCCCTTCTCAAACTAATTAAATCGATGGTCTAATAAAGTATTACTATCTAGTTGGTATAGACCGGATGCAGTAAAAGTGGTAGATACTTTCCTAGGACGGGTTTGGGCATTAGGATCGGATATGTCCTATGCTTGAGTAATCTCGACGACATACTTAAGATAGGCCTCGGCATCACTACCATCTAATTCCCAAAATGGTCTTTCATACATGCTTTGCACAAGTTTTTTAAATGCCACTATTAGCCCATGATGGAAGAAAGAGATTAGGTGATTTTTTTTTAATCGATGATGAGGTCAAGCGCTAAGCAATTCTTGAAAGAGTTCCCAACACTTATTGAAAGACTCGTTATCTTGTTATCGAAAAGATTGAATTTAAATCTTAACAGAGCTGGTTTTGTGTCGTGGATAGAACTTTGAGATAAATTTCAATTTCATATCCTTATAAGTGATAATGGAGTTTGGGGGTGGAGACCACAGCCAGTTCCTAGCTTTATCCTTCAAGGAAAAATGGAAAAGCTTCAGTCGAACGACATCTTGCGTGCAAGCTTGATGTCTCGCACACCTCTTCGAACTCACGTATGTGAAGGTATGGTTTCTTCGAATCCATACTGTGAAAAGTAGGGAGAATCTGTATTATCCTATTGTGAAAGTGGAACTGACTGACATTGTATGGAAGTAAAATGCAATTAGGGGTGATAGTTCGCTCGATAAAAAGGATGTCTTTCATGGGACGATATGGTGGATTTCCCTCCCTAGTACCAAAACTAGCGACATCTGACATTACTCTTTCTCTTAATGACTCGGTATCCTCGCTCGGTGCACTAAGCGTGTAACCTGAAATGTACCCAGATGGGTCACTCGTAGAGTAATTGCACAGTGAATATGGCAGTGTAGGAGGTGGAACCCAGAATTGTGGAACACGAGGGGTGTGGGGCTGTCAAGATTAAACTCAATAATTAATTTTCGTGAATTTTAGTTGGAGTATTTTGAGGAGTTTGTTCAAGATTTTGCATGAACAGGCTTTTGAGAGATAAATTTTCTTTGGATTTTTTTTTGTTAGAGCTTTAGATTGACTCGATCTAACCTAAGTCTACCTAATTCCCCTGCAACGGTGCCAAAAACTTGACGTGACCACAAATGTGTATCTGAGTGCGTTCTATCTAGGCTTAAGTGCAAGCCTGCCGCTCAAGTAATAATTTCGATAAGTTGGGTATCGATCCTCAAGGAAATAGGACGAAGAAATCGTGACGACGTCAGAAAGAACGAGAATCCTAACTTGACTTTAAAAGAGAAACAAAAAAAATGATTTGGGAGGTGAAATAAATACAACTAAAAGTAATATGGAAATATGTCTGCCGAATAAGGAATTAACAAATGAAATGCTTTTTAACTACTGATGAAACCGAGCTTTAAATGAAAAGATTTCAACTGAGAGAAAAATAGGTTAGGAGACAATCCTCCAACTCTAGTACATTTACTAATGCTAAAACCAAACCTTGAATTGAAATAATTGATAAGACCCAGTCTCTATAAATATCAAGCATTATATATATGAGGTTCAAACGCGCATCATATATAATCAAAAACAAGAATAAAGCAGTGTCGTTGTAGCTACACGTGCATTGCACTCTTAAGCATCTTGGTTACCTAGGGAAAATGAGATTAAAAGCTCTACAATGGTTGCGATCACCACACAACACGATTTAATCAATTATTTAATTGAGAAATTAATTTTAAGCATTTATAAAGAATATCGGGTTGGATTCATGCATCCTAACCCTTAGAAAATTAGCTGGACAAGATTATAGTGGAGAAAAACATGGTTCTTGAGAAATAAAACATCAAATCTAAAAAAAACATAGGAAAAGAGAAGTGTTGAATCAAACTAGCAATCAAACTAATTAGATATTAAAGAATTAAAGGAATAATATTACTTGTATTGAAGAATGCAAAATTGAAATCCTTACAGCAAATTTCTTTATTATCAAACTAGGGTTTTTCGGCTACAAAAACCCTCTACTCCTAATTAGAAAACTAAAAAATTAAACTCCCTTATAATGGTGTAACCAACTTGAATAAATATCTCCGAAACTTACAAGAGTTTGACCCAATTAAAACTCTAAGAAAAGAATAGAAATTCTGAGAAAAATCACAAGTTGTCCGGACCCATCGGGTAAGGCGGTCCGGATCGCTCCCTTATTTCACACAGGGACTTTTACCCGAGGGTGGTTCGGATCCTTTTTGAATAAAAGGTTTGGATTTACTTTAATTTTCATACATAACTTACTTTATACCCGATCAGGATCCTTTTCTAAGGAGGTCTGGACCACCTGCTAAATTCATGCACGAATCTTTTCTGGAATTTTCTCATCTTCAAATGCTCATAACTTCTTAACCGTAGCTCGAATTGAGGTGCTATTTTTTCACTGTGCTTGTAATTGAAATCTCTTCAACTTTCCAGTTGTCTTAGATTTCGGACTAAGGCAAAAAACTTACAAAATTTCCCTTTGACTTTCCTTCTTTGATTTCCTTCGATGCTTTTCCAATTCCTTTCTTTATCAAAACTTTAAATACCTGCAAAACTCATGAAAAATACATGAAACTAGATGTACTTATTAGAAGGAGTTAGTAGCAAGGAAATGACATAATTCAACTCATTTAGCGTTACTCGAGATGGTAAAAGTCCATAAATTAAGGGAATAAATTCGGAAGAATTTGAGCCTAATCACCGCGACCAATTTTTCCATTTTTTTTGTAGCGTTGTGGGTCACAAACTTTGACCGCGACCATTTTTCATCGTGGTTGGGGGTCATTTCCTCATGCTATTGCTGTTAAAATCTTGAATTTGAAGAAATATGGCATGGCTAGTCAGATTTGTTGATCTGGAAAGCTTGTAATAGTGGTGTTTCTCAATGTATTCAGCTTAGGAGATATGAAGATATAAAGGTTTAAGACAGATCACTTTTAAGTTCATATGGCACTCTAATATTCCCTATAAAATTTGTGTTTATGTGGAAATTGCTCAATTACTTATTATTAACTTATGATAAATTAAGATCAATAGGTTTCATAAGCCATCGAAATGCCATTATTGTAATGATTCTTCTGAAGAGTCCATAGAGCACATTTTTTAATCTGATGTTATAGCTTCTTAAGTGTAGGACAAAGTAAATCAAGAATTGTGTATAATGAGAACTGAAGGGCGTCTCATAAACAAATTATTTCAGTGGTGGCTTTCTGGTGGAAATGCAGTGTCACACCCTAACCCCATTAGGATATAATTAACTAAATAGTTCACAAACCACATTTATTATTTATTTATTTATTCATTTTGTTATGCACATTATAACAACTTCAAGGTTAAAATGCGAAATACTAAAAATCCAATCGTTTTAAGGAGACATATTTCAAGCAAAACTCCCAAATCATTTAACTTAATTACAACTAGCACAATTTATAAAATAAACTGACGAGACCCTACTACTATTCACTTAACATCCTAGACCTGGCAGTGACAACTTTAAAACCTGAAATGTAAATATATAAAATCGTGAGTTTAAAAACTCAGTGAAACATCTTTATATAGTAAAAGTATTATATTAACATCTCAACATATCAATATTTCCATCTCTGTGCCAAATTAGTCCATATACATATCCGGAGCTAATAAACCCCACATCTCCTGCCCATAGGCAATAACAACATCTCCTGAATTGCATATCAACACAACATATCTTGACTTTTATAATGCCATAATATCTCAACATCTCTTGACTTTTAATAAGCCATAACATCTCAGTATCTTGTGACTTTTAATAAGTCATATCATCTCAACATATAATACATACACATCATATCCACAATCAACTCAGTAAGTACACTCAGCTTGGATTGTCAACTATATATTCACGTTTCTTTCAGGTGGAGCTAAACTGGGTTGATTTGACCTTACACCTGTTAATCCAACTAAATCAGTACTGGATCTCAATCATAATTATTATCTTAATATATCTATGTAACTTTCAATGACTATACAATAACAATATAATTCCACTTAAGTCACATTCCATTAAACATGAGTAAAGACGAAACGATGGTATATATGTTGATAAGGTTATGAACATTCAACCATTGAAAACCTCGTAAGGAATTTATGACTAAAATTATGTAAACATAAAATTATGCCTCTCAATGTATATATACATGAAATATGTACTCAAAATACCCTTTGGAACGAGCAGATAAAAACATTATTTCATGGGGTATCCAGTATGGCCTGAAATTATTGTCATCCATACTTAACCATCCCATATTCATAAATTGTACATATAATGGTTTCCAAGATTATCAATATGAAAACATATATGAATATACTTTCCATTTCAGATGAATGTGTAATTTTTCAAGATTCCTAGAGCAATCTGTAACCATTTATTAACAACATAATAAATCTGTCCTACAAGCTCCTCTATTGTTTCCTTCAACTTCCAAGAATTTCATAATTTATGTACATCATAAATTTCCATGATATTATACCCATTTTCAATAAACATAGTGAATAATACATAATTAAAGTTTCATAATTTTTAGAGTTCATTTGCTATGTCAAAATATTTACCAAACTCAAGGCATATCGAAACGAAATATATAAACAACAACTATATACCAACTTGTAACTATCACTAAGGCCTAACCATAAGGAATTAAATTATAATATTCATATATGATATGAATATATGAGTCTAGTTTTATATCCAATTGTAATTTCTCAATTCCAGTAAGCACACAAAAATATATGCAAGTTTTAATACTAGGGATTTCAATAACAAGCAACACAAGCTACATACACCACTTATCTCACATATGAACAAATACTTATTATCACAAAGGAGGATGGAATTTTAATAAAAAAATCATGATTTCTATCCTTTGAAATAAGTGTAATCCAATAATAAAACAATATTGACACATAATTATACCTTGGAAACACCTTAGGGATTTTCTTGGAATTTTTCCTAGCTTTTCATATAATTCCTTCTTCCTTAAACTTTCACTTTCTCTTTCCTCAAGAAAAAATTCTCCAAAACTGAACCGAGGGTTAAATTTGATCAAGAAATAGGTTAGATGGAGAGGTTTAAGTCAGTATATGAATCCCTCCATTCTAACCAATCAAATTAAACCATGTGATTTACTAAAAGACCAATTACCACTTAAAGGGAATGGACATATTTGCCCTTTGTTCATAAATTTGGTATAACTCCTTACTCGGACATCTATTTTATACACCGTTGGTTGTGTTAGAAACTTAACTCATATATCTACAACTATATAGTTTTCACCTCAAGTAAATTGTTATATCATAAGGGTCAAAACTAGTCTCCAACAGGAACATTTCTATCAAAAATAACAAAATCTTGTATTTGTAAAGAATTAGACATTTCATGATTTATGAAAGTAGGATTTGACTAAACATAATCACTTAGCATTAGATATACTAATAACACATTATTCATATCACATAAGGTAAGCATGATTTAAATATAATTTATCATAATTATGTTTGGGTTGTCTAATGTAGACTCTAACATTAATAGAATCATGACTTCTATTGTATGTTGGTGCTTGTGGCTGCACATATATAAATGTAAATGTGAAGCATGTTCTACTAATTCTTTTTCAATTTTATATCAGGTTTATCAATTAAAGGAGCTCTATTGCAAATTCAAGAAAGAACCAAGAGTCAATCATAGGTTGCAAATCAAGTGGATGGCTCCCCCAAGTGGAATATTGAAGCTTAATATAGATGGAAGATCTCTTGGGAATCCAGACAAAAGAGGAGGATGAGGTATTTTAAAGGATCAAAATGGATATTTGATTTAGTATTTCTTTGTTCCTTTATGAGAAGCTACCAACATATAGGCAAAAACACAAGCTCTAAAGAAAGGTCTAGATCTTCTCATGGACTTCAAAGATTATGAGATCAACATAGAAAGTGATTCCCATTTTTTAGTTGATAGTGTTTAAGGAAAATCCAATATCCCTTGGAAAATTAAATGGACAGTTCATATGATCCATCATCAATTAAAGAAGTTGAAGTCTCCTCTTAATCACATATACAGGGAAGGCGATCAAGTAGCTGACTTTCTAGCCAAAATGGGAAGTAAAGAAGATAGAGAGGTTTTTTTATTATCATGTTAAAGATTTTCCAAAGCAGTTGAGGGGTCTGATTCAAGCTCACAAATGGGTCTGCTTAATTTCAAGAATGAAGAAGAATAGCAGGTCTCTTTTTAATTCTCTAGGAATTTTAAAGTTAATTCAAATTAGTGCCTTAATTTTCATTTCTTTAGTAAAGGTCTTGTCCTATAAAAATCCTCCTTTAATATTTATTTTTGAAGTTTTAGTTTTGAAGTCTTGGTTGTAAGCCAATTAGAAGAGGCATTTTCTTCAAATTACTAATTGCATAAAACGTCCATGGTTTGAAAAAAATGTTCTTTGAAAATAACATTGGATGCTACAACCAATAATCATCAACTTGACCAAGAATCCACTGATTTAGGAAATGAAGATGAACTTAGATGTACTAAAAGGACAAGTACTTATACATGATTTGCTCCATATTTCTTACTTCATCTGTTGGAAAATGAACCTTATAGCTTTATGAAAACTATGTCTTTTTCTGAAGCACCATATTGGAAAGATGGGATCAACAATAAAATGGAATCCATCATGAAAAATAATATTTGGGAAAGTGTAGATGTCCACCGAGAAAAAAAAATTACGTCGTAAATTTGATCTTTAAAAGGAAGATGAAGATGGGTCAATTGACAAATACAAGGCAAGAATTATTTTAAAAGGATTTAAACAAAAGGATAGTCTGGACTATTTTGATACATATTCACATATTATGACAAAAATATCAATTCTAATGTTATAGAAATTTTTCACTACACAACCTTGAGATACATCAAATGGGTATTGAAATGCCTTTCCTTAATGGTTAATTGGATGAAGACATATATATATAACAACATGAAGGTTTCATTGTTCTTGGAAATGAAAAGAATGTGAGTGGACCTTTTAAATCTCTTTATGGATTCCCGTAAAATGGCATAAAAGATTTGACAATGTATTAGTGTGAAATGGATTTAGAATTAATGAAAGTGATAAATATGTTTATACAGAAACCATTAATAAAGGATGTCATTTTTTGCCTTTATGTTGACAACATGCTAATTTATGGAAGAAATATTGATATGTAAATATCTACCAATAAAATGCTAACCAATATATTTGATATGAAGTACCTAGGCATCGCTGATGTTATATTAGGTATTAAAATTTCTAGAGCATCATATGTGCTAATATTGTCTCAATCTCATTACATTGAGAAAATACTTTAGAATTTTAATAAGTGTGATAGTAGTCCAGTAAGAACAACAATTAATCCAAGAATTCACTTTATCAAGAATATCAGTGAAAGCATATCTCAACAAGAGTATGCTTGTACAATTAGAAGTTTAATGTACACAGTTAATCTCTCCATCCAAATATTTCTCTTGTAGTTAATAAGTTAAGTAGGTGTACGACTAATCTATGAAGTTATCATCTAAAGTCATTAGTTATAGTTATTAAATATCTAGATACACTTGAAAATATTGGTTACACTATAAACGATATCCGACTGTACTTGAAGGATATATTGATGGTAATGGGATATCTAATTTAGGAGACTAAATCCAAAAGTATAAATGTCTTCACAGTCGAAGGTGCACTTATCTAATGAAAATTCTCAAGACAAACGTTCATAACAAGATTCACAATGAAATATGAATTTATTTATGTAGATAAAGATAGAAAAGAGGTTTAATGGCTATGTTACTTCGTAAGGACATTTTAATAAGTAATGTTTTATAATAGTGTATGTCGTATACCGCTACAAATCATCGAAGAAAAAGTTCAAATCTGAAGATACATGAAGACGGATCCAAAAAAGTGCAAGTTTGAAGATACATGAATATGGATCCGAATATCAAATTTCGTCAACATTAAAAGCCTCCGCGAGATTAATTTTGGTAAGGATGTGTTTAAGTCCCTTAACGGTTCATTTAAAGTGTTGGGATATTTTTTCTAAAATATTTTCTAAGTGTTGAGGCATTATTTTTCGTCAAAGATTTGATTTAAGTGTTGAGGCGAAGTTTTTTGTGAAATACTTCATTTAACTGTCATTCGAGCGACAGGCAGAGGTCGTTCAAGTGACACATGGTGTCGTTCGAGCAACATGATGATCTCGTTCGAGCGAGTTACCGACTCAATATATATATATATATATATATATATATATATATATATATATATATAGCATGTTAAACGAGTCATTTTTGTGAAGAATACTAGACGAATTTCTTTCTACATAAACTACAAACAGCAGATTACTTTTGTCTTCTTCATTTAGGGTTCAAATCCTTTTGTTTTCAAGTCACAAAAATCCCAAATGCTTTGGGGAGTTGTTTTCGAACTCGAGATACATCTTTACTGGAGTTTCTCTTGTAGGGAGGATAACTTGCTGCTGATCTAGGTGCCACTTGAGGGAGGTACTGGGCTGACATTGATTGCATGTCATAGGGAGTGCTCGTAAGTGTTCCTGGGTGATTGGACTGCATGTCTTTGTGGATTGTCTGAGGACGATTCATTGCTGATTCAGAACTGCGATTCTTGTGAGTATCTGAGGACATTCATTGCAAATTTTTCTTTTTATCATTGTGAGCATTATTAGTGAAATAAAATGTTTTCCATTTTTGGTTTTTTTCTAAGAAATTCATATTTATTTGTGTTGTCATGATCCACTACACCTAGATGCATGTGTTGGGGTTTAATTAATTTGGTTTAAAATTGACGATTGATTAAATAAGGGTTTAATTAGAATTTGTGAATTTAATCAAATCAGTATCACACTAGCTTTGACAAATTGGTATTAGAATAGGTTTCACTAATTTATTGTGAATTCCTATTTTTCGCAAAATTTGTGTGATAGTGATTTTTTGAAAAAAAATATTTTTAAAAAATTATAGCAATGTTTTCGAATGAAAACTTATATAATCGGTTGCTAATTTTTTACGGGTCTAATTATGCCTATTGGAAAGCCCGCATGAAATCTCATTTAAAAGAAATCGACGAGAGAGTTTGGGTAGTTTGTGAAAGAGGCTGGACTCCTCCCACTGTCACCGCAAATACTGTTACTAAATTAAAATGTAAACCGTATAAATGCGGTGTGTGATACCGATTTAAATTAAAAATAGACTCCAATTAATTAAGGTTTACTTGGAAACTTAGAAATTAATTTAAATTGGTATCACACACACGGTGACATTTATTGATTCCATAACCTTTAGTGTGAGGATGAGGACTTTTCTGCCAGCGATTTACTTGTCCCTCACCCACACCCTATGGACCCTACTCCTGTGTTAGGGGACACACCTACTTGGGTTCGCAAGAGTCATGACCCTACCTCCATTATAGGCAATCCCACTTTAGGGGTCAAGACTCGTGCTCAGCTAGAGAAAGTTGTTAGCCATGTCTGCTACACATCTATAGTCAATCCCAAGAATCACAAAAAAACACTCAAGGATGAACACTTGATATCTGCTATGCAGGATGAGTTGCTTCAGTTTAAAAAGAACAATGTCTGGGAACTTGTCCCTCGACCTAGTGAGACTAATGTGATAGGTACAAGGTGGATTTTCAAGAATAAATTGGATGAAAATGGTACCATAATAAAAAATAAGTCTAGGTTGGCCACTCAAGGATACACACAGATAGAGGGTGTAGACTTTGGGGAGACATTTGCTCCTGTTGCAAGGCTTCAGTTCGTCTGCTTACTACTCGTCGTCGCCTGTCATCTGCGCTTCAAGTTATATCAGATGGATGTCAAGAGTGCCTTTCTAAATAGCATTCTAGAGGAGGAGGTTTATGTGGAACAACCAAAAGGGTTTGAAGACCCTAAGCACCCGAAGCACGTCTACTATATGAGGAAATCCTTGCATGGTTTGAAGCAAGCACCCCGTGCTTGGTACGAGAGGTTTACTTCCTATCTCTTAGCCTATGGCTTTAAGAGAGGGGGAGTTGATATGACGTTGTTCGTCAGGAGAGATGACGGTGATATTTTGGTTGCCCAGGTCTATGTGGACGATATAGTCTTTAGATCCACGTGCTCCCAGCATGCTCACCACTTTGAGGAGGAAATGAAAAGTGAGTTTGAGATGAGCATGGTAGGTGAGCTTACTTTCTTCCTTGGTCTCCAGGTTCATCAGCTAGAGGATGGGATGTTTAGCTCCCAATCCAAGTATTCTAAAGACCTAGTGAAAAAATTTGGTTTAGACTCCGCTAAGCATGCACGTACACCTATGAGTACTTCTATCAAGCTTAGTAAGGACACTTTATTCAAGGACGTAGAGCAAACCTTGTATTGGAGTATAATAGGTAGTCTTCTCTACTTGACTGACAGCCGTCCCGACATAGCCTTTAGTGTTGGAGTCTGTGCGTGATATCAGGCGTCCCCAAAAGATCCACACTTACTTGCTCTATAACGTATTATTAATACGTGAGTGGGACTCTCTCCTACGGTATTTGGTATTCCTTTGATACCGATGCCCGTTTATCCGCCTATTAGGATGCCGATTGGGTCGGGGATGTAGATGGTTGTAGGAATGGTGGGTGTTTTTATTTTGGTTCTACTCTTGTCTCCTGGCTGAGTAAGAAGCAAAACTCCATCTCTTTATCCACTACGGAGGCTGAGTACATCACCGCCGAGAGTTGTTGCACACAACTCTTGAGGATGAAGCAAATGCTGGAGGATTATGGGATATCACAGGACACCATGACCATCTCCTATGATAACACCGCGCATTTTTGTATAAATACTCATTAAATGGTTTCGTTTTCATTGAGAAGTCCCAGCATTTTGAAAGATAGAAAACTGTGAAACTGTAGAATCCTTTTGACTTCTTCTTTTAAGGATTTAATCCCTTTTTGTTTAAAATTCACAAAAAAAACCATATGCTTTGGTAAATTGTTTTGGAAGCTACGTGCTATTGTGGAGGGAGTCCTTATAAAGTTCACACTTGTGGAGAAGACATTTTCTTCTTCATTGCTGACCATCTGTAGATCTTGCGGGAGATTCCAGCTAACGACATCGGAACCGGCACCTGAGGGTATTGCGTATGTCATTATTATTTTCATTATAATTCGTGTAATTGTTCTTTACAAATTATAGTGAAAATAAAAGGTTTTGCCCTTCGGGGATTTTTTTCTGAATATTTGTGTCACATACTTTACTTATTTATGGGTTGACACACGCAAACACATAGTTACATGTTTAGGGGCTGAATTAATTTTTTTTTTAAATAGACTCCAATTAAATAAAGTTTACTTGGAAACTTGCGAATTAATTTAAATATGTATCACAAACTGCATTTATACGGTTTACATAAAACCCATGACAAATTGGACTGAGGATGAGTTTAGGTGGATCACTATGAATTCACGTGGGCTGAGTGCAATTTCTGGTGCCATCACTCCTGAGGAGTTTCGACGTATTATGACGTGCACCACGTTTAAAGAAGTGTGAGATGTTTTTCAACTTACCCATGAAGTCATGAACGTGGTCAAAGAATCTAAACTTAAAAATTTAACTACTCAATTAGAAACAATTACCATGCTTGAGACTGGGTGTTTTGATGAGTTTTATGCACGTTTGTCTGATATTGTCAACACTAGTTTCAATCTTGGTGTGCACATTCTTGATGCACGAGTGGTTAAAAAGATTTTAAGATCACTTCCTAAACGTTTTATCCCTAAAGTAACTATTTTGAACTCCTTAGATAATTTGAGAAATTTAAAATTAGAAGAGATGGTAGGAGACCTCCAGACATATGAGATTGACATGTTCCCCGACACTGTCAAACCTAAGGATAAAGGGATAACATTTAGAGCCCAGTCTAGGAAGGGAAAGGAAGCATCCAAAAGCAAGAATCAAAAGAAAGTGAGAGTTTGTGATCCCGACTCTGAGGACGAGTCTGATTTTGATATGGCTATGCTTGCTAAAAAATTCTCAAGTTTTTTAAAAAAAATCTTCCAATAAAAAGTTTTTTGAGAAAAATAAAAAGAAATATGAGGCCAAATAGAGCGATGAGAAAAAAGGTGAGAAAGAGAAAGATGAAGATGAAATATATTTTAAGTGTAAGGGTAGAGGGAATTGAGCATTTGAGTGTCTCATTAGGCTAAAGATAAATGGCAGAAAGATTGTCATGCCAGCAATTCTTAGCGATAGTGAGGAAGAGGCGAAAGATTTCGGGGATGAGTCTTCACATGGGAATTTTGTTGCCTTTATATCTAGTCATGTGAGCACACCTAATTTTTCCCACGACGATGAGGATACTTATGAACATGAAATCCCCGAGGATGATTTGAGTGTGTCTAGAGAGGGTGAGAATGAGTGCGACGGTGAGGGTGATAGTGAGCTCCGAATTGCGTTTAGAGATTTGTACGCCGAGACCTTAAAGATACAGAAATTGAATAAGGAATTAGGTCGTAGGGTGATTGATTTGAAGAGAGATATTGAGAGTTTGAGGGTATTTGAGGCATCGGTAAGTCAACTCGAAAAGGTTAAGCTTTCTTTGAGTGAGCAATTGATCATCGTGAATCGGGAGAAGAGTGAACTTATAGCTCGTGTGTCATAATTAGAGAAAGATCTTGAACGTTCCCGGGAGGTAAAGGTCACTTTAGAGGATACATCTAAGAAGGTAGGAAAGTTTTTCCTCGGTCCCGCTTTGGGTAATGTTGAGAGACTAGGAATAGGACATGACGATGCGTCCACTTCCCACGTTGCACTAGAATCGGTTCCCGAGTTTGTGATTGATCCATATGGATTTCAATACCACCCACATAGGCGTCGCGTACCTGATAGGAGAGTGCGCCGTAGACGTTTTGAGAGAGGCATTCCTAGGCTCGTGTATGTGTTATCCTCATTGCAATAAGAGAGGCCACCTTAGGGAGTTTTGTTTTAAGTTGGGTAATGTGTCATATTTTGCTACTACACGTGTTTCCACGCATTCACCCACACATGATGCTTTGGATAATTACGTGAGTGAGTTTTCACATATTAGGGAGCAAGTTAAGTTTTAGTTAAGAGTTCACTTGACTCGATGGAGATTTTTTATATGATGTCACCACCTTTGGAAAACTCCAATGCACCTAACGGATGAGGTTTAGACTTTTTTGCTAGCATAGGATGATTTTCATAATGATATTTTATGCCTATTGCTAGTGTGTACCACCTTTTATTTTCCATTTTTGATATATTTTTCGAAAAACCAAAAAGATTTTTGTTTTTGAAAAAATACAAAAGGACTTTCTTTTTTAAGAAAAAATGAAAAAGTAAAAAAGATTTAATTTTGATAAAATTTTTGGAAAAAGACAAAAAGAGTTTTGTATTTTGTTTACACTGTTTATGGATGGACATTTAGGATGATCGAGTCACAATTTCAGTCCATATCCATGTGATGATTTGATGGTGTTTTAATATGCGTCATCATTTCATTTCTGTGCTTTATGATGTATGGAATCATTAAGATGTAATTTGAGATTACTAAATTCATGTTTGACTCTTATCTCCTTTAATGCACACTTGCACGGATTTTTTTATTATTTTAATTGTCAAATCACATGTTGGTCGAAGTGTTTCCATCTCAATATTGTCTTTAAAACGAACCAAATGCGATAAAACTCAACAATGAAAGTAGTGCATGTAAGAACTATTTACCGAAAGGAATTAAATTACAAAAAATGATGAGAGTTCACGGGAAAGGGCTGCGAGAGTATAAAATTTACTCGTCATGAAATCCATCGTTTAAAAGAGTCTGAAAAAAATTAAACGCAATAAAAAGATACATATGCCAAAACAAGGGGCCAATAGGTTTAGATCACCTCAAAAGAAAAAATAAATGCATTATTATTTATGAGGGTGTTCGGATAGAAAAATGTAAAAAAACGGGTTTGCACGTATGGACTAAGTCTTGAAAAAGAATTACATAGTTTTAGACGTTATTAATGTGGAAATCATTTTAGACTTTGATGTGTCGACTAGATTGAGTCGATGTCATATGAATTCACATTTTTGACATCTAAGGACGATTTTGAGATCATTTGTTAGGACTACACGTATTCATCGTGCACATATGTTATGATTGATTGAAATTATTTTCTTGTCGAATTTTTTCACACCCATTCATTCCATTTCCATGATTTGGTTATCTTAGTGTAAATTCATGGTGCGTGATTTTTGTAAAATTATTTTTGCATTTTTGTATGAAAAATTGAAAAATAAAAAATAGTTTCATTAATGCTTTTGAGTATCTCTTAATGATCGTAGTTGTTTGCTATGCTTTTCGTGACAACTCCATGTTTTATTTATTCTTTTCCATGTCTATTTCGGACAAATAAAAAGGGGGAGAACGAATTATGGTGGAGTTTTACATTATGGGGGAGATTTGAGATTTGATTGATATTTGTTTTGATTTATATTTATCTCATATGAAACTCGATATGTCACGAAGATATTTTCTTTGTCTTATGTATGTAGGTACAAAGATTGATGATCATATGTTACCCACACTGATGAGAAAAGCTTGAAGATTTGAAGATTTTAAGATTTGAAGATTTGAAGATTTGAAGTTGAAGTTGAAGTTTTGAGACTTGCATTTTTAGTACCTTTTCAATTTTGGGATCATGGGAGGGTATTAGATTCGTATAGGTATTTTTATTTGATAATTTAGATGTTTTCACTTTGTACCGGCATATACATAGGAGAGATTTGTAAGGACATATTTTATAAGTCCTCTTTTACATTAGTGTATGTCGTATATCTCTACAAACCCTCGAAGAAAAAGTTCAAGTTATCTGAATATCAAAGTTCATCAACATTCAAAGCCTCGGCGAGATTAATTTTGGTAAGGATATGTTTAAGTCCCTTAATGGTTCATTTAAAGTGTTGGGATATTTATTCTAAAATATTTTCTGAGTGTTGAGGCGTTATTTTTCGTCAAAGATTTTTTCTACGTGTTGAGGCGGAGTTTTTTGCTAAATAAGTTTTTTTAACTGTTGTTCGAGTGACAGACAAAGGTCGTTCAAGCGACATTGCCTTATCGCGCGAAGCTCGTTCGAGAGACATGTAGCATCATTCGAGCGACATGATTATCTCATTCGAGCGAGTTGCCAACTCAATTTTTTATATATATAGCATGTTAAACGAGTCCTTTTTCATGAAGAAGACCTGGAGAATTTCTTTCTCTAGAAACACAAATAGTAAATTACTTTTGTCTTCTTCATTTAGGGTTTAAATCCTTTTGTTTTCAATTCACAAAAATTCCAAATGCTTTGGTGAATTGTTTTGGAACTCGAGATACATCTTTGCTGGAGTTTCTCTTGTAGGGAGGATAACCCACTGCTGATTTAGGTGCCACTTGAGGGAGGTACTGGGTTTACGTTGACTGCGTGTCATAGGGAGTGCTCATGAGTGTTCCTGGGCGGATTGGAGTGCGTGTCTTTGTGAATATTTTGAGTTTGATTCATTGCTAATTCAGAACTGCGGTTCTTGTGGGTATATCAGGATATTCATTGCAAATTTCGCTTGTAATCATTGCGAGTATTATTAGTGAAATATAAGGTTTTCCCTCTTTGGTTTTTATCCTGAAATCTGTGACTCAGCAATTCATAGTTATTTGTATTACATGAACCACTACACCTAGATGCATGTGTTAGGATTTAATTAATTTGGTTTAAAATTGATGATTGATTAAATAAGGGTTCAATTGGAATTTGCAAATTTAATCAAATCAATATCACACCAGCTTTCACAATCTTTAGAGGATATCTTAGTATTGATAAAACCCACACCATTAATATATATGCATTGTGATAGCCATTCAACAATTAGCAGGGCATATAGTCAAATGTATAATGTTAAATCATGACATATTCATCACAAACACAACACTATTAAAAAGTTGCTCTTGAATGAAGTTATCCCATAGATTATGTTAAGGCTAAGGATAACCTGGTGAATTAACTTACTAAGATTTGTCTAGAGATTAAGTAGACTACTTATTGAGGGGAATGGGTTTGAAGATGATTGAAACCCTACCTTTATAACTCGAGATCCCAAGATATAGGTTCAAAGGGAAAAATGAATCATGTGTGACTTGGAGTATAAAAGAGATACATTATCCTACCCATTATCATGATGAATAAGTGTTGCCTGTAATAATTTTTGGATAAACTAATCTTTTAATAATTCCATTTAACTTTATTATACACGTGGGGTATACAGGATACTCTTAATGAGAATAACCTATATAAGTGTGAAAAATGGCCACTTCTATAAGGATTATTTACACAAAGGGAAACATTAAAGGCACTCATGATAATCTGAGGTGTCCAAGTCCCGTAATGTACATAACCGTAAAAGAACCAATTATATTCGAAAAGGAAATGTGTGAAGGATATTGTCTTCATTTAAATAAATGATTGATTAGTGCAAGACATCATATTCACTAGTTATCTAGTAAATTCGATAGTCTATCACTATGGGAGATTCAAGACGAAAGTTATAAATGACTTTTTGAATTTACTCTCTTAGTGTCAGGTACATGACCAGTATGCTGGAGTGGATTTCATGTGTAACTCATGACCAACGAAGGCCCAAGTTCGATGTAGTGAACGAGTGTCTGATTGTCTAAGTAAATGGTTTATAAGTAGGTATCTTTGGGGTATATCTTCAAAGTTTTGATCACTTGTATAAATAGAAAATTTATAGTCTTTTAACCCTAGTTTTATAGCATCCATTAATTAGCATTGATTTTTCCTACTCTTGTATACACGTTGAGAGGATTAGTGAGCTTATGTGAGTTTTAGCCCTTGTTGATTAAATCATATAAAGGAAGCCATCATCCATGTATGTAGTCATATTAGTGAACCACGTGCATCTTGCCTTGTTCTTGTTGTTGTTTCTTTTCTCTTACTTTATCATTACTTTGTATTTAGATTATATTCTCTTGTTATCTCTTTGGGTGGTTCCCATATTGGATCTTGGGCTTGCATGAATCACTATATCGAGTGAGTATCCGCACAACAAATTGGCATCGGAGATTTGGCTTGTAGGGTCTTTTCTTTACACTACACCAAAATACTAATTTTGTGACTCCCTTTTTGTGACTACTAATGGGGGTGACAAACTTATCACTCCCGGGAGCAGTCATAAAATTATTTGTAACTCCCATTAGGGGTGATAAAATCAATGGGTAATAAAAACTTTGAGTAAATTAGTTTGTCACCGCTAATGAGAGTATCAAATATTGTCATATAATTCATTTGTGACTCCTATAAGCAATCAAAAAATTATTACTGTCACACGGAGTCAAAATTTATCAGTAGGCCTAAGTTATGACTTTTATGAGCAATCACAAAATTATAACTGTTATGAGGAGTCACAAATTTTATCCCAATACTAAATTTGTGAATTCTATCGACAGTTACATATTCGTAACTCCTCATAAGAGTCACAAATTTTGATCTAAGACTTAATTTGTAACCGCTATTGGCCGTCATAAATTTGTAACCGCTCCTAGGAGTCATAAATTTTGGTCTAACACTCAATTTGTGACTGCTATTAGGGGTCACAAAAATTTTGACCTATTTTAATTTCCCTCTTCTCTCTCCTCTCTCTATTATCACAACTCCCACCCCTCTATCTTTCATTTTGCTCTTGTGAAGAACAAGTAATAGGTGTTGTGAAGAACCTAGGTGAGTTTATGTTCATGGTTCACTGTATTAAGTGTTTGACGTTTATATATTACTGAATGAATGTCATTACTGAATAAATGCCATGAATATATATATATATATATATATATATATATATATATATATATATATATATATATATATATATATGTGTGTGTGTGTGTGTGTGTGTGTGTGTGTGTGTGTGTGTGTGTGTGTGTGTGTGTGTGTGTGCCGTTTTGCTGTGAGTTTAGTGTCGTTTTAGATTTCGATTTGGAAATGGGTTCTTAAATGATTTGGAAATGAATGGAACAGAGTATAGTTTAATGCAGTGAATATCGATTTCAGTTTGGATAAATAAATGTGGTGATTAAGTTAATGAATGGATAAATGTTGTGATTAAGTTAATGAATGTTAATGAATTGAATCAAGATATTGTTGTGATAAATTTAAATGAATGTTAATGAACTGAATCAAGATAATGAATGGAGAACTTAGTAAATATTGGAACATAGTAAAATGATGTGAATTTTATGTGAAGAATAAACATTTATTTATGAAATGTTGTGAGTTTATGTGGAACATAGATAAATGGAAATATGAGTTTATTAAAAATGTCTTGTAAAATAATATAATATGTTTGATGTTATATTAATAAGAAGTTAATATTGATGATTTCAATCAAGGAAATATAATGAGTGTGGGTGTGCCAAGCGGAGGAAGGGAGGCGCAAGCAAACAATGACTGTAGGCATTGGGTAGCTTTCGAGGTGAATATAGTAATACCTCAATTTTATTTTTTGTCTTTGCAACGTATTCACAATGCAAATACTTTCATGGTTTCAGTTATTGAAAGCTGGTGAAGTATCGACGAGGCTTGAACATCTCTACTATATAGGTTAGATAGAGATATGTATGGAAATTGAGACACTGAAGTGAGAAAAAGCCCCAAAGATTCAAAACTCCGCACATACATGGGCATTTCATGCATTAAAATGTGTAACTGACTTTACTCCTCCAAAAAAGCAAATATCCATGTTTGTAATGTGTGCATTAAATTCAATCTAGTTGTAGGGTGTCAATGTTGTTGAAATTATTCGCTATAAGCCTATAATAATCATATATTTATTATATTTTTATAATGTTCATATGCTGAATTATCTTATCATTGTCAGATTATCTATTTAAATAGCCTTTGCTTTGTTGTGTGATTATGCCTCTATGTTGCCTTAACCATTCTTTGGCAGTTCATTTCCTGTTATTTTAGTGTTTGGTCCCTTCATAGAAGGATTTTTTTACGAATCTACACCACGAATCCTACTCCATCTGTTTAATGTTAACATAGCCATTACATAGAATCCCACTGAAGATTTTTAGATTAAACATTCCAATCAGCCTTAATCCATCAGTGGGAATTAATGGTATAATATTGTTCTCCTCATCCATATGATGTAGATATTAAGTGTCATGACAACCCAACTAGTGAGTCCTAATAACCCTCTCAAAGATTTGATAGTCATGGGGAATAGCCAATTTTGCATTGTGGAGGCAAAGACATGTTAGGAGGTTTTGTTGAAAGTGTCCTTGTCTCTCAGGCACGGTAATGAATTAATTGGACAAAGACATATTAGGAGTTTATGTATATCTGGTACACCTATATTCATATAGCAGTTAGATAAGCACGTTGGTATTGAGAAGTACTCTAGATACCAGTATCTCATATTCATAGGAAGGACGATTGCCTAGTGAATGTTGTTTTTTTCTTATTATTCCTTATTAACTTAAAAGCACTGGAAATATTTCCTAAAATGTTCAAAATATTGTTGAGTTGTGTATTTTTTGTTCTCTTTTATTAAGTTGTCGTGGTTTCTTAGAGGATATGATCACAAACATAACAGTTAACTGTATTTTTGTGTTTTTTTTTGTTGAAATGTTCAATAAATTAACAATAAAATGTTCAAAATATTGTCCACTGAGGTTTCTTCAGGGAGAGTTTTACGGGATAAAAATGTACACATTGATATCTATTAGATGGATAATCACCTCCAAAGTCATCCATATATTCAATCAAGTTTCGCATAAAAGAAATCCAACTACACCAAAACATGTAAAGGGAAAGAATTAGAAAATTTATTTGTTGAAAGGAAAAGAATATGTCGAGAAATGCTGAGGATGACAACTCTTTCTTTAGGGCGAGAGGCAGTCCTTCGATGAACCTCACTAGAGTTAGGTCCAAACCCGACCCCTTCTTAGTCGTTTGTAGATGCTTCAGCTTTCTAACATATTTGGTTGTTATTCTCTGCATTTCTGTCAATCTTCTTTCTGTCATTCGATCTTTCAAACACCAATTCGATATATTTGATGGGATATTTTAGTGTTATGAGGTTCTTATTGATATCTTTGTGGTGGTTGCAGAGACTGAATAGAATGCATTATCAAATGCTGGAAGGTATTGTAGTATTAGGCTGGTAGGTGTATGCTGCAAATATTTGTTGTGGTGATGACAATAGCTTTTCCTAACAGTTCTACTGAACAAAATGAGCTTGTTCTTCTCCAGAATACAGCAAGATACATGCTCCTTGATTGTGGTGTTGTTTATTTTATTTTGGGAATTCTTTGCATTGGTTTTCTCAAACTATCCCGCCAGAAAAAATAAATTTGAACTGAGAAAGCAATTAAGGATTTGCAAAATATTCCTTATTCTATCATTTAAATCATACCGTTAACTGTAACCTTTTTTATGATATTATAGGAAACATTTTTTTTGTTGAAATATTTACTTGAAGCAGTGAGCATTCTACCGCACTAGTTGTTGCGTTGGATGGTACAATCAATCTAGTGGATTTTAAATCTTTGGAAATTCTATGGTATTTTGCGTCAGGACCATCAATTTACTCTTCATATTAGGCTCCTTTCAACCATGATAGCGATGAGGAATACGTCTGTATCTGGAGGTGCCTATTTTGTAGATTGTGTGGATGATTGGAAGTTGTGTGCACATAACGAGCTTGGTCAAGTGGTATTGCCCCTGAGTCTCTGCTGTACTATCCATATAAATGCTTCAATAAAATAGTCTATTGCCTCATTATTTTTATTGTTATATCATGGCGGAAGAGAATTTAGTCTACCTCATTCACACATTAAGATATTCTATATGTAATTGTTTTCATATCCTTGAACATCTACCTATTAAACATAAATTACCTATTGAATATAAATGGTTTATATCTACCTATTGAATATAAATTACCATCCAAGGTAGATCAACTAATCTTTGTTTTGTAGATTCAAGAACTAAATCCATGATTTTACATTGTAAAGGAAGACTCTAAATTTCTCAATTCATGACATCATATATATTTTTTTATGCTATTACATTAATTCGATTGACTTTTTATGTATTCTTTTTTTTTTATCTACATACTTCTCCTAATAGAAGAAAAATTGTAGATCTAATTTGTGTTTCTCTATAGGCACACAATCACTTAGAAACTAGATATGTAATTTTATTTTCGAATTAAAAGTCAAGAGTACACCGATTTGATTATTCAATCTAAAAAACAGTAACTCAGTGATGGAAATTCGGTGCAAATAAGTCGGTGTGAATTTTTTTTACATGTAAAAAATTGAGTTCTTTTGATTATTTGGGCAACTATTTGTGGGTGTTTTTGACTCGGTTCGGTCATATACTATATTTATTTATATGACTTGAACACAATTTTACCATTTTCTCAATTAAGATTTAGTTTTGGAATACATTGCTGGTATATATTTGTTATTAAATTTGTGGTGAATGTATGATATCTAAATGGATTTGCATTAAGACATGTACAGTTAGTACGACAAATGGTTATGAGCACGGTGCAATAGATACGAGTTAACACTTAAGAGTGGAGAGGAAAAAAACCAATGGCATATACTACATAAATGTTGACGCACATTAGAAGTAAGAAGGAACAATTGGAGGCGACGAAGGGGTATCTGTTCAGATATGTTTCGCTATGCGATGTATATTCGGTAACATCGCCATACGTGGGTGGCAATGGATCCTCTAAGATGGTTAAATCATGAATGTTGGTATTGTCCCATCCCCCAATGAGAATGGGAATGAGAATGACAAGGAGGAGAATCCCTAACCCCCACTCATTCGCTTCTAGTCTCATTATGCTAAGAAACCTCGCACAACTATCTCCTTTTTTCCTTGTTGTCCGATGCAACCCCTAACCCCATCCCCCTCATTACAAATTCCGAGGAAGAGCAGACCAAGCACACTCATTCTTCCTTATTCCCTCCTCAATCCATATATCCCCAAATGACACCCAAATACTTAATTACGCTTTAATTCTCAATAAGATATGGTTAGACACATTTTCTTATACTTCTCTTTTATTTCCCCATCAACTCTAATTTCCTTTTATTTTCAATTTTTCCCATCGCCGAAATGTAATGATCCACAACTACTTTTGGTTCTCCTGTACAGGTTAAGTTTTAACTATGTTGATCCCAACAAAAAAAACATCAGACTGACCAAATATCAACGGTTTTGATCCTAATCAACTTATTGTAAATCTAACGAATCTTTCAGATAATCCTACAAGAGTTAGTATCGAACAAGTATGTATGATTTATATATAGTTATATTTGTTTGACCTACATTATTTCCCAGACTACAAAATTGAACTTTTTTTGTTTTAACTTTTTGAACCATGTGCAGATTTATTTGGATATAAAGTTTGCTATTTGTTTTACTACTTCAGACAATTGAGTGTGATATTCATACTCTTGAATGTCTTTTTAACTAGGATGTGGTTTGATAATCTTCTTGGAAGAAAAATTTCTCAACTTCATCTTTTTTCACACTTAGAACATAACTCGTTCCCCCTTCTGAAAAACCATTTATGTTCTCCCCCTTTATAATATTTTAACTTTATAGAGAATCAATCAATCAACAATTGAGTAGTATTAGTTATGATCTTTGATCTACTTAATTAACTATTTTTTCTTGCATATCCCTCTTTATTCTATTATCTATGTTGAGTTTACAGTAATAAGTAATACATATAATGCATTTTTGTTTGTCTCTTCTTTCAGTAATTTCTGAAAGATTTGCTTAAAAACTTCTGTTTTTACAACAACAAGGGAGATAATCAAGGTACTTGTGAGCTAAAGCCCGAACATAAGATCTGTGGAAGAACTGGACTCCAAATAGTTTGTAAATGTTTTTCATTCCATTTTTCCAACTGATTTTGAAAGTACTTTTGATATTTTCTTTTATGCATGAGAGAGATAATTGAAGTGAAAAACATTTTGTTTTGAGGATTTCATTCATTGCACAACAGATTTGTCAATTTGTCATTGAAAAGTTGTTTAAAATTCCATTCAAGCAACATATTATATATCTTTTAATGATTTTGTCCTAAGTTAGTTTAGATCGTCCTTTGCGTCTTATATCTCTATTTCAATCAATTTTCCTACTAAGTTATCCTAATAATCCTAATGTAGATATTCAAGATTTATAAGTGATGAGTAAGCTATTTGCAAGTTTAGATGAGTTTATATCAAACTTCATTTCCCCTAGAATTTTGTATTCTTAAAGCAAACGACTTCTGATGCAAAGTATCTACACATCCCTAGAATACACTGATTTGGCGATTTTCCTTCAGTTTTGAAGAAATAGTCTTCCAAAACAGTGCCTCCTTCCATTGACAAGAGAAGGTAAGACAAGTGTTACATGTAGTTATAGTTGTCAAATCAACCCAAATTTATGAATGGGGAATTGTATTGTGAATCAAATTGTAAGATCGGTTAAAAATACAAGAAAAAATAATGATAATAATAATATATATGTAAAAAGCACGATGTACATGTTATCATGTAAAAGAATTCTAGGACATGTTACACAACTAGGTAAAACACATCTTTATGATAAAAACCATAGACTGGTCCCAATTTCCGTCTCACAGTATTAAGTGGAGGAATTTAATATATTTTTCTCTCTTTTTTATGTGTTGATATGCTTAAATAGTTCTGAATCTTTCTTTATTTGATTTGACTTTGTTTTTATTCTATTAATTGAAACTCAATATAACGGTCTCCGTCTGCATGTAGATCTTAGTGCATTGGAAAAGAACACAACCCGGAAGCTTCCAGAATCAGGGGATGTGACTACTTCGAATATTGATGCTCTGGTCGGTGGAATTGGAGATCTTGATTCCACAGATGGGGACTAGAATTCAAAATCTGTAGCACATAATAATTGTCCTTCAAAATATGCAAACTTTGTAGATGAAGTTGAAATACAGTGAGCTCGCCTAGGTGGATTCTCTTGGCAATACCGAAATGCGATGGACATGAATGATCACCTAGGTGGATTCGTAGCAGCCTTGATAGAATATCCCGTGTCGGTAATGAATGTTGTCCCCATCAATTGGGACCCTGGCACTCTCGGTGTGATATACAAACGTGGGTTCATTGGTACATACCATGATTGGTGTGAGGTAATCCCAACATATCCACAAACTTATGATCTCATCCATGCTGGTGGCATGTTCAACATATATCAAGGCAAGTACTCACTGTGCTCAATTATGGATTATTTTTTTATTTTTGAATTTTAAATCTTGTGGATGAATGTGTCTATTTTGTATCTGAAGTATGACATTACCTATATTCTCTTGGGGATGGATATAATCCTGCATCCTGAAGGGACTGATGTGCTTTTGAATATAATATGTGATATGCCCCAAGTGTCACCTCGGCTTAGAGACACCAACCTCGGCCGAGGACATTACCGAGGTTGGAAATGCCTTAGATCAGTGACAACAGGCCTCGGCCATAGCGAGGTCGGACCTGGACGACACCACTACAAACCTCATCAAGGGGATACTGCATATAACGGGGTCAGCGGTTCGTCAGTTCACCCGAGAATGACAACCGCGGCCAGAGATAGGCCTAGGTTACAAGGAGCCATACTTCTACCAAGTTCGATCTCATCAGTAAATCAGTCGATGATCCAGCACATGCCAGCCTAACCTCGGCCCAGGCCGACCCTAATTCCTTACCTCGGCTTCACTTAAGCCGAGACCTTCATGGCTCATCTTGGATTGAATGAGCAGCTAGACCTTATCAACCTCGGCTTATCCCAGGCCAAAGTCACGACCAAGCACGATGGTCGAGTACTTATTGACATGTGGATAAGGACACGTGGACACAAATCAGTTATAACAAATCATTCCCCACACGTGGGGGAATATTTCATCATCATTCTCTATATATGACAGATGTCTTCATCAGATTGGGTAAATCAACACACACATGCTCATTGCATGCATGGGGGTACATTACACCCCCCAGGTACTATATATAGAGGTCATCCTCTACCTTGCAAAGGATCTAAAATTTACAACCCTAGCTGAAACTCTGTTCAAATACACAGTAGAGAGAGAAATCTTGAGAGTTTGTATCTATGGCCATTAGAGCCCTCAAATAGAGTTGGTAATTTTTTACCCGATAACCCGTTTATGGTAATAACCCGAAACGACCCAAATATGACCCGATTAACTTGTATAGATTTAAGAGTACCCAAAACTTATACTAAAATAAAAATCAACGTAACCCGAAAATAACATGACTAACCCGAATTGCCACTCCTACCCTTAGACAGTGATATTAATCACACACTTGCACAGTGGACGTAGGCCTGATTGGCTGAACCACTTATATTCCGGTGATCTTCCTCTTCTCCTCATCTCCTTCTATTATATGTGCATGTACTCTCATGCTGCCATTGTTAACATTGAATTGAGCTCACAAACACCTTGAAGGGTGGTGTTGTTTCTAGCATCATCATTTTGGCGTCGTCTGTGGGAAGAGAGAAGCCATCTCTTCCTCTTCTTCAGCTTAACCTCACTGGAGACTCTGGTGGTGAACCAGATACCACCCCTTGAGTGGAGTTGTTTCACCATTGAAAGAGGTCCTATAAGGTATTAAGCTCACCTGCTACTCAAGATCTTTATTGTTAACACATGGCACCAGAATTACCACCGCCTCTTCCGCCGCCTGGTGGGGGAGGGACCAGTTCCATCCAGGCACCACCTCAGTCTGAAATAGCGGAGGTAGCTACAGCTTTGAGGTCTTTGGCTGCAACGCAACAAGCTATGCAGGAGCAGTTTGCACAGCTCAGCCAAACTATGATGAGGCCACTTGGGGTTTCATCAAAAATGATTACTCTGGTTGCTGCCCAGCCACATCTCGATTCCAGGGGACTACCCCAGGCACCAATGAAGGACCAACCTGCACCCCAGCGAAGGAGGGACGTTGCTGACCCTAGGTGATTATGCCTGGGGAGGCAAGAAAACCCTTACCCGGAGGACATGTATGATGATCTAGAGGCAGAAGAGGTCCCAGAAGATTGTTGGTAGACGTATGAGGTTTCGAATAATACAGTACGTCATCTTCAGCAGAGCCGAGGATGTGTCGGATGAAGAGGTGAAGAGGCCCAACAACGAGGATCAGCTTTTGATCGATTGAGAAAAGGGTCAGCCTTCGAGAGGTTGGGCCCAGTGAATGACCTAAGACAGAGGTTATCCAGGTCGAGAAGTGCTGCCGGCTCGTAAAGAGGAGATAGACAAGGTCGGCTTGACCAAGTCCGTCCCCATAAAGGAAGGGGAAGAGACCAGGAAGAGGTCAACAGCCAACATTGTGCTGCGGCAGGGGAGCCCTCAGTCCAACCCTTGAAAGTGGCTGGGAACAACCTCGTCCAGGCCGATGGTAGGAGACCATGGAATGACTCTATCCAACATCTTGAGGAGGAGATAGGAGACCTCATCAAAAGTAGGGATCCATTGCAAAGGGGTTACTCAAAAGGCTCTCCATTGGTAGCTAAGATAGTGAGCTTCCCGACCCCTGCTAAGTTCAAACCGCCCGTGGTGTCTCCCAAGTATGATGGTAGCACCAACCCTGTACATCACATTGAGATGTATCAGTCGGCGGCGGACATCTACTCGATACCTGATGAGATGAAGTGTAGGGCCTTCTTTGGGACTTTGACCGGGGCAGCAGACAGCTGGTTTACTTCTCTTCCGAAGAATTCAATTGAGAATTTTAAGGGCTTGGCTAAACGATTCATCCACAACTTCTGCTTTGAGGTAAGATCTCAAAAGAAGACCACACACCTGTTGTATGTAAATAAAGGCAAGGACGAGATCCTGAGAGACTACATCGCCAGGTTCAATAAAGAAAAACTTAAGGTTGAAGATTACGAAGAGAATATAGCCATGACCACCATCATAGGAAGTCTTCAGAAAGGGAAGTTGTTGTGGAAACTCGTGAAAGACCCTCCCAGGTCTATGGCAGAGCTACTGGAGACTTTGGGAAAAGTCATGAATGCCGAAGAGGCAATGGCCGCCAATTATGAGGATGAGAATCGTGGTAGTAGCGGGAAGTCCCAAAGAAAGAAAGACGGAAAGAAGAGGTCAGCTGATGACAAGTTCGCTCACTATACTCCTCTAACTGTGAGCTGTGAGCATGTCCTCAATAAGATCAAGAATGACAGGACTCTAAGATGGCCAGAGAAACTGAAGGCCCCACCATATAAGAGGAACAAAAACTTGCGGTGTGAGCTCCACCAGGACCATGGCCATTTTACAGACCGATGCTTCGCCTTGAAGGATGAGATTGAAAAGATGTTAAAGTCCAAAAAGTTAAGGAAGTATGTTAATGGCAAGGCTCCTAAAGGGGGAAGAGATGACCCTAAGAAGAGGAGAAACGATAGACGCCGTGACGATGCCCCAGTTAGAAGAGACAACGATTCAGAAGGTGATGATGAAGACGATCCGGACCTTGCGCCGAAAGATAAAAACACCCCGGTGAAGAGGGTTGGCATGATCTCCTTTGGTGTTGACACCATATGCGGATGACTCGCGGGAGGTGGCTCTGAAGTGGCTAACAGGAAAGCTCATGTGGCAGAGCCCAAGTCAGTGGCCAAGGTTGAAGTTGTAAATCAAATGTCTTCCGATACAGTGCAGAAGAGAAAGAAGGTGGACATGGACACCCTTATAGTGGGGTTCTCCCGAATCGACTTCAAAGGTATCTTAGCTCCCCATGATGACCCTTTGGTAATAACAACAAGGGTGCATGGGTGCGAGGTGCAGAGGATCCTCGTGGATGGGGGGAGCTCAGCAGACGCGATATTTTGGCCTTGCTTTAAGAGCTTAGGTCTTAGCAGAGCTAGGCTAGTACCCTATCACCATCCTTTGATGGGCTTCAACAGTGAAAAGGTCCACCCACTGGGCATGTATGAGATGGACGTACGGATGGGTGACGAGTGGCCTAAGAGGTTGACCCAAAAGATAAATTTTTTCTTGATGGACAAGAACGTCTTCTCGGCCCATAACCTCATCATAGGAAGAGTGGACCTTAAGGAGTTTGAAGCTGTGCCGTCGACGGTCCACCAGATGCTAAAATTCCCAGCCCCCTATGGGGTAGGGGAAGTGCAAGGTGACCAGACCATAGCACGATAATGTTACTTCAACTTGGCCGAAGAGAGAGAGGCCCATAAGAGGGCAACCACCACTTATAACATTGATACACTTGACCCAAGAGATGAGACAAATTTGAAGAAGGGATAGGCCACAAAAGAGGTAGAATCCATCATCCTCAATGAGGACAAACAGGAAAAAACCATCCAGGTCGGCAAAGCCCTAAAGATAGAAATCAAGGAAGAGCTAAAAAACTTCTTGAGGAAGAGGCAGAGTGTCTTCGCTTGGAGTCACGCGAGCATGCCCGACATCAACCCTGAGGTGATGAGTCACAAGCTCAACGTGACCAAAGATGTCAGGCCCATCAAACAAAGATGAAGAGTTGACTCCAGGGAGCAATACGACGTCATCCAGGAGGAGGTTAAAAAATTAGAAGAGGCTGAGTTTATAAGAGAAGTCATATATCCGGAGTGGTTATCAAATGCAGTCATCGTGCCCAAAGCCAATGGGAAGTGGAGAATGTGTGTTGATTTCACTGACCTGAACAGGTCTTGCCCAAAAGACAGCTATGCCTTACCTCGGATAGATCAGATGGTAGATGCTACCGTGGGGCATGAGATCATGAGCTTCATGGATGCATATTCAGGCTACAACCAGATCTTCATGGATGCGGAAGACTCAGAGAAGACAGCCTTCATTACCGATAAAGGGACGTACTGCTACAAAGTGATGCCCTTCGGTCTAAAGAATACGGGGCAACATACCAACGTCTTGTGAATAAGATGTTCGAAGATCAAATAGGCAGGACTATGGAGGTATATGTAGACGATATGCTGACAAAGATCTTAAAAGCTTGCACTCATATGGCAGACCTTGAGAAGACCTTTGATACTATGGACTTGTACAGAATGAAACTCAACCCCGCGAAGTGTGTCTTTGGGATAGGATCTAGGAAGTTCCTTGGATTTATCGTCGATCAGAGAGGAATCAAAGAAAATCCTGAGAAAATTAAGGCTTTGCTTGACATGAAGACACCAATGAGCATCAAGGACGTCTAAAGACTCACGGGGAGAGTGGCCGCACTCAACAGATTTGTTTCCAGAATTCTTTAAAGTGCTTAAAAAGGTCTTCCAGTGGGACGAAGAGTGCGAAAAAGCTTTCAACCAGCTCAAGTCTTACTTGGGGTCTCCCTTGTTGTTATCTCGGCCCATAGTAGGAGAGAGATTGTATGTGTATCTAGCGATCTCCGAATCGGCCATCAGTGCAGCCATAGTACGGGAAGACGTTGGAATCCAAAGGCCTGTGTATTTCAACAGTAAAGCCCTTCAAGGGTCTGAACAGAAATACCCTCGTATGGAAAAGTTAGCCTACGCTCTAATACATGCTTCAAGGAAGATGAAGCCCTACTTCCAATCCCATTCCATGCTTGTCCTCACCGACTCCTCACTAAGACAGGTCCTGCATAAACTTGAGAAGTTCGGGAGATTGATGACCTGGGCCATTGAGTTGGGGGAGTATAACCTTACCTACCAACCAAGGATAGCCATCAAAGGGCAGGCCCTCGCAGACTTTTTTACTGAGTTCAAATGGGAAGTGGCCAAGGCAAAGAATGACCCAGAGGGTGCTGAAGTGTCAAACAATAGTGTCTTTCGAGAGCAGGAAGAGATGACATCAAACGTCTTCCGAGATTAGGAAGAGGTCGCGTCCAAAAAGACCAGGAACAAAGTAGCGGAGAACGAGGATGATCGGTACCTCTTCTAAAAAGGAGTCATGTCAGAAGGAGCCTTCTCATCGAATAAAGATATATGGAACCTCTTCATTGATGGTTCTTCGTACGATAGTGGAAGCGGTGCAGGGTTGATACTTTCAGCTCCATATGGTGCCAACGTTGAATACGCTTTGAGGTTAAACTTTAAGGCATCTAACAATGAGTCAGAATATGAAGCCATGATAGCAAGTATCTCATTAGCAAAAGCTCTGGGTGTAAGACGACTCCTACTTCATAGCAACTCAAGGTCAGTTGTCAATCAAGTATTGGGAGTCTATGAAGCCAAAGATGAAAGGATGGATAAGTATTTTAAGAGGGTGAGAACAATGTTAGAATATTTCGAAGAGACAAAACTGAAGAGAGTACCTCGATAAAATAACAGCCACGCAGATGCATTGGCAAGGTTGTCTTCGGCGACGAAGATAGATGTCAGAAGGACAGTTCCGATCGAGGTCTTAGGAAAAACGACCATTGAGGAGGAAGAAGTATACAACCCTTATCTCAATTTGAACCTAGGAGACTCATGGAAGGACCCCCCTCGTCAAATATATCAAAGATGGATAGCTACCCGAATCCAAGCTAGAAAGGAGGAAAACGAGATATAGGGCTGCCAAGTTCTCCATAGTAGGAGACATCCTGTACAAGAAGGGATTTCTGTTACCTCTCCTCAGATGTGTGCATCCCACCGAAGTTCCTCGGGTCTTACAGGAAGTTCATGAGGGTTCTTGCTCCAGTCACATAGGAGGAAGACCCTTGGCCAAGAGAATCATTACACATGGATACTGGTGGCCAGCCTTGGCTAAAGATGCTGCAGCTTACGTGAAGAGGTGTGATAAATGTCAGAGATTTGCCACTATTCCCCATCAACCTCATCAACCTATGAGGTCAATCACCTCTCCATGGCCATTTGCAGTATGGGGTATTAAATTAGTAGGACCCCTACCGAGAGCTGCCAACAGTTACCGGTTCCTGATAGTTGTCATTGACTACTTCTCAAAGTGGGTAGAGGCCGAGCCGATGATAACGATCACAGAACAAAAGACCTTCCAATTTATTTGGAGGAACATCATATGCAGACATGGCCTCCTAAACACTCTCATCTCAGATAATGGAACCCAGTTCAAGAACTCCTCTTTAGAAAAATATTGTGAAGAGTTGGGATAAAACAGTTCTTCTCATCTCCTGGCCGACCTCAGGCAAATGGTCAGACCGAAGTCACGAACAGAATAATCCTCGAAGGAATCAAGAAGAGGTTAGAATAAGAAAAGGGAAGATGGACTGAAGAGGTTTACGCTGTGTTATGGGCCTACAGGACCACGGTAAGAACACCAACAGGAGAAACCCCGTTCATACTAGCCCATGGCTCATAGGCCGTCATACCAACGGAAGTGGGGCTCCCAACTCATAGGGTTCAGACCTATGGCCCTGATAAAAATGGGGAAGAGAGGAGACTAGACCTAGATCTGATCGAAGAGAGAAGAGAAGACGCAGAAATCAGATAAGCAGCTTACCAGCAGAGAGCAGCAAAGTTCTACAATCAGAGGGTGAAGTCAAGACCCATTGCCGTGGGAGACTTGGTACTGAAGAAGACCTTACAGAAAACAAAAGAACTCCACCCCTACAAAGTGACAGAAGAGGTTATACCCGGGACCTACAGGCTAGAGAACCTAGAAGGGGAACCTTTTGCCAATCCCTGGAATGCTGATCATCTGAAGAAGTATTACATATGATGTTGCAGAAAGTTATGTAAATGTACCATCTTATGAAGAGATTATTACTAAGAGATCAGTTTCCATATCGATTCTTGCTTCATTGTGCTCTAATGGTAGAAATTATGAGGATAACATCTTAGGTGATGACCGCATACTCTTATAACATCACTATGTGGTGACAAGGTCTGAGGTCAGACACCATAGTTGGATGACCTTAGACCCCTAACATCATTAATTTGGTGAGATTAATTATGAGGATAACATCTTAGGTGATGACCTCAGACCCTTATAACATCACTATGTGGTGGCAAGGTCTGAGGTCAAACACCATAATTGGATGACCTCAGACCCTTAACATCATTAATTTAGTGAGATTAATTATGAGGATAACATCTTAGGTGATGACCTCAGACCCTTATAACATCACTATGTGGTGGCAACGTCTGAGGTCAGATACCATAATTAGATGACCTCAGACCCTTAACATCATTAATTTGGTGAGATTAATTATGAGGATAACATCTTAGGTGATGACCTCAGACCCTTAACATCATTCAGTGGTGACAAGGTTTGAGGTCAGACACCATAATTAGATGACCTCAGACCCTTAACATCATTAATTTGGTGAGATTAATTATGAGGATAACATCTTAGGTGATGACCTCAAACCCTTAACATTATTCAGTGGTGACAAGGTCTGAGGTCAGACACTATAATTACATGACCCCCAGACCCTTAACATCATTAATTTGGTGATATTAATTATGAGGATAACATCTTAGGGGATGACCTCAGACCCTTAACATCATTCAGTGGTGACAAGGTCTGAGGTCATACACCATAATTAGATGACCTCAGACCCTTAACATCATTAATTTGGTGAGATTAATTATGAGGATAACATCTTAGGTGATGACATCAGACCCTTAACATCATTCAGTGGTGACAAGGTCTGAGGTCAGACACCATAATTAGATAACCTCAGACCCTTAACATCATTAATTTGGTGAGATTAATTATGAGGATAACATCTTAGGTGATGATCTCAGACCTTTAACATCATTCAATGGTGACAAGGTCTGAGGTCAGACACCATAATTAGATGACCTCAGACCCTTAACATCATTAATTTGGTGAGATTAATTATGAGGATAACATCTTAGGTGATGACCTCAGACCCTTAACATCATTCAGTGGTGACAAGGTTTAAGGTCAAACACCATAATTAGATGACCTTAGACCCTTAACATCATTAATTTGGTGAGATTAATTATGAGGATAACATCTTAGGTGATGACCTCAGACCCTTATAACATCATTCAGTGGTGATAAGGTCTGAGGTCAGACACCATAATTAGATGACCTCAGACCCATAATATCATTAATTTGTTGAAGTTAATTATGAAGGTAACTTCTTAATTGATGACCTCAGACCTTATAACACTACTGTGGTGACAAGGTCTGAGGTAAGACTATTGGTTGAGTTTAAACAGACATCATTGCGATAAGACTTCAGAGTTAAAACATCACATGACAGAAGCATTCAACAAAACAAACGAAGTGAAAAATCCTCCTCAGAGGTCGTCATATAATTGTAAGATTAAAAAAATATGAGTTAACTATGTTCTTCAGAGATTACAAACAGTCAGGGGTTACAAAATAAAGCTTCATAATTAAGCCTAAGGATTAGAAGGAAGAGTGCTGGCATCCCTCGGCCTGATTTTCTTGACCAATGTTTGTCACCTCGGCCCCATCTTCTCTGTGGTCAGCTCCTAGCTCTGTACCGTCCAGTGTGGAAGTCTCTGCAGGCGCAACAACCTCCTCTTCAACCTCCTAAAGGGATTGGGCAAACTGAGGGTTAGCAAAGCCGAGACCTATGAAATCAGAGGCCTTTAAACTTCCTACCTCCTGACAACCACCCATTTGATAGTAGATTTGATACCTCTTTCAAGGTACTCAAAGTCGAATCTCATAAATTCATCAGAGGTTTTATAGTCAACTAATATCCCCTGAGAGGCATCTTCGAGGGCTGCCTTCACTGTCGAGTCGACCTTATGTTGGAGAACATCGTCCTTGGCCTTCAGAGCCACACCATGATCCATCTTAAGTTTGGAGATCTCTTTCTCCAGGCCCCTCACCTTCTTCTCAGACCCATCTAATGCAGACTTCAGACGTTCTATTTCTGTATTTAGTAAATTCTACACCTTCTCGGCCTCTTGACCCTTCTGGATGAGGGGCATATTCCTCAGAGTCTAGTTGGCAAGATGATGCATAGCAGCTAGACCCTGCAAAACATATGACCGTGAGAATAAGTTAAAAATAAAAGCAGAGGTTATACTTGGAAACCACAAAGAAATACACAGTCATACCTGAATGGACCTGTGGAGACCAAACTCAACCAGCAGGGGTGTGTCCATGGACCGACAAAAATGTTTATCTGCCTCGGTTATGGCAGAGCCGATAGCATCCAGAGCCTGCAGACTGTGGCCTATGATGTTGTCATTGATCTTCAATTACTCTATACGAGCCACCAACGCGTCTGCAGAGGATATGGGGATGGAAAAATCCCCGCCTTTTTTCTTCTACCTCTGATCTTATGGGGCATGGTCTGTAGCACCTCTCTTTTTTGTGGTCTGAGCCTTCGAGGTTGAGGGAGCTGGAGGAGGAGCATTCAGACCTGCCTTCTTCGCGAACTTTGTTAAACTCGGTGCAGCCATTTCCTAAAGCTCGTCTGAGATATCCTTCGAACGCTCTGTAAAATTGAAAGGTCTGAGTTAGAGGATCAGACATGCATAAACTCAAAGGTACAACTTGAAATAAAAAATTCTTACCAAGATCGGCAAGAGGACTTCCCCTTAAATCAGTCTCAGAGAGGTAGTGGGGGGGTCATCAAGTGTTCAAATTTGACGAGAAGAACATGCATCCCCTGATCTTGAAGGTCTTTGACCTTCTGAAGGTTCTGCAGGCTCAGACCAGGGTCGGCATTGGCAAACATTGTGACCTTACCCCATCTTAGGGGCATCCTCAGCTCTAGCAAGGAAGAGGGAGCACATGGACCAAATTCCCATGGCCCTGAAGCAAAGAAATATCAATGTTTCCAGTTATGGTTGGAAGTTTGAGTTATCTGGAGCATCTTCTTCTCAGGCTTCCGAGCTACAAAACGATAGTAGCTCGGATGATTCTTGGCAGATGAGGGGACATAATAACCTACAAAGACCTGGACTGGAAGGTCTGAGTGGTGAACAACGCTCCATAAGATGATGGCCTCAATTATTACCCTCCAGGCATTGGGTGACAGATGGGAAGGGGCCAAGTTGATGTAGGCTAGGATGGACCTAATAATGGTATGGATGGGCAGACAAAACCCTAATTTAAACATATGCTCGTACAAGAAGATTTCACCATCTTAGCCGTGTTAAGCCCTCTCTTCCCTCAGAGGTCTCCTGAACTTTATAGAGGGGCTGATGGAGTATAGGTATCTGAAGCAGAGAAGGTCTACCTTAGTAACTGAACTCTCAATATCGATCGCCTCAGAGACGTCGACTTCACTCTTAGAATCATCTTCATCATCATTCTCTAACTCAACGTCAACCGGAGAAGACATTGGAGGGTTGCTTGGGAACCTCTGAGCGAACTCAGCCCCTGTAATGGCCGACAGGGGAATGGTGTCAAGTATTGGTGGAATGGCCACACTCGGTGCAACAATCTTAACCTCTGAGGAAGAGGACGATGTGCTTGAATTTTTATGGGACGAGGCCCGACTAGAGACCTCGGCTTGATCAGGGGCCTGATCTTGCTGAGTTATGAAGTCCATGGCCTCTTGGAAAGAGTCTACAGACATAAGGTCTGAGGTGGAAGACTCAGACTCAGACTCAGACATCGGTATGGGTTCAACAGGGACATCTTCTTGGCTAACTGGTTCCAATGGTTCAGGGTATATCACCTTCAGGGGTGGTGGAAATATAGGTTTGAGAGGGAATTCTTGTGACTTACGAGCCTCCTCCTGTGCTCTTTCTATTTGCCTAACTTTCTCTAATGTCTCTGAGAGAAGGGAACTCCTCTAGGAGTTGGTAGAGGGGTCTGAGCATAAGATGCAAACACTACAATTATGGAGACCTCCTAAACGATAAACAAGATTGGCTAGTGGAATAAAGCAATTTAAAGATCAAACTATTAAACCTAGAGCAATAACATCTCGCCTGAAAATATGGGGACTTACCGAAAATCCCCAAAAACTCACCGAAAAATGCAAAAGTAAGGGGAAAAGCAGGGAAAGTGAAGGAAAAAGAATGGAAGAGGATACTTGAGGATGAAATGGTAAGGAAGAAGGAAGAAGACGCGAGGAATCACCACCAAAATCTTCAAGCAAAGATATTTCTAGAGAGAGAAACTACTGCTGAAACAAATCATGCCAGGAAAGAGAAATGAGGAAGAAGGAGGAAAAATGGGGGTTTAACCCCTTAAATATGGAGGCACGTTTCCCAAGGCCCATCATTGCCTTGGGAGCCCCAAAGGACGGCTGATAACACATGCTTTCCAAGCAAACCACACTTCAGCAATGGACAAGTGTCAAATGAACATTGGCATATAGAAGAAAGACCTCGGAGGTGTAGAGATCCCACAGTCACCCGCTCTCACACCACAGTCACTTAAGCCGAGACCTTTATGGCTCATCTCAGATTGAATGAGCAGCTATACCTTATCAACCTCGGCTTCTCCCAGGCTGAGGTCATGACCAAGAACGATGACCGAGTACTTATTGACATGTGGATAAGGACATGTGGACACAAATCAATTATAAAAAATCATTCCCCACACATGGGGGAATATTTCATCATCATTCTCTACATGTGACAGTGACAGATGTCTCCATCAGATTGGCTAGATCAACACACACATGCTCATTGCATGCATGGGGGGTACATTACACCCCCCAGGTATTATATATAGAGGTCATCCTTTACCTTGCAAAGGATCCAAAAATATCAACCCTAGCTGAAACTCTGTTCAAATACACAGTAGAGAGAGAAAGCTTGAGAGTTTGTATCTATGGCCATTAGAGCCCTCATACAGTGATATTAATCACACACTTGCACAGTGGACGTAGACCTAATTGGCTGAACCACTTATATTCCGGTGATCTTCCTCTTCTCCTCATCTCCTTCTATTATATGTGCATGTACTCTCATGCTGCCATTGTTAACATTGCATTGAGCTCACAAACACCTTAGAGGGTGGTGTTGTTTCCAGCATCATCAATATGCTTTTTTTAATTATCTAGAAATAGTCCAGCAGGCCATTCAAAGTGTCAATTTGAGAAAAAAATCAGATTTTTCTTAAATAAATTAATTTTAACATCTACATGTTTGTGCCAGTTGGAAATTTTGTAGACTTTTTATCATTATTTGGATATAATTGTTATCAACTATTTACTTGTATAATGTAGTAGGGAGTGGAGAAATTATAAAATGCTAATGATAAAAGTATTCCATGGAGATATTGGAATTCAGAGAAGATGTGTTTTTCAAAGGTCATACCACAATAGATGCCATAGCCTTATTTTAGCTTGTAAATAAACCTTTTATTTTTATTTTCTTGATGTGGAGAGTGTAAAGTCAATCTTCAATTGGATGTATAAGTACGCCTTTTTGTCTGACTGAATTAGAAGATTATGAAGTTTTTGAGGAGCAAATAAGTGCTATGATTAACCAAAGAAATTCCAAAAGCAAAGAATGTACTGGATGCTCCTGAACGTTTTTTACAAAGCTCTTACGGCATATAAGGATGCATTTGTGGCTCCTAACACTTCTATTTTTTAGTTTATTTTTTATTTGATGTTCATTTTGTATTTGGCACCCGAGATGAGTTTATTTGATGTTAAATTAGTTAAATAAGTTTTATGTGTACATGATATTTGAAATGTCTGAAATATATATGAAATTTGTCGAATTGTTTAAGAGTTGTATAATGCCAACATCATTTTTTTTAGTGTTCATGTCATTTCATCTACTCCTCTATTATAGTTCACTTCTTTATTCAACAATTTTTTTTAAATATAAATATATTTGTAATTGTTCTAAGTAGTGACACATTTAATGAACTCAACATTTGTAACTGCTAATAACAGTCACAAATTTATCACTACTGCCAATTTTGTAACTGCTATTAGCAGTTACGATAATTATGTTTGTGACTGCTGTTAGCAGTCACAAATTCAATATTTGTAACTACTGACAGCAGTTATAAATATTATATTCGCAAGTGCTGACAGCAGTTACAAACAGCAGTTACAAATTGGGGTCACCAGTCATAACCCCCATAAGGGTTATAAAAAATTTATGATTGCTCTTAGTAGTTACAGTATTTTTTTGTCACCTCCTAAATTATGACGGTAAATAGCAGTTATAAACGTCATTTGTGACTACTAACAACACTCACAAATCACCCATTTTGGTGTAGTGTTATGTGCATCCAAGGTGTTGGTAAAATTCCAAAGTGGGATTTTGATCTTATCCTGGTTAGTTCTTTTTTAAGTCTCATTTCAGGGATTAAAAAATGTATATGCATAAGATTACAAAGATTCAACGGTGAAGTTTGACTTGGAGAAGTTGGATGGTAAATACATTGATTTTGGCATGTGACAATGTCAAATGACATATTTGCTAATTTAACAAGGTTTACATAAGGCATTTTAGCTAAACTCGAGGAAATGTTGGAGGATGACTGGAAGGAATATGACTTACAAGCGTGTAGAGAAATCCAACTAAATCTTGTATAAAATGTGGTATAATATGTAATGAATGAAGAATCAACAGAATCAATATGGAAGAAATTAGAAGATAAATACATGACGAAAAGAATAGAGTATTATCACTGTGTCATGAAGAGGTTGTTTCGATTTGATTATATTGACGGTATGTCGATGTCCGAACATCTTGACGAGTTTAATAAAATTCTCTCTGATATATTAAGCTTATGTGTTGATATTAATGATGAAGATAAAGATTTATTACTTCTAAATTTACTTTGGGATTTATATGAGGATCTGAGAACAACATTGCTAGTATGATGATGTCTCTTTGACATTATTAGGAAGTCAAAAGTTAGGACTAAGGGCTTGGCGAATGTTATATGCTATAATTGCAAGAGTAAAGGGGTATTTTAAGAAGGATTTTCCTAAGCTAAAGGAAAGAGATGATAAGAAACTGGTGGAAGAGTCTGCAAATTAATTTACATCAGAGGATGATGAATTTGGGAGTACATTGATAGCTTCTTCATGGGAAAGCTTTTCAAACGAGTGGATTCTTGATTCGGCGTGCTCTTAGCACAAGCTCCCTGATAGAGATTTGGTCCACACCTTTAAGGAGGTGCATGGGGGTTATGTCTTTATGGGTAATGACCATATTTGTCAGTGGAAGAGTATTGGCACAATAAAATTAAACATGCATGATGGAATGAATATGAATCTAACGAATGTTCAATATATCCCAAAGTTGAATAAGACTTTGAATTCTTTGGGTGCTTTAGATTCCAACGGGTGCAAGATTGTACTCTATGCATAATGATAAAGGTTATCTTGGGTGCATTAATGCTAATAAGGGGGAAAAAGGAGGAAAACCTATATTTTCTTCAAGGGATAAATGTAGCATGTCAAGCCTCAATTGTTGATGATAAAGAAGAGCCAGAGTAGGATTTCGCTAGGCTTTGGGACATGCCGGAGACAATGCCATGCTAGTGTTGTGTAAGAAAGGGTTACTAAAGGATGCAAAGAGTTGCATGTTGGGATTTTATAAGAATTGCGTGATTGGGAAGAAAACATGGGTCAAATTTGCATGACGATTCATTGCACAAAGGTCATACTTAATTACGTTCTCACGAATGTTTAGGGTTCTTCGAAAATACCATATTTAGGGGATAGTCACTACTTGTGACATTCAATTTTGACTACTCTCAATGGATTTGGGTATGTACCATAAAACATAAGGACAAGGTCGTTGGAAGTTTTCTTAAACGAAAGAAGATGTTGGATAATCAAACTAGTAAGATGATCAATTTACTTAGTTCGGATAACAACGGGGAGTATTGATATGATCCTTACTTGAACTATTATGAGGATATTATCATTTGATATTTTTCATTCAGAAAAATACCATAAAAATGGACTAGCGGAGAGGATAAACAAAACCATACAAGAAAAGGTGAGTTGTATGTTGTTTAATGCAGGATTATCGAAGAGGTTTTTGGCGGAGGCTTTACTCTATACTTGATTCATTGTCAACCGTTTTCCATCTATTGCAATTGACTATAATACTCTTATGGAGTCTTAATCAGGTCCATATCCTACTTATGAGACGGTGCATTATTTTGGGTGCCCAGATTATTTTTATGCTAGTGAGGGAAAAATTGACTCGGGATCTCGAAAACTAATTTTCATAGGTTCAAGTAGTGGGGGGGAGAGACACAAGTTATGGTTCTTAGAATACAAGAAGATGGTCGTGCGTAGGGATGCGACTTTTGATGAGGATTCTATACTCAATATGCCAAAGGTAGAGAAAGATGATTATGTGGTGGAGAATGAGAGAAAAAAGGTGTAAGTGGAAGTGACTAATTCGATTTCCTCTTCAAGTGAAGAGGTGGACGTTTTGGAAAGGGGACCTAGTCAACATCGGGAAGAATAACCATCTTTGTCTAGAAGAAGAGATCCTAGGGTTCGAAAACCAACGAAAAGATATGGTTTCGACGATGACACAGTTCCTTAAGCATTACTGGTTTATGGTGATGAGTCGACTATGTATCATGAGGCATTGAGTGATACTCATTATAACAAATGGAAGGTGTCTATTGGTGAGGCACTAATTCTCTTCACAAAAACAAAAATTAGGAGCTTATGAAGTTTCCTAAGAGGAAGAAGTCTACCAGGTGAAAAATGGTGTATGCTAGAAAGATGGGGCTCCAGATTTAGACGTTCATTACATGGAAAGATTGGTGGATAAAGAGTTTATAGAAAAGGAAGGTATTGATTATAATGAAGTGTTCTTTTCGATGGTGAAACGCACTTCCATTTGGGTGCTATTGCTGTGGTGGCGCATTTTAACTTAGAGCTTGAACAACTCGACGTCAAAATGGAATTTTTTATATAGGGATCTAGAGGAGGAGATTTACATGTCTCAACAGGAGGGTTACAAAGTTTTTGGCAAGGAATATCATGTGTGAAAATTGCGGAAGTCTTTTTATAGTTTGAAGCAATCGCCTCGACCGTAGTACAAGCGATTTAACATGTTAATAGTGGGCTAAAAATTCACATAGAGTGATTTTGATCATTATGTTTATTTCAAGAGGCTTAAGGAAGGTAATTTCATATATTTACTCTTATATGTTGATTATATGCTCATGGCTTGTTCGAGCATGGTGGAAATTGACAAGATGAATTATAAATTAAGCAAAGGGTTTGAGATGAAAGATTTGGGTAAAGCTAAGAAGATTCTCGACATGGAAATTAGTAGAAGGAGGAAGAAAGGAAGGTTGAGACTTACATAAAGGCAATACTTAGAGAAGGTTATTGTAACACCCCGTATTTCTGAGTATTTAAAATTGAATAATTCAGTTGATCTTAAATTACATGTGAGACGTAAATTAATGGAATTAAATATTATGTGTTGATTAAATTATTAATCGGAGAGAAAATGATTAATGTTTATCGAATAAAATTACAAAATGAATAGTGATTTAGTATTTTACGTTATAGCGGGTGATAGTGACGTGACAGGACAGTGGTACATCTCAACCTGGGGTCAGTGTAGACTATATGAGGTCGAGATAGAAAATTATTTTAGAGTGACTCAGATAATTATTTTGAGGTTACGGTTGATTTCGAAAGGGTTGAAATAGTCAAAATAGTATACCCGGGCATATAGATTGGGTCCCGGGACGATTTTAGGCCAAACCGGCACCACGAGAGGGTGTTTCAATCATTCGGGAGTTTGTGGTAGAGAGAAGTCCGAAAATTGATGGAGTATATCAGCCCATAGGAGTGTTTAGCTAGGGTTGTAAAAATCCTGAGAGAGGAGAGGCCATATGAGAGAAAAGAGAGAAGAACCTAGGCTTTGTCACACCCCTCTCTTCACTAAAGTTATCGAAAATTGTGATCAAAAGGAAGGGAAGGAATCGTCATCACACTCAACACGAAATCAGACCTTCTACTGATAAGGCAAGTGTTTATCTTGCATGATTTTATAAGTTATAATACCCATGTAGTGTAGGGCTTTGATTTAATGAAAAATTGATGATGTTCTTAAGGGTTGATGAATAGAACTCATAATTCTGGGTAAGATTGCATGTAGAATGAATTCATATATGTAGAGGACACTAAATCAGATTATATGTGATAATTAAAATGGGATCAATCTGGATAAACGGATGATTATGCATGAAAAACACTAAGATTAGTTTTTTTGTGAATATTAAGGTTTAATATGTTCTTAGATAAATTTAATTGAGATTTGATGTGCTATTTATGTTAGAAATCATCCCTAGACACATGAGTGGTGTTTGGTCATGTTACTTGGGAGTTTGGGAGAGATCCATGAAGGTTCAAGCTGTTAAACATGGAGAAAAATGTAACTAGGATGAAGCTGTCAAACCTAGTTCGATCGATCGATCCATAAAAGTCGATCAATCGATGGATAGATGGATCGATCAAGTCCTTCGATCAATCGATGGTTACTGAAATTGGGGATTGGAAAGTTCTTTTATCCCAATTTACCTAGAATATTATTAATGATATTTTAACTATATAAGGACTTAGGGAAGGTCAGAAAACACATATTTGAGGTTGGCTTAGTCTTAATGATTGTAAGGATTAATACATAGATGAACGAGAGTTCACCGACTGTGTCGCGTGTCGGGAAGTTATAAACCGCATTACAAAAAGGGTAAATGGTAATCTAAGACAAACACCAGTAGGATAGAGATGTATTAACTACTGATATAAGCTTAGGGGTAACTAGAACCCTTTGGGTAGTGAGTAATACTCGGGATTTCATTAGAGAAGGTGATAATTATTGGAGAGTTATACACTACGTACGGATTTATATGTAATGGAATGTGTGCATACCTACTGAATAAAATGTATATATAGGTGTGTGAATACCTATTGTTGTGATTCGATTTTGTATGTAGACATACCTACCCTGCCTGCTATCCAGAGGTTTTAGTGCAGAGGTCGATCCCAGAACATGAAACTTAGGGCGGCTCACTATGTGTTGTGTACTAGTGGGACCAGCATGTCGTTTGGGTACGTCGGGTACGTTTTTATTCCAAAGACTTAAAACCATGTTCACCTCCAGCGTGTGTGTTCATTGATTTTGGTTTCGAGGAGATATGTCGAACCAATAATCCTTGATTTAGTACGAGAGGTATATGGAATTGATAGCAGAGTATGCCAGCGTCACGAGGGGCCATTCTGAGGATGCCATAGTTGTATATATTATATGTGTGTTAAATATCTACAAGTAAGATATATCTACTTATGTGTGATAGTAGAACTGATAGATTATGTATATCTAGAAGTAATCTAAGTAGGGAGACTTAAATGTTTGAATCAATAATAATACGAGAGAAATATTAATTCTTGATATTGTGATAGCGTGTCGTATGGGTATTACAAGAGAGCTAAATTTATTGAGGCTACTTAGATACGTTATCTATTTGGGATGGGTAGCATGGCTAGATAGGGTACGTTAGGCCTGCATATTAGTTGAGAGGTGATGATCTCAAGGGAGTGTATGAGGAACTAACATGTGTATCTAATAACTAATTTAAACACTTGAAAAAATATTTTCAAACTATTTTCTTGGGCTATGACCCGTTTCAAAATATTTTCAAAACCTTTTAGGTGTTCAGCTACAGGGACGCCAAGATTGATGATTCTATCTAGAGATGCGTAGCTGCAGTACTTGTGGAGGCTTGCAGGAGTTGCTTTAGACTCTTTAGCTCATTCATTTCTAGATAGGAGATTCTTCAGTATTTTATTTGGGCATGTTTCCCCTTTAGACTGTTTAGTTCTTCAGTTTATTTATCAAACCTATTTCAGATTCAGTTTTGTTATGTCAGACTAGTATTTGATTTTCTTTGGGAACTGATGGTTTATTTGGTCTTATTTATTTATAAATGTGTCGTGTGATTTTCAGACTATTATTGTGTGGATGGTTTGGTTAAATTATTTTAGTTCCGTATATTGTTGAATAAATGAAAGAAAATTTTTGGCACCAACTTAATTTAACATAGATGATTAGTAATTAAAAAGATTTTCAACAGTGATGCTAAGAAAGAACCAAATGAGATTCCTAGTTATTTTGATAAACGATTGATTACCCGCGATTAAAATAGGTGGGGTGTTAGGGTCGTGTGACGGTTCAGGATGCAAGATGCGAAGACTATGAATACTCCTTTGGTTGTGCACATCATACTTTAGGCTATAATGTCTCTGAGGATCGAGGATGATGTGGAGTATATGGCTCAAGTTTATGAAAATGTAGTGGGTACCTTGATTTATGCCATGGTTTGTACTCGGCTATATATAGCTCAAGCAATGAGCGTTTTGAGTATATACTTGTCAAATTTGGGTAAAAAGCATTGGAATATGATCTAGTGTATTTTGCAGTATCTACGGGTATCACTTGATATGGGTCTTGTGTAACACCGGGTAGAGATGCCACATGTTTATGGGTATATGGATTCGGATTATGGGATTTTTTAGAGAAGTGTCAGTCGACTTCGGGGTATGTTTTTACATCAGCTAATGGTCTAGTGAGATGGAGGTCCATGTTGTAGGCCACGATTACTTTGTCTACTACGGAAGAAAAGTATATGACAACGAAAGTCATGAAATAAACCCTATGGCTTCAAGGTCTCATTAGTAATTTGGGGATTACGTAAGATTATGTGGACGTGCATTGTGATAGACAAAGTGATACCCCCTTGGTCAAAAACCAACTTCATCATGATAGGACCAAGAATATTAATGTTTGCTTTCATTTCATATGGGAGGTTATCGATGGGAGTGCTGCTGCTTTGAAAAAAATTATCACCAAAGATAATTCGACCATATTGACGAAGGTGATACTAGTGGTCAAGTTTGAGTATTGTTCAAACTGAATAAATGTTCATTTTTAAGTACCTTGGGGTTGTTTGATGGTGGTGCTCCTAGGTGATTGAGTTAATGTATGGGGTTACGATATTCACTCGCCTAGGTGGAGATTTGTGGAGTTTTGACTCAAAACCTACTGCTTGATTTTTTTCTACCCAAAGGCATGTTTAGCAAAGCCTGGATTCACTAAAGCAAAAGGCTTGATTGCAACGAAGGATTTCGTAGTTGGTCACGGACATGACCAGTGTTCTGGGGTGTCTTTCATGTGGAATTTGCTACTAGAAAAGACCCAATTTCACTGCATCGAGTGTTAGTTTGTGCAGAAAATGGGTTTTAAGTGAAGGATTTTTTGGTATTTCTCCCATGTTTTGCTCTCATGTTTAAATAGAACATTTAACGGTTAAAGTAGCCATTAATTAACATTGATTGTTGTTCTTGTACACACATTAAGAGGACTAGTGAGCTTGTGTCAAAGAAAGGAAGCCATTGTGTTGGTTAAAACAAGTCATGGCTTAAAATGAAAAATACTTCACTATGTACTACGAAAATTTTGAACAATACACATTGAGACTCAAGCTTAACCATGTTTTTCCTTTGTTGGTTAGATTAAGTTGTTGGAAACTAATTTCTACTTGTTTTGTTAAATTATATATAAGACTCTAAATGAAAAATGATTCCAAATTAGAGCTAATTATTTTTCCTATCAAGTAAACAAGACGAGTTATATTTTAAGAAAAGTGTTGGATAGACTCAATTTTTGGACTCGATTTTGGAACTCAGTGATGTGTCATCACCACAATGGATGATGTTTTTAGTGGAACCTATGCGACCCTCACACACCACCCAACATAATGATGACACATCACTGTGCATTAAAATTTTGTCCAAAAATTTATTCTCTCTAGTATTGCTCATATTTTAATATGAGTGTGAATTGTCCCTAACTAATGAGATTTTAACCCTTCCCACCTATGTAAAAATGGGTAGTCATAGCACGAGAAGTAAAACTCATTGGTATTTTCTAATTGAGTAGTGCGATGGGTACAAAGTAACTCCACAAAATCTCCACAAAAAGTAGTGCTATTGGTGCCTTGGCAGGACCCCATACCACAAGGCAATGTTTAATAGGTAAGTGAGAGAATAAGTGGAATCCACGTTAGATTTTGTAAATATTTTTTTGGAGATTTTTGTACTCATATCATTATTCTTGCTTATTTGGTGTTAACGTTGAATGCTCCCATACAAACACACACCCACTACTTTCATGTTATTTGTGATTGTCCAAGAATTATAAATTCCCAAGACAAGGTCGTTCAAATTTTTGACCCACTTCCAAGACGGTCATGACACACTCATACCCTATTTGTTGAATATTAAATTAATAAATAAGTTGTCTCAGAGTCCAATAATTTTTAATGTTCGAGTCCATAGGGTGTGACGATCACCATAACCTTTTTCCAAGGAACTTCGTCTTAAAAATATCTTCATGCCACGAATCATTATATTATCTTTTAACTTATCCCATGTGATAATAGCATATTTAGGTATACCCTTAGAAGTTTTAATTTTGACATACCAAATGAATTTCACTTTAAACAATTATAGTCTAAGAAATTATAACCCATAAATCCACAAGTGGCTAAGTATAAATTTTGAACTTCTAGGGTATGTCTACATGTGCTATTATCATATGGGGTAAGTAAAAAAAATATATTTTCTTTGAGGATCTGGGTTTCGTCTATTGTCTAATCTCCTTTCAAAAATTATATTTTCTTTTAAAAAGAAGTTCTAACAAAATATGTAATCAAGAACTCATAAACAGGGCCGATCCTGAAATAGGGAGTGCCATGTACGAAAGTCAGCTTAGGGTCCTTCCAAAAAAATATTATACAAAAATATTAAATACGTAAAAACTCATTGAAAATTAGTTCTTCTAGCATTTTACTTGCAAAATCACTAATTAAAATTACATAAAATAATAAATCTATAAGACCTTGATGAAAAAATCAAACTAATAAAAAAAAATGGGTAATTGAATCACTCTTTGTACAATTTTTTTTTTGGATAGTTAAAAAATGGGCACTTAAAAATTAAACTTATTTTAAAAATTGACATTTCAATATACATAAAATATTTTTAGCCCCTAAAATATACATATATAGGTGCTTACTTTAAAATGGGCCATGTGCCATTGCACATTTGGCCCATGGCCAGGGCCGGCCATGCTCATAAATCTATGGGAAGATGCATAACATGTTCATTGATAAGAGCACATAAACTCCCAACATACATACATGATGTGACTATTTCATGTAAAAGAAATTATTATTGAGCTAATTCAAGTTATTCACATTGTCATCACTATTTATTTTGAACTTTCACCTCCCATGAATTGATCTTGGCCTTAAAAGCATCACAAAAGATTCAAATGTGTTGCATAAACACATCCCAAAAGTCATGCAAGGTGCGTAACTCATGTAAGGACACAAGTCTCCGATTGAGTCTTAATGTAGTGTTGGCTCAATTCCGGACAAAAACATTTGAGTCATAGGATAGTGTTCAAGTGTATCCTTCAAAGCCTATGACGTGTTAGTTGAAGACGTAGCGACCAAGATTATAAAGCTTCATCATATGTCAGGTTTATTTTGCCTCGTTTCTACGTCAATAACATTGGCTCCAATGCTCCTAAGGTATGAAAGCATTATATATATATATATATATATATATAGGCGCATGGAAATTTATTGGGTGCATTTTATAAATTTTTTATAAATAGTTTTAACGACTTTGTTTTACTCAAGAAATTTTGTTTTAGAACTTTTCATAAAAAGTTTTGGGCTTACAAAGAATATTGCATTTTCTGACAAGTCGTTCGAACGAATTGGAATCTCGTTCGAACGAGATTCCCATGTCGTTCGAATGAGACTTCTAACTAGATTTCCTTTTTCTCACTGGAACATCGTTAGTAAAGTCGTTCGAACGAAAATGTCGTTCGAACGAAATTGGCAGGAACATTTTTTTAACAGTTTTATCCCATTTTTCCACTTTTTCCTCCCTATCTTTTCGCCAAATAAATATACTTTGGGACCAGACTTTTTTCCAAGATTTTTTCACACATCTAAGATAGTTTTTGAGAGAAAATTCTTCCAAGAAAAAGTCCCCTTGATTTTTGTTAAAATATTTTAATCCTTATAACAAAATCAAGGTTTATACACCCATAGTTTATTTATTCCAAGTTTCTTCATATATATCTTTGTTTGGAGTGTTTGAGTTTAATTCTACATCCTTTAAAGAAGAAGACTTGTTTATTGCTGCGGTATTCCCACTCGGAGAAAGGCTTCGGCTGCGGGTTGACGGTTGTTCCAAATGCCTCATTGGGGGATTAGGCGGAGGTAGTTGCAAGAAGATGCATCAGGGGCTTGGACGGAGTCAAGTCGAGTTGTGTAATCATTTGTCTTGTAATCATAAAACCATACTTAATGGACTTAAGGCTAGGGTCGTCCGAGGTTTTTTCCTTGTAGATCGCGGCGTAGTGGTTTGTTCATTTTATCTTTTACAAAATCACATTAGATACATGCTTAGGTAAAAAGATAAAATTGGTATATTTAATTTGGTGCTAATTTAGTTTGGGTAAATATTTATTTAATTCAATTTATTAATTTTATTGAATAAAATTTGGTTTGGCCTAAATTGCAAAATGAATATTTATTGTTAGGTAAATTTCTAGGACTTGTATTAAATTGATTTTTGGGCTTAAAGTAAAAAATTCACAAATTTGATTTTTAGTATAATTTTAATTTTGAGAAAATTAAAATTTGTTTTACTTTAGTTTTAATTTGTGAAGAAATTAATTTTTTGTTGATGTAGTTGTTTAGTTTAACCATCTCTATTCGGCATTTAAAGAAAATTATTTAATTATATTTGAAAGATTTTAAAATTGGGGGTCCTTGTACTCCAACAAGTGGTATCAGAGCCAGAGCGCTAATTTATCACGTCAAAGATTCGTTTTTTGACTTTTATAATTTTTGTGCGCCTTGTATTTTTAGGTGGTTCATTCTTTACTCACTCTCATTTTTTTGTTTTGTATCTCTCAATGGGATGCCTTAATGATAATTTTCCATTTCTACTGATAATGAAGTTTTTTATATTCAGGAGGAATTTAATGGGCTTAATAAGTGTAATGAAAATTTAAGAGAATTACATGTGAGATTTGCAAAATGAATTAAGTTTCTTGAAAATAAAATTTTATGTTTTAAATCTAGAATTGAACTTTTGCAAACCTCACTATCTCAAAAAGATATTTTTCGTGAAAACCTTGAGGGGGAGCGTGATAACCTTCTAGGAGTTATAGAAAATTTAAAGAAGGAGTCCCGTAAAATTGAGGAGTCTAATATATTACTTGAGTCCAAAATTTTAAAAATAAAAAATGATTTACAAGACTCGAGTAGTAGTTTTAATAGTTCTAGCTCATCTTGTTCAAATATTTTCGTTGCTAAAGCTATGACCATTGTTTGTTTTAGAGGGTTAACTTTATCCAAGGACTTTAGAAAAGTTCACACCTTAGGTATCATTCCTCGTGTTTTCACATGCTTGCATTGTGGTAGGAAAGATCACCTTAGGTCATTTTGTTTTGATCTTAAAAGAAGTCTTAGGAAATATGTGTTTAGCATTTCATTAGTTCCCAAATTCCATCATTTTAAATATAAATCTATATGGGTTAGAATTTTTTTTTAAACGCACTAGATATTAGATTTGTTGATTCTCATTTGCTTTCACATGAAACCTCCCTTGCTAAATTTAAAGGTTGAATGTGTTAATTTTGTTTGCATACTCTAGCTTTTTGTGCCTCATATTATATATCATTGCTAGGTGTATGCATGTTTATCATTTTCTAGTCATTGCTTTATCACATATCTCATGCTAGAATTATGATGTTTGTTTATCTTTTGTATTATATTTATTTTAGTTTGCAATAAATGAAAAATACAAAAAGATTTTTGTTTATCATTTTTGTTTTACCTTTTAGTAATTTAGGCTTAATGAAAAATACAAATGATTTTTGTTTGTCTTTTGAATAAATATTTTTGTTTGGTTGGTTTAAAAATTCCAAAAAAAAAAACTCAAAAACGTTTTGTTTTGTGTGTATTTTAGCTTGACACACTTTACATGGCATATACTTGTGTTCGAATCCCTTCTTTTTCGCTTCCATGTGGCTAGAATTTTTGGTTTAGATTGTCAATCCTTAAAATGTTCTTTACCATGCTTACATGGAGTAGTTGGATTCTGTGTTGCTATAATGGATTCTATTTTTATATGCCTCAATTCACACATGCACGATCTCTCTTGAAATTTTAACTTCTCATGTATACTTGAGCTTTGTGAGGCGTTCTCCAACCAATCTGGTAATCTACGTATTATGTGCCCTAGGAGGACTAGTGCATGTTAAACTCCGTTGCACGTGAGATTTGTGTGAGATATAAAAATGATGTATATAAATGGCACGGGGAAGGGCTCCGAAAGGAAATATCATCCTTTGCGAGTAATCCACCATTTGTTCGGACCTAAAAGAAATACGTGGTCCAAAGGCCTAACAGAATAATGGCATTAAAAGAAAATATTTGCCAAGGATTATTTTGTTTAGTTGATTTATTCATTCAAAAGATTAAAATAATATGCTTAAATTGAGGGAGTTTGGATGGTATATCAACGGTTTACACAATGTGCGTTTATCCTTGTTGTACTTTCAATGTCATGACTCTATTGGTTTGTAGAATCATCAAAATTCTAGGCTTATATGCATTGTGTATGTTTGTTCATTGAGTTCAATCTATATTGTCACATGAGGTTATATTCAAATGTGATAAAGTTTGAAATCAAATGAGAACTTCGTGAACATGTTTTAAGTGATTGGGTCTAAATTTAATTGTTACTAGTTCACACCCCTACACTTTCGTTTCCATATGACATATTTGTAACACCCCGTGACTTTGGGACTGAGAAATTAAATTATCGGGACAAATAAAATTTATTTAAATTGGAGAATTTTAAAAATTTGGAAGTTGAGGTCCAAAATTAAGGATGTTATAAAGTAGTTCAGATGATGATTCTGAGTGCGCCACTGATTCCGAATGGGTTGAGATAGTCAAAATGACTGTCATTGGGATTTATTTTGATTCTGGAATATTTTTTAAGTTAGTTGGCTCGAATTGGAGTAAACGTGTCATTTAAAGTGCATATTATCAATTAAAACTGGGACTTATGTTTTAAGGGATTTAAGGGCTTACGATTTCAGCCCTTCTCAATTGTGAGAAGAGAGAAATAGAAAGAAGAGAGAAAGAAGAAGAAAGAAAGAGAGATAGAAGGGAAAACTTAGAGATTTTTTGCCCAACCGCGATCACGAGGACGATTCAACCTCTACAATTATAAGGCAAGTGTTTAATCTTGCTAAATATTTCAATTGTGTAGTTTATTTCATAAAATTGTGGGTTAAAGAACTGGATTTTGGGTATTATTATCAAAACCTAGATTTTGTAGGTTAAATCTTGAAATTGATGTTTATATATGGGTTTAATGGTGTAGAGATGATTGGGATCAGAGTTTAGTTGATTTATGGGCTTAGAATCATACTTTGATAAAGGTTTAGGGGTTAGAAGTGATAATTTTAGGGTTTAGAATTCGTGGGTATTGTGAAGAAGAAGAAACCTTCAAGTTCTGCAGAGCGAATCGATTCGTCTTAGGCAAAAGTGTCAGGTCTGCATGACTAAATCGATTCGGACCCAAGGCGAATCGATTCGGCCTGAGACAGAAGCCCAGTTCTTTGGGCCCGAATCGATTCGCCTTGGAAGCCAAATCGATTCGCTGGGCCAAATCGATTCAGAATAGGACCGAATCGATTCATAAATAGGGTTGTTTTTGTGAGGTTTGTCTATAGTGAGTTGTGGTCCATTTCGATTGGTTTATTGATTTGGGACATTATTATATGGCGTGAGAGATACATTTTGGAGATTGATTGGGAGTTTCTCCTAAGATATGATTGTGGGGACATGTTGAGCTATTTGGGGAACTTATGCTCATATGCATTGGAGTTGTTGTATAGAGGAAGTGGGGAAACCTCATTAGGAATGGGATTTCTATTCAGAGGTCAGAAGTGAGCTTAGTTATGACATGAGGTTGAGGAATCCTTGGGATAATCGTGAGAATATGGCCTGAATACTCTAAGCCGACTTTCATTAGGAATGGAATTTCTATTCAAAGGTCAGAAGTGAGCTTAGTTATGGCTTGAGGTTGAGGAATCCTTGGGAGAATCGTGACAGTATGGCATGAATACTCTAAGCCGACTTTTGTTTCGAATCCATATAGCGATAGGATTCTATTTAAGTTAAGATTGGGGACCCGAGGAGAGTGAGAGGTCGCGTATCCTTAGTGATGGGAATAAATTGTAAAGGCATTAATGTTAAGGGTTCATTATGAGACATTGAACCGTAATCTAAAGTGTGGGTAATTTAACTTGTTGCCGGCAAATAGTTGGGAGTATACTATCTTCAGGCTAGTCTATACATATCAGTGAGTGATTAACTATGGATATCCCAATATATGATGAGATCATAAAGTAAATTTCATTTTGAGCTTGAGGCTTACCAATTACGGATTGTGTGAGTAACAATTGGGATTTCTATACTTGAAAGGGTTATAAAATGAATGGAGGATTAAGATTGTGGTTTGAAGACTATTAGTTATATGTATACCTATAGTCGATATTATTATTTGATATATCGGAGTGCATTCGGATATATATGGGATGAATAGAGATTGTTTCATCCGTTAAACTTTAAGTGAGTAACCTTAATGTGAAAATTATATATGCTAGAGACTATTCATATCATAGGGGTAATGGATGAATATATGCCAAGTGAGGAAATGTATAAGAGAGAATGTTTTAAATATATACATGCGTTAAATAAAGGGGGAGTATTACGAGAGTGTACATATATCGCAAGCGTATGTTACTCGATTAAAAATGATTGGAGATAGAGTACGCAGTTATATAGAGAGATTTATATATATTGAAATGGGTATATGAATATGGAACAAATGTATATTTCTTGTGTGGTGATTTATACATATGATGTGATTGATGGTATATATATATATATATACTGTGTGAATGATATATATATATATATATATATATATATATATACACACACACACTAGGGTATGCCCGTGCCTGAAGGCACGATGCAAATTTTCAAAATATATATGCCATTGATGGGACCATATGTGGTATTTAGTTGGAAATAATAATAATAGTCTATCTCGAACCTCGTATAAACATCATAATTTGAGTTAAAAAATTTACAACACAACTAAGTGTAAATAATGAATATTTTGTATATTATAAGCGTAAATTTTCGAAGTATTGAATTGTGTAAATTAAGTCGATAATTTTCTAAGTAATTATTCAATTGTTCATTTTAGAATACAGTTTCAATGATACTAAAGGCTTCCATTCAGTTTCAACATTTTAGAAAACAGTTTAGAAAACATTAAGTTAGTCCATTCATTCATTTATACCAAAATAATTTAGAAAACATTGATTGTTCAGTTAGTCCATTCATTCATTCATTGTTCAATTTAAGATCAAATGGATAACGTAAATTAAATGAGAGAAGCATTTTTTTAACTTTAAATTCCAATTCTGCCACATTTAAGATATGTGCACATTAATAATGAGAAAATTAAATTCCTGAGCCAAAGGGAAATTTCTTCTAAAATCCTTTTTCATATTAGTAAAAGAACAGAATCAATCGCATTTACTCAGTTGAAATGTCTAATTTTATGAAACAATTAGACCTCTATAATATAGGTGCTAAAAGTCTGAATGATAGAAACAAACTAAGATTAAATGAATTAGAGGAGATCGGCAGAGAGGACATTTGGGCTTTTCATTACCCCACTCCATAATGCAATTCCAGCAGAACACGTGCCCATCAGGTGTGGCATTTCGGTCCTGACGATTACTGAGGCAAAGTGTGAATTTGATGATCCCGCTTTCTTGCTTGAGACTTTGAAATTGACATGGAATCAGAGGCCCAAATACCCTCTTCCGATTCCCCAGTTATCAAATTTCCTTCTTCATTTATAACAGGTAAATCTCACCCTATTGAAGTGTGGTGGCTATGATGGGTTCCTAAGGAAGTTTGTTGTACTGAACTGGAAATGTAAAACTAATTTCTACATTGCAGTCCTCCGGCGGCAACGATACATAACTAAACAAAAAGGAACACCCCCAAAAGTTGGTATCTAGGACGTTGGCTCATTCGTTTTCCAATTAACACATAACGAATGCCTGTTGCACATTTTGATATATGATAATATAGACCTTCAAAATAGAAGAACATCAAATTGGGTTGAAGAATAACCTGCAAAATTGCACGGGCTAAAAGAAAGCACTGAGGGCCACCTATGAACTGCGTATAACCATAACCCATTGAGTTTCTCTCTCAATCTTGACGGAGCTGAATTGGATGATACTGATGCAACGGAAGATGGAACTTAAAAAACTTCACGTGATTGAATTTGGTTGCTCCCTACAACATTATCGCCATATAGATCATCTGACACTGAATAAGTCTGGGCAATGTCGTAGGAAGTAACTCTAGAGTTGACTCTTTCTGCAATGTAGTGAACCACTGATTGATAAAGAACAAAAGTATAACGCCTTGTTGGGGTTGGAGAAATACCATATGGGCCTGCAACAACCGGCATCTCACCCATTTTAAATGAGAGAACCCCAAATGGCGATAAAAAAAATAGTTAATGGAACAAATTTGACAATCGTCAAATAATACAAAGTTTAACCAAATTGTTAAAAGTGCAGAAAATGCTTGCATACTTTGCTTTATCATATTGATTAGACATACCTTACACCGAATCTGAAAATAGTAAGGTGAACAAAGTAGCAGCATGATAATACATGTTAATCACTACCTCCCTAAGGTCAAACAAAAAATATTAAAGAATAAAAAATCACCACAAAAATAAAAAATCAGTGGGCCATTTATTCAAAAATGTAAAATACTACCTCCCCAAAGTCAAACAAATACTACATGTTAAAGAAGGAAACACCACTTACTGAACAAATGAGGTTGAATTTCAATCTTCCTAATCTCCACACCACTGTCTTTCTTGTTTTCTCACCTATTTTTATGGCATCTACATTTAAAAAATTGGAAAGAATATGAAGTTAAAATGTCGAAAAAGAAAAACAGATAAAGTGATGTGGATTAAAGATTATCTAATAAAAGATGAAGAATTAAAAAATAGAGATTCATGTACGGTATTGCACAACTTTCAGAGAAGCCAACTGAATTGTTCGTGTTCTCACTAAAGACAATACTATGTATAATTTATACCTTTGCGGGCTGTCTTTGGAGTGGGGCTGTGAATAGGATCGAGGGTGATGAAGGATTCTATGGAGACAATCGATCCTCTTGGGGGAGCATCATGACAAACAGTGCTAGCATGACCAATATGTTGGTGGTCCAGAAACACCTCGAACATTAGGACAGCAGTTATGCTTCACACGATACTTATTATATTTGTTTCCAACCTTCAACATAGGCGTATCTATTCTGATTTGGATATAATCTTCCCCTGTTCAGAAAGAAATGAGTATGAATCTAACTTGGATATATGTTATTTGGGAATGGACAATACAAAGAAGTCTTGGCACTTCGATAAAAACTCGTAGAGAAAAAATACAACTAAAAGAGTGCTGAGCGAAACAAAAACAGTCCTAAAATTCTAGTGCAGCAGGTGAATAGTTCAATGGTGAGCCAACTAAAAAAGTACTGAAACAAAAGAGTGAAGAAATTCTAGTGTAGTAGTGCCGAGCCAACTAAAAGGGTGCTGGAACAAAAATAGAAAAAAATAGCTAGTAGTTGCGTGAGCTAAACAAAACAACTAAAAGAGTGATGAGATAAAATAAAAGTAGAAATACCACTAAATGAGATCAATACCTCATATATTTCATAATTTCTTTCGTTCTTTATCCAACAATTGTAGACATCACTGCATATTCCAATGATAGTATATATTGTTGTACACACTGATTACCCAAAGAATACCAAACCTCGTGATAGTGTTTCCCACAAAACATCCTCACATCAATATGATAGTTTCCAACAAACTAAAAGAATTTTCATTTCGAAGTTGTTTTCAGTGAACTGAATAATATTTTTGAATTCTAAAACCTAGTATAGGTGACACAAACTTACGGCATCTCGGCATGTTAATAACTGTTTGTGTCCAACACCACCCACCCAAAGAACCTATATGACCATGGTTGTTACCAATAGAATGCATCACAGTTATGACTATAGAAGTTCCCGTGATAATAAATAATCAATAACATTAACTTTGTTAAAAGGATATACACAATGGCATATAACCATTTGAAAACATTATTTGTACACAGTTACCCTTATAAAGCTAATCAAATAGATTATGAAATAAAAAAGCAATTGGTTCTATATACAAAAGCAATATCCCAAAAACAATTAAAGTAGCCAATTAATTACAGTAGATCAATGCATACCTCAAACATAAAAGTGAAACATAGGCTCCAAATCTCACACATTTGTTTTGTGTCTAACTATTGTACGATGAAGAGTAAAGGCTTGTAGTAGTCCAGAGAAAAGAAGCCACACAAAAAAATGGGTGCTGTAACCTTGAGCATAACAAAAAATCCTTTTGATGGATCCCTGCATAACCAAAAACATACTTCAGCAAATTTAATAGTCCATTGGAAATATGTGACAAACTGAAAATCAAGTAGGTCTTACTAAATACCCAATTATGATGAAGAAACTGCAAATCATGCCCTGCACTTCATAAAAATTCACTAAATTAGATCTCTCTTATTGGGAAGCATTTACTGGAAGTTGGGAAGAGTAAGAAATAAAATGATTAATTTTTAAAGACTTAACATGATCCATAATACTGAAACATTAGTTAAAATGGGAAGAAAGATAATCTAAGTCTAATATTCCTTGCATCATAACTAAAGCAAGCAAATAGATTCATCATGTACCATATATATATATATATATATATATATATATATATATATATATATATATATATATATATATATATATTAGGTAAATTACTCACATGTCCCTTTAACCATCCCTCTAAGTTCTGAAAAATGGACCCTCAAATACAACACTAACAATTAGGACTTGATTAACTAATAGCATGCATATAAATTAAGATGAAATAATAAAATTCGGAAAATTATTATAATCCAACCAAGAACTTATCATGCACACTTTTGTTCACTGCCCTCAGGTCAGGTACCATGGGTCTTGATATTTATATTCTTTTCAAATTGCATATACGAAATCTGAAGAACTCTCATAACACCCTTATTTAAACTTCATATTACCTATCCATTCCATTTACATTAGATACTCAATTCTAGTACACATGAATAATTAAATTCTACAACACCAAATCTGCCATTCAAGCTTGAATAATGCCCAAAAGATCAAAACTTCAATATTAACAAACGCAAATAATCTCATGTTACACATAATACATCCCAAGAGAGCATAAATTTTGAAAAGTTTTGCAACATCAAGTCATCACCAAGATTGCAACGCTAATGAAATAAAAAAATTTGACCAAACCAAATTTAAACATGCCACAGTGCAACTAAGAAATATATTGAAAACTTTGGGCTCTTCAACTCAACTATAGATTTCTCAAGTTCCAAGTGGCAGGGGGTAGAAAGCAACGCTCAGCTCACATTGATCAAAGATAGACATATATATAAGCTCGAGATTTCAAATTAGATTGGGTGTGGGGTAATTTAACATAAAAGAAATAAATGAACAGATAAAATAAAAATAAAAAGGCTGAAAAAATAGTCGGAGCTGAGGTTTTATTCAATAATAATACATTGTCTCAAAAAAGAGTAATCAGTAAAACTTACGAAGTAAATATCAATGAATCATCAGGGCCTAAAAAGTAATAAATCGTATAAACTATTAAACGAAATCCGCGACTTATTACCAACTAAAGCATCAACACAATATATGTCTTTTCATTCAAAAAATTTAAAGATCATCACAACTACCAAGTAGTTGAGGAATGGTCAAACAAATGACAATTATTTCCTTAGATCCAGTGTAAATAATTTAGTAAATAGCACAAACAGAATATAACAGTAACAAATAATAAACAAAGACATGGTGTCCACATTCATTTTATCATCACCCTCATCACTATGTAATTTTATCAAACACATTGTAATCACAATACAAAAAAAATCATACTATCTCTAAATCGATGTGCTACTGCTAGTGATCTCCATGAAAATAAAAATAAACCATGTAGGAAACTAACAAAATTTGTGACAAAAAAAAAAGGCATAATAGATAATCAAAATCTAAAAAAATAGATCGAAAAAAGAGAACAAACTATATTAGAGGATACAAACAAACCCAAACTAAAAATACATATGAACATAGACCAAAATGAACATATCCCTAATATTAATTGAACACCTAATATTAATCGAACAGAGAAATCTAAATCTTGATGTGAGAGTGACAGAGAAATCGAACATAGACCAAAATTCATATGAACATAGACCAAAATGAACATAACCCTAATATTATATAATTGAACAGAGAAATCGAAATCTTGATGTGAGAGTGACAGAAGAAACTATTATTATTGAGAATGTATTGAAATTACCTCCAAAAATAAGTAGAATCCATGAATGAGAAATGTGAGAAGAGGGAGAAACTGAGAGTATCTACAGTTCGTGAGACACTGGAGAGGGAGAGAAAGAGGGGGTCGGGTGAGTTTGTGAATGAGGTGTAGGGTTTGAAGTGAGTTTGGTGTGGGTTTACCAAATTGCCCTTGTGTTTGAATTAAAGTGAAAGAGGGAGAATTAATTAGTGAGAAGAAAAGGGGGGAACTCAAAATTTTAAGGGGTAAAAAAGGGAACACATGAATTAATTCATAGATGACATCATCTTTTGATCTTATGATATACATAAGTTTTCTACTTTATTATATATATATATATATATATATATATATATATATATATATATATATATATAAACACACCTCTCTAAATGCTATCGTAGGGGAAGTTACGCGCATGAGGTGAAGTCCCCTGGCTAGTGAATGCAGGGTGAGTATATTCCTCGGCCATATGACCGGTTATTATATTGTGTGATTATTGTTCGAAGTGAGGTAATTCTGGGTGTGGTTATAACTCATTGTCGAAGGTATATGGACGCTTCCCGACGTTATGAGATGTAGGATACCCAGGTTGTCTTGTGTGTGATAGGCCTTGGAAGATGATAGCTATTTAGGGGCACGCACAGTGGGGAAACCCGGACGGGTGGTCTTAGATCATTATGTGTGTAATATAATTATTCTTATTAAAGTGGAATGTTGTTGATGGCAAAGTATACATTATATGTGTTATGTATACATGGTTATGGAAATGAATGATTGACTATATATATATCCTATAGGTGAAAAGGATAGGAAGTTCCTATGACGTACATCTAGGGTGATTTTGGTGTACGAGTTTAGTTGTGGTTAAAGGATCGTACTTAGAGACGTTTACGGTTATGTTGACCCAAGGATTTAGTGGAGATTCAATTTATATTTTAGGAAGTACTCTATAATTAAGTGGTTACAGTAGTAGGATTTGTATGGATGACATAATGGATCCCTACGATCGACGTTGTCAAGGAGTAGTGTATCGAGGGGTTCCTTGTTTGGATTTCGCTTTGCGAGACGCCCCACGCACGAAACGTAGTGCAATGTTGAGATTAGAGAGTTGTTTTTTCTTTTATACTTATATATATGTTGTTTAGAAAATAAACTCTTATATTAAAGCTCAATGTTAATGTGTGATGTACTAAAATTTATAGCCTATGAGGGCTTATATGTGTATATTATTAATGTGGGATTTAATTGGAAAGAAATTTTGGGTTATGTAAGGATGGTAGGTCAAGCGGGTATGAACCGGGCGTACGGTAAGCTAGGGTTGTCCTTTTGTGGGTGGGGTAACTTAATTAAGGTCGCAGGACACGATTAGGTGCGTGATGTAGATGAGAGGTGAGTTTAGGATTTCACGAGAGTGAGACTCCACTTTAGTTATGAAATAGTGCATTTAGATTTATTATGCACGGTTAATACACTTGCTAAACATTTTTACACCTCGAGCTCTGACCCGTTTATATTTCTCTTTTGCTATATATATATATATATATATACAGGTTTCTTATCGCATGGATGCCGGATGCTTTTCTATCCAGAGTCTTGGGCTGTTGCGGGATTTAGATGGTAGTCGCTTCCTACTTATTGTAAATCTAGATAGGATTCATATTGTACGTCGGGGTTACACCCAAGAGTTATATGTAGATGTTTATATTTATTCTTTATGATGATTGTACTGTCTGTGACCCGACAACCTATTCGGGTTTATTTTTTTTGTGTACTCATTTCATTTTTATTCGAGCTTTTCTTTTTCATGGTACTTGTGTGTACTTTACCATTTTCATTAGTTCTATATTTTTGGTTGGTTGTCTGTTGTACGATTTATTTAATTTTGGCATCCGCTTTTAATAGTTTCAGGTAGTTAGCCTTATTTATTTTAGTATTGTCAGTAGATGCTGAGAATGATCCATCTGAGATTCCTGATTAAATGAAGTATAGGGCTGGCCACCGTAATTATTTTAAGCGAGTTTTCACAGATGGTATCAGAGCATCATGTTCTAGTGTCTTTAGCATCTGTGCGGGTTTTCTGCAGTCTTCCGTTAACGTCCTTGAGGTAGACCCATACTGTTAGGATTGTTGTGTTCACTACATTTATCTTCTTCTGCGAGGTGTACTCACTTGACTGACGTTCTGACACAGTTCCTCTCATTTCAGACGTCGCTTAGAATATGTCGTCCAGGGAGGGACAAGATGAGAGATGCAATACCCATAACAGATTTTGGGTACACTTTGACTGGGGGTATTTTCTCTCTGCAACTTGGGCGGAGATAAGGAGGAGATTTTAAGCGATGATTCAGGGTGATTTATCAATGGTCGAGTAAGAAGGGAGTGAGAAATTTAGAGACTTGGGTTCGTTGAGTAGGACCGAAGGAGTTATCAGGAGTCATAATAGTGTTTTGTCCTTCGGTATGGTTAGGAAGGAATTTTTGGGAAGGTGTTTCTCTTGAGGAGAATTAGGCTTTAGGAAGAAAGATTATCTTGGAAGAACTAGAGGACTTTGAATAAGTATTCATGGATGAAGTAAAATAATTAGGTTATGGAAGTATAAGGTAGAATACCTTTTTGTGAGTTTAGGTCACACTTTGTGTGGTATTGGGAGCATCACAGGTAAGGCATAATGAGGAGTTAGCCGCTATAACCATAGTGTGTGCAGAATTTTCCTTCGAGGAAGGAGTGAGAAAGTGTGGTCTTTGTATGGTACCTTTTGGGATAACAGATTGTCTCGCGATGATCCCGTAGAGAGTTTTGTTATTGAATTCCTGAAGTACGGACTATTAAGGTTTGTTCAGTAATAGATATAAGGCTATTGTTGTGTAAATAGGCTAGTGCAGGTAATGGTAGTGTTCCAATAAGAGAAGGACTTATCTTGCGGCAATGCTTTGATGTGATGTAAAGGAATCGTATAACTGAAGAGGTTCAGAGTTAGCATATTAATTGTTGAGCGGTGAGTTTAGCTCATGGTTGTGCTAGCTATGAGAACTAGGTATTGGTAAGAGTATTATGTTAGTTGGGGCTATATGTCTTGAACATGTGGTATTTGATTGGCGTGTCGAAAGACACGGAATTAATTTATATTGTGTTGTTATATAGGCCTTCGGGAAATATTTATGATTCAGAAATCTTTTATAAAACCTTGATCCTGGTTCAACTGATCTCAATTCCCGACATATCTACACATTAGTGTATTGGGAGGGTTCCTTGTTTGGATTTCGCTTGCGAGACCTCCCCCGCATGAATGTAGCGAATGTCAGGAATTGAGAAGAGTTCAACCCTTGGAAATTTGATATTTTTATATTCTTAGTACGTTATTATAGATTAAATTATGGAGAGTTATAATACGATTTGAGGCTCGTGGAGCCAGGTTATGTTTTTACGAGTGGAGCTCGGGTACGGGGTGTATGGGCGCCCTGGGTAGCTAGTTTGATTTTAAAGTTCGTATGATTCGGTGTGAGAAGTGGAAGAGATGGGTATAGTAATCTTGAAAGTAGATGTAAGGACTAGATGAGATTCGAAGTCCTAGGCTTATCTTAAATTTTGTGGACTAAATTCATGTAAGGGGGGAAGTATGTCACACCCCGTGACTTTGGGACTGAGAAATTAAATTTTTGGGAGAAATAAAATTTATTCAAATTGGAGAATTTTAAAAATTTGGAAGTTGAGGTCCAAAATTAAGGATGTTATAAAGTACTTCGGATGACGATTCTAAGTGCGCCATTGATTCCAGATGGTTTGAGATAGTCGAAATGACTATCATTGGGATTTATTTCGGTTAGGGAATATTTTTTAAGTTAGTTGGCTCGAATTGGAGTAAAAGAGTCATTTAAAGTGCGTATTATCAATTAAAACTGGGACTTATGTTTTAAGGGATTTAAGGGCTTATGATTTCATCCCTTCTCAATTGTGAGAAGAGAGAAATAGAAAGAAGAGAGAAAGAAGAAGAAAGAAAGAGAGAGAGAAGGGAAAACTTGGAGATTTCTAGCCCAACTGCGATCATAAGGACAATTCAACCTCTAAAATTCTGAGGCAAGTGTTTAATCTTGATAAATATTTCAATTGTGTAGTTTATTTCATAATTTGTGGGTTAAAGAATTGAATTTTGGGTATTAATATCAAAACCTAGATTTTGTAGGTTAAATCTTGAAACTGATGTTTATACATGGGTTTAATAGTGTAGAGATGATTGGGATCAGAGTTTAGTTGATTTATGGGCTTAGAATCATACTTTGATAAAGTTTTAGGGGTTACAAGTGAAAATTTTAGGGTTTAAAATTCGTGGGTATTGTGAAGAAGAAGAAACCCTCAAGTTCTGCAGACCCAAATCGATTCCCCCCCTAAGCGAATCGATTCGGCTTAGGCAAAAGTGTCAGGTCTGCATGACCGAATTGATTCGGACCCAAGGCGAATCGATTCGACCTGAGACAGAAGCCCAGTTCTTTGGACCCGAATAGATTTGCCTTGAAAGCTGAATCGATTCGCTGGGCCAAATCGATTCGGAATAGGACCGAATCGATTCAGAAATAGGGTTGTTTTTGTGAGGTTTGTCTAGAGTGGGTTGTGGTCCATTTCAATTGGGTTTATTGATTTGGGACATTATTATATGGTGTGAGAGATACATTTTGGAGATTGATTGGGAGTTTCTCCTAAGATATGATTGTGGGGACGAGTTGAGCTATTTGAGGAACTTATGCTCATATGCATTGGATTTGTTGTATAGAGGAAGTAGGGAAACCTCATTAGGAATGGGATTTCTATTCAGAGGTCAGAAGTGAGCTTAGTTATGACTTGAGGTTGAGGAATCCTTGGGAAAATTGTGAGAGTATGGCGTGAATACTCTAAGCCAACTTTTGTTTCGAATCCTTATAGCGATAGGATTCTATTTAAGTTATGATTGTGGACCCGGGGAGAGTGATAGGTCGCGTATCCTTAGTGATGGGAATAACTCGTAAAGGCATTAATGTTAAGGGTTCATTATGAGACATTGAACCGTAATCTAAAGTGAGGGTATTTAACTCGTTGTCGTCAAATCGTTGGGAGTATACTATCGTCAGGCTAGTCTATACATATCAACGAGTGATTAACTATGGATATCCCAATATATGATGAGATCATAAAGTAAATTTCATTTCGAGCTTGAGGCTTACCAATTACGGATTGTGTGAGTAACAATTGGGATTTCTATACTTGAAAGGGTTATAAAATGAATGGAGGATTAAGATTGTGGTTTGAAGACTATTAGTTATGTGTATACTTATAGTCGATATTATTATTAGATATATCGGAGTGCATTCGGATATAGATGGGATGAATATAGATTGTTTCACCCGTTTAACTTTAAGTGAGTAACCTTAATGTGGAAATTATATATGCTAGAAGACTATTCATATCATAGGGGTAATGGATGAATATATGCCAAGTGAGGCACTGTATAAAAAGAATGTTTTAAATATATACTTGCGTTAAATAAAGGGCGAGTATTACGAGAGTGTACATATATCGCCAGCTTATGTTACTCGATTAAAAATGATTGGAGATAGAGTACGCAGTTATATATAGAGATTTATATATATTGAAATGGGTATATGAATATGGAACAAATGTATATTTCTTGTGTGATGATTTATACATATGATCTGATTGATGGTATACATATTTACTATGTGATATATATATATATATATATAAACACCTCTCTAAATGATATCATAGGTGAAGTTACGCGCTTGAGGTGAAGTGCCCTGGCTAGTGAATGCAGGGTGAATATATTCCTCGGCTATATGACCGGTTATTATATTGTGTGATTATTATTCGAAGTGAGGTAATTTCGGGTGTGGTTATGACTCACTGTCGAAGGTATATGGCCGCTTCCCGACGTTATGCGATGTAGGATACCCAGGTTATCTTGTCTGTTATAGGCCCTGGAAGATGATAGCTATTTAGGGGCGCGCACAGTGGGGAAACCCGGACGGGCGGTCTTAGAATCGTTCTATGTGTGTAATATAATTATTCATATTAAAGTGGAATGTTGTTGATGGCAAAGTATACATTATGTGTGTTATGTATACATGGTCATGGAAATGAATGATTGCCTATATATATATATATATATATATCCTATTGGTGAAAAGGATACGAAGTTCCTATGACGTACATCTTGGGTGATTTTGGTGTACGAGTTTAGTTATGGTTAAAGGATCGTACTTAGAGACGTTTGCGGTTATGTTGACCCAAGGGTTTAGTGGAGATTCAATTTATGTTTTAGGAAGTACTCTATAATTAAGTGGTTGCAGTAGTAGGATTTGTGTGGATGACATAATGGATCCCCTACGATCGACGTTGTCAAGGAGTAGTGTATCGGGGGGGTTCCTTGTTTGGATTTCGCTTTGCGAGACGCCCCACGCACGAAACGCAGTGCAATGCTAAGAGTAGAGAGAAGTTTTGTCTTTTATACTTGTATATATGTTGTTTAGAAAATAAACTCTTATATTAAAGCTCAATGTTAATGTGTGATGTACTAAGATTTATAACTGGTTTAAGTTAATAATTGGAACCTAAGCCTATGAGGGCTTATATGTGTATGTATTAAGGTGGGATTTAATTGGAAAGAAATTTTGGGTTATTTAAGGATGGTAGGTCAAGCAGGTATGAACCGGGCGTACGGTAAGCTAGGGTTGTCCTTGTGTGGGTGCGGTAACTTAATTAAGGTCGCATGACACGATTAGGCGCGTGCTGTAGATGAGAGGTGAGTTTGGGATTTCACGAGAGTGCGACTCCACTTAATTATGAAATAGTGCATTTAGATTTATTACGCACGGTTAACACACTTGCTAAACATTTTTACACCTCGGGCTTTGACCCAGTTATATTTCTCTTTTTCTATATATATATATATATATATATATATATATTATTACAGGTGTCTTACCGCATGGATGCCAGATGCTTTTCTATCCAGAGTCTTAGGAGCCGTAACAGGAGCGGACTGTTGTGGGATTTAGATGGTAGTCGCTTCCTACTTCTTGTAAATATCGATAGGATTCATGTTGTACGTCGGGGTTACACCCAAGAGTTATAGGTAGATGATTATATTTCTTCTTTATGATGATTGTACTATCTGTGACCCGACAGCTTATTCGGGTTTATTTCTTTTTGTGTACTCATTTTATTTTTATTCGAGCTTTTATTTTTCATGGTACTTGTGTCTACTTTACCGTTTTCGTTAGTTCTATATTGTTGGTTGGTTGTCTGTTGTATGATTTATTTAATTTTGGCATCCGCTTTTAATAGTTTCGGGTAGTTGGCCTTATTTATTTTAGTATTATCAGTAGATACTGAGAATGATCCATCCGAGATTCCTAATTAAATGAAGTATAGGGTTGGCCATCCATTATTATTTTAAGCGGGTTGTCACCATATTTTTTTCATACGAGTGTGAAAAGGTTATTGTATTTTGTCTCATGTGTGGTGTCTATACCTATATATATGTGCGTGTGCCTTAGTGATATTCCTTATGTCTACATATATATGGTAGTCTTTTTCTTTGCCTCACTTTCTAGTCCATTTATGCTTCTAATTCATAATTGGTATCTATGATTTTGTTGCCCATATGCTTTCATGCTCTTATCATTTTAAGCTTCATCGTGTTTAAATTAGTTTTTATCCTTTGTCTATTCCTGAACAAAAAGGGGGAGAATGATAGGAGGAGAAATGGTATCTAATCCTATTGTCATCGTATCTTAGTTTGAGAGATTTAACTTGAGGGGGAGACGTCTTTCTAAGTAGGTCATTTATTTGATAAAGGTGAGAATTAATTAGGGGGAGTATTTATTTTATATGCATTTAATATTCTTATTCCCTATGGGTTTGATAGTTTTCTTAAGTGTGCAGGAATTCTTCAAAATGACAACTTTTATCGCCAAAGATATTGATCCTTGGGTTTTGAGTCAAGCTATGTAATTTTTATTTTGGGTGGGATACTTTTTTTTTCAAGTCTAGTAGAGCTTGACGACCCTTTAGGATTTTTGTTTGGTTTTTGTCCCGGAATAGCCAAAGGGGGAGATTTGTAAGGACACAAGTCTCCGATTGAGTCTTAATGTAGTGTTGGCTCAATTCCGAACAAAAACATTTGAGTCATAGGATAGTGTTCAAGTGTATCCTTTCAAGCCTATAACGTGTTAGTTGAAGACGTAGCGGCCAAGATTTATAAATCTTCATCATATGTCGGGTTTATTGTGCCTCGTTTTTACGTCAACAACATTGGTTCCAATGCTCCTAAGGTATGAATGCATTTTATATATATATATAGGAGCTTGGAAATTTATTTGGTGTATTTTATAAATTTTTTATAAATAGTTTTAACGACTTTGTTTTACTCAGAAAATATTGCTTTAGAACATTTCATAAAAAGTTTTAGGCTTACAAAGAATATTACATTTTTTGATAAGTCGTTCGAACGAACTGGAATCTCGTTCGAACGAGATTCCCAAGTTGTTTGAATGAGACTTCTAACGAGATTTCTTTTTTCTCACTGGAACATCGTTAGTAAAGTCGTTCGAACGAAATGTTGTTCGAACGAAATTGGCAAGAACACTTTTTTTGACAGTTTTATTCCATTTTTCCACTTTTTGTCCCCCTATCTTTTTGCCAAATAAATATACTTCGGGACCAGTCTTTTTTCCAAGATTTTTTCACACATCTAAGATAGTTTTTGAGAGCAAATTCTTCCAAGAAAAATTCCCCTTGATTTTTGTTAAAATGTTTTAATCCTTATAACAAAATCAAGGTTTATACACCCATAGTTTGTTTATTCCAAGTTTCTTCATATATATCTTTGCTTGGAGTGTTTGGCACCGGGTTCTACTCTACCATTTGAAGAGTTGTTTGGGTTTACTTCTACATCACTCAAAGAAGAAGACTTGTTTGTTGCTGCGGCATTCCCACTCAGAGAAAGGCTTCGGGTGCGGGTTGACGGTTGTTCCAAAGGCCTCATTGGTGAATTCCAAGGTTCCGGTGGACTCCGGAATTGTCAACTAGGCAGAGGTAGTTGCAAGAAGACGCATCAGGGGCTTGGACGGAGTCAAGTCGAGTTGTGTAAGTCATCTGTCTTGTAATCATAAAGCCATACTTAGTGGACTTAAGGCTAGGCCCGCCCGAGATTTTTTTCCGTTGTGGATTTTTCATCATATATCGCGGCGTAGTGGTTTGTTTATTTTATCTTTTGCAAAATCACATTAGATGCATGCTTAGGTAAAAAGATAAAATTGGTATATTTAATTTGGTGCTAATTTAGTTTGGGTAAATATGTATTTAATTCAAGTCATTAATTTTATTGGATAAAATTTGGTTTGACCTAAATTGCAAAATGAATATTTATTGTTAGGTAAATTTCTAGGACTTGTATTAAATTGATTTTTGGGCTTAAAGTAAAAAATTCACAAATTTGATTTTTAGTATAATTTTAATTTTGAGAAAATTAAAATTTGTTTTACTTTAGTTTTAATTTGTGAAGAAATTAATTTTTTGTTTATGTAGTTGTTTAGTTAAACCATCTCTATTCCGCATTTAAAGGAAATTGTTTAATTATATTTGAAAGATTTTAAAATTGGGGGGTCCTTGCACTCCAACAACTCAAAATTTCGAAAAAATATATAGCACCTCAAAAATGAGCGAAAAATAGCGGTGTAACCATCAGTCAATGATGTTACATATCACCAATTCCTAACGAATGTTCACCTTACAAAAACCATTATGCATTGTCGTTATGTGTTTTTCTTGACAAATCAAATTATGATACTCCCGATAACATTACGCCTTTACCGCTTCCATTATGCATCCACAATCCGATATTAAAACCATGGGTGTAATCCAAAATAACCCCAAGTGTAAGGACACAAATTTCCAATTGAGTCCATATGTAGTTTTGGCTCAATTCCGGACAAAAAACATTTATTCATGGGATAGTATTTAATTGTAATATTCTCAAACCTATGAAGTCTGTATTGAAGACGTAGCGGCAAAGAATATAAAGCTTCATCAAAATGCCGGTTTGCGTGCCACGTTTCTACGTCATCATCTAAGGTTCCATGCTCCCAAGGTATGAATGTAATTATATTTATATAGGAGCTTGGAACAATATTTATTGGGTGTTAGGTTTAATAAAAAACCATGTTTTACTTTCAGAATAATTTAATTGGAACTTTAAAATAAAGTACATAAAGTTTCTGGGCCAAAAAATTGAATTTATCAAAAATTTCTGAAAGTCGTTCGAAGTCTCGTTCGAACAAGTTTTTTCATTCAAACCAAGTTTTCGTTCGAACGAGTTTTTCGTTCGAACCAGGTTTCGTTCGAACGAGTTTGCCAACGAACCTAAACTGGTCAGTCGTTCGATATGTCGTTCGAACGAGTTTGTTCGTTCTAACGAGGTATCTAACAAGTTTCTAACGAGCCCAGTCTAGTCGCTCGTTAGAAGTCTCGTTCGAACGAGAGTCAAGTTCGTTCGAACGAGATGCCAGGCGGGAACGGTTTTGAGCAGTTTTTGGCAGTCTTCACCCCATTTCCCCACTTGTTTCTTAACTGATTTTTTAAGGCTTTATTAAGGACGGGAATCATTTTTGAAGGTGTATCTTTTTCATACCATACAAACTCCTAGAGAGTGTCTTGATAAAAAATTTGTTTAAGGAAAAAGATCAAGTTTTGAGTGTTATTTTTTAATGAAAAATCCTACACACTCTAGTGTTTACACCCAATAGTTGTTTATCCAAGTTCTATATACATATCTTTACTTGGAGTCTTGGCACCGGTTTATCTCTACCGAATTCAAGAAGAGAAGTTTTGGTTTGCTTCTACATCCATCAAAGAAGAAGACTTTTTGTTGAAGATTCTACCCACTTGGAGAAAGGCTCCATGCTTGGGTGACGGTGACCATATAAAGTCCCATCGGTGGATTCCGAGACCGCGGTGGTGTTCCGAGGTTGTTCGCTAGGAAGAGGTTTCTACGAGAAGAAGCGTCGAGGCTTGAGAGGGATCGAGTCAGTCGTTGTAAGTCTATCTATCTTGTAATTGTAATTCCATATCTAGTGGACTTGTGGCTAGGGCCGTCCGAGGTTGTTTCCCGTCTTGGGTTTTTTCTCGTACATCTCGGCGTAGTGTGATATTGTTTATTTTATCTTGCATCATAATTTAGAACACATGCTTAGAATAAATTCAAGATAAAATTTGGTTTAATTATCGCACTCATTTAATTTGGGACTAAATTAAATATTGGGTAAATTTGGTTTATTCAAGTCATTTGCTAAAATTGGTTTCGCCTAACTTTGAATATTGATAAATATGACTTATGCAATTTCTAGGACTTGGATTTAATACTAAACTTTGGAATTTTAGTATTTGTTTTGTTGAACCATCACACCGTTTACGCTTCCGCATATAATTTAACTTTTTACAAAAAGGAAATTACAAGTTTGATTTTAAATTGTGATGCAAGATAAAATAAACAATATCACACTACGCCGAGATGTACGAGGAAAAACCCAAGACGGGAAACAACCTCGGACGGCCCTAGCCACAAGTCCATTAGATATGGAATTACAATTACAAGACAGATAGACTTACAACGACTGACTCGATCCCTCTCAAGCCTCGACGCTTCTTCTCGTAGAAACCTCTTCCTGGCGAACAACCTCGGAACACCACCGCGGTCTCGGAATCCACCGATGGGACTTTATATGGTCACCGTCACCCAAGCATGGAGCCTTTCTCCAAGTGGATAGAATCTTCAACAAAAAGTCTTCTTCTTTGATGGATGTAGAAGCAAACCAAAACTTCTCTTCTTGAATTCGGTAGAGATAAACCGGTGCCAAGACTCCAAGTAAAGATATGTATATAGAACTTGGATAAACAACTATTGGGTGTAGACACTAGAGTGTGTAGGATTTTTCATTAAAAAATAACACTCAAAACTTGATCTTTTTCCTTAAACAAATTTTTTATCAAGACACTCTCTAGGAGTTTGTATGGTATGAAAAAGATACACCTTCAAAAATGATTCCCGTCCTTAATAAAGCCTTAAAAAATCAGTTAAGAAACAAGTGGGGAAATGGGGTGAAAACTGCCAAAAACTGCTCAAAACCGTTCCCGCCTGGTATCTCGTTCGAACGAACTTGACTCTCGTTCGAACGAGACTTCTAACGAGCGACCAGACTGGGCTCGTTAAAAACTCGTTTGATACCTCGTTAGAACGAACAAACTCGTTCGAACGACATATCGAACGACTGACCAGTTTAGGTTCGTTGGAAAACTCGTTCGAACGAAACCTGGTTCGAACGAAAAACTCGTTCGAACGAAAACCTGGTTCGAATGAAAAAACTCGTTCGAACGAGACTTCGAACGACTTTCAGAAATTTTTGATAAATTCAATTTTTTGGCCCAGAAACTTTATGTACTTTATTTTAAAGTTCCAATTAAATTATTCTGAAAGTAAAACATGGTTTTTTATTAAACCTAACACCCAATAAATATTGTTCCAAGCTCCTATATAAATATAATTACATTCATACCTTGGGAGCATGGAACCTTAGATGATGACGTAGAAACGTGGCACACAAACCGGCATTTTGATGAAGCTTTATATTCTTTGCCTCTACGTCTTCAATACATACTTCATAGGTTTGATAATATTACAATTAAATACTATCCTATGAATAAATGTTTTTTGTCCGGAATTGAGCCAAAACTACATATGGACTCAATTGGAAATTTGTGTCCTTACAAATCTCCCCCTTTGGCTATTCCGGGACAAAAACCAAACAAAAAAATCCTAAAGGGCCGTATAGTTTTAAAAAATCCTAAAGGGCCGTATAGGTTTCTACAAGGAGGTGCATCGGGGCTTGAGAGGGTTCGAGTCGAGTGTTGTAAGTCTCCTGTCTTGTAATTGTAATTCCGTATCTAGTGGACTTGTGGCTAGGGCCGTCCGAGGTTGTTTCCCATCTTGGGTTTTTCCTCGTACATCTCGGCGTAGTGTGACATTGTTTATTTTATCTTGCACAAAATTTAGAACGCATGCTTTAGGATTATTTCAAGATAAAATTTGGTTTAATTATCACACTCATTTAATTTGGGACTAAATTAAATATTGGGTAAATTTGGTTTATTCAAGTCATTTGCTAAAATTGGTTTCGCCTAACTTTGGATAATTGTTAATTATGACTTAGGCAAATTCTAGGACTTGGAATTAATACTAAACTTTGGAATTTTAGTATTTGTTTTGTTGAACCATCACACCGTTTACGCTTCCGCATTTATTTAAAAGGAAATTATGTTTTAATTTGATATTATTAAAATCCGGGGCTTTGGCTTTACAAATTGGTATCAGAGCCAAAAACGATAAATTATTTCGTTAAGATCCTTTAATTTTTGGCTAAAATGGAATTTTCCCCATTTTCAAAATTTCCTATTTTTGATGGTTCAAACTACGCGTATTGGAAAGCGCGAATGAAATCGGCACTTAAATCTATCGATGAACGTGTTGGATGTCTGTTGTTAACGGTTGGACCCCACCAACTCATCTTATTGAAAATGAACGTGTTCCCAAACCCGTCGATAGATGGACCGAAAATGAGTTTAAGCTAGCAAATTTTAATTCCCGTGGTTTAAATGCTTTATTTAGCGCTGTCACACCGGATGAATTCCGACGCATTATGACGTGTGAGACCGCTAAAGAAGCTTGGGATATTTTACAATTAACTCATGAAGGAACGAGTGTCGTTAAAGCTTCAAAACTCCAAAATCTCACCACTCAATTTGAAACTATCAAAATGGATGAAAAAGAAACTTTTGATAAATTTTATGCTAGACTTTCTGATATTGTTAATTCATCCTTTAACTTGGGAGAGAAAATACCTGACGACCGTGTTGTAAAGAAAATTTTGAGGTCCCTACCCGATAGATTTATTCCTAAAGTGACCGTTTTAAATTCTTTACCCACTTTAGCCTCTACGAAATTAGAAGAGCTTGTAGGTGATTTATAAACCTATGAACTAGATATGTTTCCCTCTAAAACTGAAAAGAAAATTGAAAAGGGTGTTGCTTTAAAAGCCCGAAAAGAGGTCAAACAAGTAGTAGAGAGCGATAGTGATAGTGACTCGGAAGACATGGCTTTGTTTGCTCGCAAATTTAGAAAATTTCTTAAATTTAACAGAGATAAATTTAAAAATGATTTTAAGAAATTTGATACTTCTAAACATGATAAAAGCGAGAAGATTTCTAAAGCCGAGAGGATCCCTAAACCTAGTAATGACAATTTAGATAGGGACGAGACTAACAAGTGTTTTGGTTGTGAAGGTTATGGCCATCGAGCTTATGAGTGCCCCACTAAACTAAGGAAAGAGGGTAAATGACCCACTGCATATAATGCAACCCTTAGTGATAGTGATAAGGAAGAAAAGCCCGATTCCCCCACTAAGAAAAATTTTGTGGCTTTTATGGCTAGTCATGTGAGTGATAATGAGAACTCATCGATTGATGACACGATAGCACATGCCACTTCCAAGGTCATTGTTCATGATTCCCTTGTTTTTAATGATAGTGAGAGTGGAGAAGAAAGAGAGAGTGAAAATGAAGAAGAGGTTGATGTGAGTGAACTTCAAAATGCTTTTCATGAATTATATAAAGAATCTATTAATTTGAAAAGAACTAATTTGAAGTTAGAAGCTTGTTTAAGAGAGAGTGTCAAGGTCGTTAATGAAAGTGCCTTAATAGAAGAACTTAGGACACGTGAGAGGAATCTTCGAGAGAAGCTAGAATACGTAGAAGGCGAAAGAAATAGCCTTAGGAATTTAATGGAATCCTTGAAGAAGGAACTTCTTGCTTTTGAAGAGCGAAATTTTTCACTAGAATCTACCATTTTAGATTTGAAAAATAAATTAAAAGATTCTAGTAATGTCAAATTTGATTTGGAATGTCGTTCGCAAAAACTTGATAAAATGTTAGAAATGGTCCAAATTAAAAATGACACTTGTGGTTTAGGCTTCAATCCTCGTAATGAATTTACTCATAATGCCCAAACCAATGTTTTAGGAGAATCAACTAGGAATGCATTTAATGATCACTCCTTAGGCAAATCTTTTCGAAATGTTCTTACTTGTACACTTTGTGGTCGAAAAGGTCATCTTAGGAAATATTGTTTTGATCTTAAACGAATTCCTAGAAAATCCCATAGTAAAGCAACCACAGTAGTTAAAGCTCCTACACCCCAACATAGTCATTCTTCATTAATTTGGGTTAGGAAATCCGACTTGGTTACCTTACAAAATAGGGATTTTGATTCTCATTTACTTTCACATGCTTCCTCCCTTGCTAAATCTAAAGGACGAATGTGTTAGTGTTTGCATACTTTAGCGTTTGTACTTCATGCTATACTCATATGCTAAATGTATGCTTGTTTAGTCATTTTCTAGTCATTGCATTATTTCATATCACATACTAGATATTTTGACTTGTTTATCTTTTTGTATTATATTTTTGCTTGAATTGACTGCATAATATAAAAAGATTTTTGTTCATCATTTGTGTTTTATTTATTTCATTTAAACTTAATGAAAAATACAAATGATTTTTGTTTGTCTTTTTGAGTAAATATTTATTTTTGATTAAAAATGTTAAAAACTCAAAAAGATTTTATTGTGTGTGTATTTTTGTTTGACACACTTTATGTGGCATATATTTGTGTTTGAATCCCATCATTTACGCTCCCACGTGGCTAGAACTTTTGGTTTAGATTTTCAATCCTTAAAATGTTCTTTACCATGTTTTATATGGAGTAGTTGGATTTTGTGTTGTTTAAATGGATTCTATTTTTATATGCCTCTTTTCACACATGCACGAGCTCTTTTGAAATCTTAATGTCACATGTTATATTTGAGCTCTTTGAGGTGTTCTCCTACCAATCTAGTCATCTACATATCTATGACCTAGGAGGACTAGTGCATGTCAAAATCCGTTGCATGTGAGATTTGTGTGAAAAATGAAAACATGATAAATTAATATATGCACGGGGAAGGGCTCCGAAAGGATGAATTAAATCCTTTGCGATTGTAAGCCACCGTTTCTTGGATCTAAAAGCAATACGTGATCCAAAGGCCTAAAAAACATAATATTTGGCATTAAAAAGAAAAACAATTGCCAAGGCCTATGTTTGTTTGATATATTCATTCAAAAACAAAAGAATATATATATGCTCTTTGAGGGAGAATTGGATGGTATATCAACGGTTTGCACAATGTCCGTTTATCCTAGTTGTCTTTAATGTCTTGACTCTATTTGGTTTGTAGAATCATCATCATGCTAGGCTTGTATGCATTGTGTATGTTTGTTCATTGAGTTCAATCTATATTGTCACATGAGGTTATATTTCAATGTGATGAAGTTTACAATCAAATGAGAACTCCGTGAACGTTTGTTAAGTGTTTGGGTCTAAATTTAAATTGCTGCTAGTTCACACCCCTACACTTCCGTTTCCATATGACACATTTTTGCCATACGAGTGTGCAAACTTATTGTATTTTGTGTTATATGTGTGTTTATATCTATATATATATGCAAGTACTTCATTGATATATTTATAGTTCATATATATATGATATTTTTTTGTCTTTGCCTTGCTTTTAATTGCCCATATGCTTTCATGTCTTACCACTTTAAGCTTCAACGTGTTTATTAGTTCTTTATCCTTTGCCTATTCCTGAACAAAAAGGGGGAGAATGATGATAGGGGGAGAAATGGTATCTAATCCTATTATTCGTATCTTCGTTTGGGGGAGATTTATCTTAGGGGGAGACGTCTTTCTAAGTAAATGTCATTGTTTGATAAAGGGGAGAATTATTTTAGGGGGAGTATTTAATTAATTGCGATTAATATATTTTGATATTCCCAATGCATTTGATGAGTTTGCTTAAGTGTGCAGGTATTCTACTAAAGCGGCAACTTTAAAAGGCAAAGTGTTTAATCCTTGGGTTGAGTCAAGATTGGGCGGGTTATGTTTTGTGTCTAGTGAGCTTGACGGCCCTTTAGGATTTTTTTGTTTGGTTTTTGTCCCGGAATAGCCAAAGGGGGAGATTTGTAAGGACACAAATTTCCAATTGAGTCCATATGTAGTTTTGGCTCAATTCCGGACAAAAAACATTTATTCATAGGATAGTATTTAATTGTAATATTCTCAAACCTATGAAGTATGTATTGAAGACGTAGCGGCAAAGAATATAAAGCTTCATCAAAATGCCGGTTTGCGTGCCACGTTTCTACGTCATCATCTAAGGTTCCATGCTCCCAAGGTATGAATGTAATTATATTTATATATAGGAGCTTGGAACAATATTTATTGGGTGTTAGGTTTAATAAAAAACCATGTTTTACTTTCAGAATAATTTAATTGGAACTTTAAAATAAAGTACATAAAGTTTCTGGGCCAAAAAATTGAATTTATCAAAAATTTCTGAAAGTCGTTCGAAGTCTCGTTCGAACGAGTTTTTCGTTCGAACGAGTTTGCCAACGAACCTAAACTGGTCAGTCGTTCGATATGTCGTTCGAACGAGTTTGTTCGTTCTAACGAGGTATCTAACGAGCCCAGTCTGGTCGCTCGTTAGAAGTCTCGTTCGAACGAGAGTCAAGTTCGTTCGAACGAGATGCCAGGCGGGAACGGTTTTGAGCAGTTTTTGGCAGTTTTCACCCCATTTCCTCACTTGTTTCTTAACCGATTTTTTAAGGCTTTATTAAGGACGGGAATCATTTTTGAAGGTGTATCTTTTTCATACCATACAAACTCCTAGAGAGTGTCTTGATAAAAAATTTGTTTAAGGAAAACGATCAAGTTTTGAGTGTTATTTTTTAATGAAAAATCCTACACACTCTAGTGTTTACACCCAATAGTTGTTTATCCAAGTTCTATATACATATCTTTACTTGGAGTCTTGGCACCGGTTTATCTCAACCGAATTCAAGAAGAGAAGTTTTAGTTTGCTTCTACATCCATCAAAGAAGAAGACTTTTTGTTGAAGATTCTACCCACTTGGAGAAAGGCTCCATGCTTGGGTGACGGTGACCATATAAAGTCCCATCGGTGGATTCCGAGACTGCGGTGGTGTTCCGAGGTTGTTCGCTAGGAAGAGGTTTCTACGAGAAGAAGCGTCGAGGCTTGAGAGGGATCGAGTCAGTCGTTGTAAGTCTATCTGTCTTGTAATTGTAATTCCATATCTAGTGGACTTGTGGCTAGGGCCGTCCGAGGTTGTTTCCCATCTTGGATTTTTCCTCGTACATCTCGGCGTAGTGTGATATTGTTTATTTTATCTTGCATCATAATTTAGAACACATGCTTAGAATAAATTCAAGATAAAATTTGGTTTAATTATCACACTCATTTAATTTGGGACTAAATTAAATATTGGGTAAATTTGGTTTATTCAAGTCATTTGCTAAAATTGGTTTCGCCTAACTTTGAATATTGATAAATATGACTTAGGCAATTTCTAGGACTTGGATTTAATACTAAACTTTGGAATTTTAGTATTTGTTTTGTTGAACCATCACACCGTTTACGCTTCCGCATATAATTTAAGTTTTTACAAAAAGGAAATTACAAGTTTGATTTTAAATTGTGAAAAGTTTTAAAATCCGGGGACCCTCACGCTCCAACACCAAGTTCAAGGTTTTTTGCTTTCTAGGAATCTAAATTCGTAAAGTCACGTACAAATCTTCTTAATTCATTTCAAGAGCGTAAGAAATAAGATCGACTTTATTTCCTAAAGCTCAAAGTTTACACGTGAACTTACCAATTTAAAATTTCAGGAAAGTAAAAAAAGTTCGAAAAAAACGAGCACTAACAAAAACTATCATAACAAAAATGCTACAATTTTTTTGTGAGCTATAATTATGAGGTGGGTACTAAAATTCCCAACATATATGCATGCACCTATTGCATGTAAAAGAAATTCTCCTTGACCTACAACAAGTTATCTGAATTTTCATCTCCATCACCAGCAAGAAGAAGAAAATCACCATCCCTTATAACCTCTATTTCTTCAATAAGAGCTCCATCTTTATTTAGAATTTTCGTAGGAGAAAACCCGAATTTCGCGGCACCAATATCGAGTAGCTCTTTAAGGGTACTGGGAAGTCGAACAAGCTTTGCACCAATTTCACTTTTTTCTGGACAACTAATTGTCACTCTAGCACTTTTATTGCCCAAATTCCGCGACATTTTAAAATCTACGGAGGGTTGGATGAGGCCATCTCCAACTGCATGAAATCAAAATCCTCACTTCGAATTTGAAAAAATAAAACCAAAAAATTAACTAGTAGAAAAATTCTACCTAAATTTGGATTCCGAAACACAAAAATAAATATATAAATAAGGTTATTTTGGAATTGGCTACCTTGCTAATGGTTGTATCTAGACTTTGGTACCTCCGTATGTTTTTCTAGACATACACGTACTCTTTTCGTCACTAATTGCAATTTTTTTCCTGACTTCCGTACATTTAGTGGCGAAATTACATTTGGTGACTGAAAAAGTGCCAAAGTCTTAAAAACAATTATGGAGGTACCAAAGTCTAAATACAGTCATTAGTGAGGTATCCAAGTCAAAATCAACCACAATAAAACTAAAGAACTTGGTTAGCTTTCAATTGAATCCAGGACTTGTAGCTAGTTTTCTGATATCTTAAGAAAATTTCCATTTATCCCACATTTTTTTTAATTCACGAAATCCTGTTAGACTACATTGTAATAAAAATTTAAAAATAATTATTCCAGTTTTCTAATAAATGTTGCCAATATCCTAACTAAAATTTTAACCTTCATGTTCATACATTTGTCTAATTAAGATGAGCAGGTGTAAGAGAATATGGGGGTTTGGTCAGCTTGATTTGTGATTAACTCTTTATGTAATTTTCTGCAACTCCAAACAATGAAAAAGTGCCATGAAATTATTCTTTAGTCTAATTTGTTCATGATGAAATGTGAATTAAAGGTATCTATGATTACGAAGTTGGAAAGAATTCGAAAAAATATCACTTTTATGAGAAAAAAAAAAAAAAGTTGAGATATACTCTTTCATGGAATCCTATTCTATGCAGATTGGACAAAAATGTATTTCATAGACTAGAAGAAAATGATGGAGTACGTACAACGTTCAATACTATTGCTTTGTTTAAAAACAAGTAGGCTTAAGTACAATAAATTCTCTGAATTATCATTTTTTTACAAATCACCTCTTGAACTATGCCTTTTTCTGCTAATACCCACTTTTGCGGACTTTGTAGCAACGTCTTTTTTGTAATAAAGTATGTAGTTCAGTGGATTTCTCGCATAAAAAATATCAGTTTTTTAATACTTTTATGTAATTTCGCGAAATAAGTTTATTCAATGGAAAAAACGCAATGCAAACTCACCACACCCTAAGGTTTAAAAACATGAAAAAAGCTTATAATTTGGAAAGCAAACTCACCTATACTCGGTCTATGGGCAGCCGACATGATCCCAAACAGTGAATTATGAAAGTTGTTGGCCCTTCGTCTCCAACGGTCCTTGGACCAAGCAAATGATGGCATACCGTCAGGGGCAATATGGGGCGGTATTGTGGGCTCGCTCGAATACTTCTTAAGGTACGGTGCACCCCCAAGCAACTCGGGATATATCCCAACAGGTGGTCGGGTTTTAGCCTCTTTCTTGGTTTGAAATATTGCGTTTATCTCCTCCTGGCCTTGGTGTTCGGCCAAAGCCCTCGGGGTCCATCCATCAATATCTACCTTGTCAATGTCGGCCCCATGCTTGACCAGGAAGTTGACTATTTCAATGTTATCTTCAGAGACGGCTTTGTGAAGTGCTGTAGTTCCAATGCTATCAGGTTGTGTTACATCCCCTCCATAACGGATGATGTCCTTAAGAAGGTCTATATTGTTTTGCTCAACGGCGAAACATGCAAACTGACCCACGTCACCGGAATGTATTGTCGCGCCATTGTCCATGAGCAGTTTTATAACAGATTCGTGTTTTCCCAGTATTGCATCCCAAAGGGGAATATTTCCTTCAGCATCTGTGGATATAAACGATACATTAAAACAATAACAGCCTTCACAGGAATATATAGCCATTTAGAAAAATGTGATGGCATTTTTTCTTAGGTGTAAGTTTATTAGGTCTTTGATTGTGTTTATGTCAACACGATAATGGTTAAAAGCAGGGTTACATTACCCCCACCCCCACCCCTGAGGTTGTGTGTAAATACAAGAGATCTCTTGAGGTTTGGATAAATACAAAACCTCTCTCCCTTATCATTTAGTGATGAGACTCGAGTAGGGGTGGGAAGTTTGAAATGAAACATGATATGAAACAATACGAAATTAACCTAATATGTCCACGAAGCCGTGTCTTGTCGTGTTCGTGTCAAAATTATGAGTCGTGTTACCGTGTCTTGTCATGATTTTATTGTTGTTATCGTGATTATTTCTACTTTATTGAGTGTAAGAAATCGCGTTAGTCATGCCGCATGTTCTATATGGGATGTGTTCGTATCTGATAAAACAAACACGAAGTGGTGTCATGTTCATGCCCAACAGACCCTTGTCGCGTCGTGTTCGTTCCCAAAAATACCTTGTCACGTTGTGTCGCGTCGGCTCAAAATACAATCCATATAGACGAATTTCCAGCCCTATAATTTAAGAAGCAATGAGTTTAATTGTAATATTGTTAATTGTACTATTTTAATCCATCTCTTTTATTGTATTTCCTTATTTTAGTTCATATTTCAGTTTTCTTTGGTTGACATTGGCGCTTATGCACATCAAATTGGTAAGCTGACAATGATCGCTTAAATTGGTACTGAGGAAGAATGCGGTGGCAACCCTCATTGCCTCTCCGTCTATCGCCATTTCGCCCCACCACCAATCACGCTACGTAACCCCCTACCACCAGTCCACAAATTCATCCCACCATGAATGAACCCTCACCACCATCACCTCTATCCACAACCCGAACCCTAGACCCGCGGCCGCTTGCAAACGACAGAAATGGAGGGGATTAAACCCCCCAGTTCACAACCATGTTCAGCCCCTAGGTCTTCGAGGGAGAAAAAGACGAGATGTCTTACAAGCCGTCGATTTGACTCTGGGGAACGTGAAGACTTCAGGTGGGCCTTAGGCTACTCGGCGACAACCATGGAGGGCATCTTTGGAACCCTAGCAGATCGGACCTAGGGTTTCACGGCCCTAGATTGATTTTGACCCCGGAGGTGTTGGCCTACGGAAAGTCATCTAGGTAGGAAGAAGACGATCTTGATGGTGGCCGGCTGTGATGACTCCGGGGGCGAGATTGATCCCCTGTTGGCAGCAGCATAAGGGCCAAGGGGTCTCACATTTTGGCGCCGAGCAAGTGCTAAATGGGCCCCTCTCTGATCTTGGGCTCCTGGGATTAGTTGCTAAGGCAAAGAATGACCCTTTTCTGGGCCTTAGTAGCCAAGAAATGGATTAGCTGTGGTCTATGCAATTCCGGGCCATCATTTCAGAAAACAGATTAGAGTAGTGTGGGACATTCCTTTACGATTCTATTCATTGATCGTATTGGGCTTTATTTAAAAAGGAATAGGCATAAGCCATTTGGTTTTGGGGCCTTTGCATCCCAGGCTTAATATTTATTGGCCTTTAGGTGTCCAAGCCTCTCCAAATGTGGGAGTGCTAACTGATTTTTTTGGGGCTGCGGATATCTAGAAATTACACACATCTTCAATTTTCATAGCTTTAGGACGAGATTTTTCTAAGGGAAGAGTGATGAGAATTAAGAAGTACAATCACTTTCATTTCAATATCGTTAATTCTACTCTTTTATTTTCTTTCTTTTATTGTATTTTCTTATTCTAGCAAGTATTTTAGTTGGGGTGTAATATTCCCTTCATTATTCATAATAACCCTCTTTAGTCTTCTTACCTTTAGGGTTATCTTGGCTAGCAAGATAATATATATATATATATATACATATATATATATATATATGCTCATCGGCCAACCATGGAAATCGCTTTATATTGAGATATTAAAGATTTGGCTTGTTTGTCTTATCTTCTTTGGTACCATTGACGCGTTTACGTTAGTTTGCTTCCTCGGATTGAATTTAACAAGGGCGAGAAGATACCTTTTCTGTTGGGATCTGCCCCATAATCTACAAGTAAAAGCACACAATCTACACTTCCTTTTGAAGCTGCGATATGCTGTAGCATAAAACACAATTAACCTAGCTTTAAAATAAAATAAAAAGGGTCATTTTTACTTAACCCACAAATTTTAATGTCTGTTTTGACTTGCCCCTCGTTTTCATAATCCTTTGAATTTGCCCCCAACATAGGGGTTTAAGTCTAATTTGACATTATACATAGGGGGCAAAGTCAAATAAATCCGTAAACTTAAACCCCTATTTTTAAGCAATATTTTGAGATAACCCCTCGTGCAGGGGGTTATATCAAAGACATTAGCAAAGTGGGGATGAAGTCTAATATCACATTAAAAAGTGGGGATTAAGTCAAAATAGCTCAATAAAAAAATGTTTCGAAATAAATATATGTAGTGCTAATATAGAGGAAACTGCACACCAAAGCCGTTCGCCCATTGCTGTCCAATTCATTTGGATCCAAACCACGTCTCAGCAATTGATGCAGCAAAAGATCATCACCTCTCATTGCTGCGAAACATAAACTAACTGGCATATCCATTCTTCCCTGTGCCAGCATGTGTTCTGTTTCGGCTAAAATTGCTTCCATCAACGGATCGCTTCGCTCTTCCAAATGCTGTATCGTCAAATTTAGCACATACTAATCAGATGTGTTTGATACAAGAGATGGAAAAAAAAAACTCAAAAGAAAAAATTTCCAAGTACATTTCTTCTGTATTATAATGTGCTATGCGTGTTTGAATGTAGTGTCAGAATATGGAAAAGAATGGTAAGAAAGTAGAAGTTGAAAAATCCAAATTATTATGCTTTAACAAGTTGTAGATCTGTGTGGGTGAAAATTTTCCGAGATAAATTTGTGCAACTAAACACACCAAAATTTTCAAAATAGGGAATCAAGCACGCCCTTAAAACTTACCACCTCTTAAATGAATTGTGAGATTCTGCAATGTAGAACCAAATTCATATAGCCCAATTGTTTTCATAGGTAACAATGTTTTCAAGAGAGAATACTCCCCCGAATTTCAAGTGACACTTTCCACAGGAATTTGAGCAATTTGGATATATTACACTTAAATCAATCTAAAAATGGACTTTGTTTGAACTAGAATCTCCTCTAGTAAAAATGGGTTTTTGACTTTACCACCAGAGCTATTTTCCTAACTATGAATACTCCCTGAAATTTCAAAAACTAAACTTAATCCCATTTATGCAACAGATAATGCTTAAGGTACAAGTAGGTAGATGCACATGCAGCAGTAGGGGGAAAAGTTTAATTACGCTAACACTTATAAAATATTAGGGATAATTAGAATAAGGTCCCTAAAACTTGGTTAACATAATAGAAAACGGTGCTTTTATAACTTTAATGTGCGGTCCTGTAAAATATCAGGAAACACTCAAGGTGCGTTTAGTTGTGGCAAATAGTTTTATATTTTCATTCTTCATATTTTGTGTTATAATTTGGCAAAGTATGCCCTCTAAATGGAAATAAAAATGTAGTTTCATGGAAAATTGTTTTCCATCTTAAGCTAATTTGGAAATCATAAAATACATGTTTTCCAGAATGGCTTAAGTTGAAAAACAGTTTTTCACTCCTTATCTTAATGGACCATTGTCAAATATATAGAGCAAAAAGTGAAAATGAAAAATGGAAAAAAGTTTTCCACAACTAAACGGGGCCTCAAATTTCTTCTCGGGCTGAATAATATCAGTGTCACGGATGCAATAAACATGGGTTTTTTCTCATATTCAGACTGGGACCTATAGTCCTAAACGACCCTTAAATTCAGAACTCGAAACTGAGTGTGAGTTTACATACCTGAAGAAGATTGTTCATGATGATTGTCCCATCTCCAACATTTGCCCGAACAATATTTAAAAATGCAGTGCGGTTCAAGCGTAATAGCTGACTCAATCGTTTTGTACGAACGGTAAATACTTGTGGCCGATAACAAAGGACGCCTATCTCACCGCACACATCTCCCGCCTTTAACTCTCCTGCAACCTATAATCATATATTAGAAAAAATCTTTAATTTCCAAAACAAGCTTCAATATACTATGCTAGATGATAGAAACAAAAGGTTTATATAACTAAAATCACCTGTTCTATTCCATTGTTTTTGGCAATAAGATCCTGCAACAAATAACACAATTTCAGAAGGTCTAATTTGCCAAAGTGGACACAAAAGTAAATCTTACGATACAAGGATCACTAAATTTAAAGACTAACCTAGAGATAATCTATTCCGATACACTTATTGAATGTTTTACCTCTAGTACAATGATAATAGTTGACTTCAAGCATTTTCGAGCAATTTCACTTTTCAATTTCTTCAAAATGGGGAACGTACCAGTGGCTACTATAGGGAAATGGTAACTTTGAAAAAAGAGAAGACCTCTGTTTAATCTCCACTGAATTATTAAGTTGAATGTTTTTCCCTTTTCTTCAGTAGATAACTTCAATTGTTTTCTAATAATTTCTTGTTAGCAATTTACTCCCCTTCTGAAAAGAATGATATATATGCGACTGGATATCATTCTAAAGTTAGTCTAAATTCATTAGCACATCCTTGTCTTAGATCCATTTTAATGTGTATCGGAAAGCGGGGAATTGAAGTGATATATTCTAAACTACACAACAATACTAGTGATTATAAGGGGAGACCAATGTCCTCATTTATAGGCCAAGTTATGTTGCTAACCAACCCTAAAAGGTAAAATGACTAAATACGACACACTAGAAATACTACCGTCAACCTATTATATTCTACTAACTAGAAGAGAAAAAATTACCAAACAAAAATGGAAAATAAAATAATTAAAATACTATTAACTCCCCCGGTCTCACGTACAAATAATTCTCTCCCATTAGAGAAAGCTCTTCCCAAGCATTGGAGGTCTGCATTGGGGGCCATCCTCGAATACATCACGCGTATCGAATAGCAAAAAGGCAATGAGAATGAGTCATGATGTTCAACAACATCCGCCGAGCAAGAACAAGACCCCGAAATTTGCCTCGATGAAAACCATCACACCAACGCTTCGGGAGGGCCAAAGATGCCAAATGCGATCTGAGTCTCCCATGATGAGGCACTCCTGGTCAACATACCAAAATGGGTCCATATACCCATGGTGAGTCACGGTCACCCAAAGCAACGTATCATCCTCATGACAAACAGCCAAAAAATTAACCCCATCTTCATTCCCAAAGAGTGAGAAGAAATCGTTCATATCGTACAAATCCACCTCATGAAAATGCGTGCGAGTCATCCAACCATCCCAACAAAAAATATAGAATAGATCTTCGACGCACAACTCCACATCTTCTTCCCTGAAGATGAAAAAGATGTCCCCGAGACCGAAAGCCTCCAAATAGTGGAACCATCTACGAGTCATCTAACTCTCCTCCTCAAAAATGGAAAATAGATCACAAGAAAAGAAATGAGGCTCCATACCATCCTCCGAAGATCCCTCAGTATATTCGGGCTTGATGTCAAATTGAGTGATAGAATAGCTGGATCCAACGTCGTACACAGAAACGACGTCGGCCGGGGACGTTATCACACTTACATACAAATAATCAAAATACCGGGTCAAACGCCTTACCTGCTCGTTGTCGGGAAATAAAGTTGCGCTTAAATTGAGGGTTTGGGAAAATATGGGGGGTTAAATCGTGAGTTTTGGGAAGTGAGGGAGTTGACATAATTTTTAAATTTTTGGGGGCAGATTTGGGAATTTCAAAAAGTTCAGGGGCGCTGAAATATAACTGTCAGAAGTTGAGAAGGGACTCGAATAATATTCAGAAGTAAAGGGGTGGGTTGAGTGAGTATATGGAAAGGTTGGAGGGGTGAGGTGTAACTTTTGTAAGCGATTTGGGGTTCAAAATTTATAGGGGCTTGTTTGAAACTTTGGGGGGCAAAAGAATAATTTTCAGAATGTGGGGTTAAGAGAGTTGGGCTTTTAGGAAGCCTAAAGAAGGTTTGGATTATGTGCTGGGGCCGAAGTTGAGTAAGACCAACTGGACAGGAGGTATTATGACTGGTCTTCGTGTATTTGGGCGGATCCCGTGGCCGGAGAACAAAGCTCCTTACCTCCCCATACCCTAGGCCTTGTAGCAGCTGAAGAACGGGATTCGCCAGAGCTCCAGTTAGACTCCCCACCTTCCGTCGTGGGTTGTCCGAAGGAAATGACACCCATGAGGGATTGTAACGGAAGTTAATTGACATGAAAGCACCATGAAGGTGGTTGATCGACCCCTACTACTCATCGCATTTCTCCTGTGGTCATCATCCGGTGGTCGTCATCCTCCGATGGTCTGAAGGGGTCACAATAGCATGCATGCTAGAAAGGAGGTGCGATCAGCCTTGGCCGATGATCGCCGAATGTTGGCGACTGTTGCGCTAAAGCAAGACTATCTCTAGCGACCAAGACGATAAAACTCACTCGGGAATTTTATCAAACACTTGGTGTGCGGAAAACTGGGGTGGTGTCGCTTAACTGCTAGCAGCGGGTTCTTTGGAGGAGTGACCCGTCAGTTCCTCCGAGCCTTGCCCATGGCTCTACAACAACATCAGGGACCGCATTAGGAGTAAACGTGAATTAATGTAGTGGGGAGAGAATTTGATGTGTAGTGGGGAGCGAAACCGGTTTGATCTCAACTGCACAACAACAACATTTATGTAGAGGCAAACTACTCATTTCTCTCTCTAATTCTCATTCATCTCGAAAGTAATAGTAATGATTACAAAGGAAGGTGAACTAAATTATTTATAAGCTAAGCTATCTTCCAAGCCAAGATAACCCTAAAATGTAAATGACAAAAGAGGAACAGTACACTACTAGAATATTAGCCTCAACCTATTATACTAACTAAAAGAGAGAAAATTACCAAACTAAACATGAGTATATAAGATGTAAAAATACAATTGAATCCCACAGCCTTGCATACACACCGCATTCCTTCTGCAGTAGTCATATATAATTAACATATAATTCAATTTTACAATTTTCATTTCAGTTCTAGTTCAATATTTTCTTGGTGAGAAAAAGAGTTTGATTCTTACCACTGCACCTGTCACCAGAATATACAAATCTGTGGGTGCTTCATTTTGCAAAATCACATCTTCTTTGGGCGGAAAATACTCCGGTGTCATCTCCGAGACCTATGGAAATTGAAAATTAAAGGCCGTAATGAAACACTAAACATATACTGGTAAAAATCTAGGCGGATTTTTCGTTTATATCAAGAAAACAATGAACAAATAACAATTAGTATAGCTATATGTTCTTACAGAGGAAATATTTTAAACAACAATATTTTAAGCAACACGCTATATATAAATAACATAATGTTTAGGCCTAGGTACCTCATGTAAACATATTTATGTGAAACCCACGTGTTTTATACTTTAGCACTTTATTTTACAAAATCACATTTTCTCTGGGTGGGAAATACTCATGTTTCATCTTCGAGGCTTATGAAATGGAAAAATCAAGGCATGAAGGAAACACTTAACATATACTCGTGAATGGATTCTCAGGAGGTATTGTTCAAAAAAGAAAAAAATAATAATTAGTAAGCTCTTTTTGCTACAAACGAAATGTTTTAAACAACACGATACAAATATAAACATGGGGTGTTTAGGCCGAGGTCCTCAATGTGAAGATATTATAATGAAAACCCCACATCTTTTAAACTATAGTGTATTAGTGTGCAATGGTGATGTTGATATTTTACAGCCTGCAAATATAATATAGCCCCTCCTGATATTGGAGGGGGGTAACACTAAATTTTCAACAACACGTTTTTTTTACTACGTTGACCATCATATGAGATAGTACTAGTAGTTACCAGTTGAAAAAGTAAGTCGTTTGACACCCCACGGAACAAGTACACCTTATCGACAAGTGAGTAGAAGAGAAAGTTCGAAATGCTTGATCGAATGGCTTTGGGGAGCACATCGACAATTTCTTGCTGCTGCAGCCCTTCTGAGTCGGTTCTATGCCTCAAACATAAGTGTGCAAGCATCTGATCTTGCAGGCTGACGGGTAGTCGGTTCCTCTTAGCAAAATTCGTGGCAGCTTGAATAGTATCTCTCTGAAATAAAAAAATAAAAAAATAAAGGAAAAAGAAAAAGAAAAAGAAAAAGAAAAAGAAAAAGAGAAAAATCACGACACTTTAACAAGATAATCTAATTCTAATTTACCATCCCAAAGATTTTACTCCCATGTCATTAGAAAAAATATTTTTCTGATAGGAAGTTCACAAGTATATATAAAAACAACTTTTTATGGTATTAGAACACTAATTTTAGTGTGATCAAATGTCCAGGTCAAGACTCATTCAAGTAGTCCTAAAATTGGGTACATAGATTTTAGAACCATGGCTCTTAATTTGATACATCCCAAAAAGGAAAGCAAGACTCTTAGCTTGATATAGAGAGAGTAATTGGTATGGATTAAGATTTTTCACAAAAACAAGGAACCTTCTTACTTATATAAATATTTCGATGAGCAGGTTTGCCATAAAAAACCATCATTATGAAATTATGTGTTCTGTCAAAAGTAATTTGAAAGATCCATCCCCATTTCATTCAAGCTCAAGTGCACATAGAAAGTTGAACATCCTCAAAACACAAATCGAGAAGGAAATACATATGTACTACACTAGAATGGGCTTCAGACTGAATAATAGGAGGGGTATGGCTCAAGACAAAGGACAACTCCCAAGCCCATTCAAGGCATATTATTTATAACAAACAGGCCCAAACCTGAGGATTTGGAGGCCTGCGGAAAATCTTTAGAATGGAGCTTCTATAACAAATGAAAATTGAAAGGAAAACGACACAATTTTGACGACTCTTTTTAGGGAAAAGTGACGTAAAAGATAAACAAGCGATATATAAGTTTTTACGTCCATCTTATCCCCTTTTTTACACATTTAATGTTGGTTTTCAAACAATTTTTAGTACGATTTTTAAAAACGGTTAAAGTTACTCTCTTATGAAAAAACGTTGAGGATTCTAAAAATTCTTAGAAGTCAGAGGCCCTATTAAAAAACGTTGAGGACAAGCCGGACCTGACAACAAAGAAAAGGCTTTTAACCCTGAAATTGTTTTCAAGAATGCCAAATACTACCTTGAGAACCAATATCAACTTAAAGAATAAACGAGGAATTTAGTAATTTACTTACAAATTTCCTAGTGCGGCTGGTCCCATGGACAACCAAGTTGGTCATGTTTCCAATCAGATACGCAGTCAATCCAAGGTTGAATAGCATGTAGAAGATGCCGAATATTTTCTCCCCCGTGTTCACAGCGTGCAAATCACCATAGCCAGTAGTCGTAAGGGTGGTGATAGACCAGTACATTGATGTCACATAGCGGATCCATAGACTCTCTTGATGAAAGTTTTGCATAGCAAGTCCAATCCATGTTTTGCTTGGATCACTGTGACGAGCAGCAAGAAGATAGTAAAGGCAACCAGCAAAGTGAACCGCAAAAAGGGTCACCTACAAAGAGATCACAAGCTTGGTAAAATAACTATTCAACCAACGGTGTGTTTGATTGGCAATATTTCTATAGAAAATATGGAGGATCATATTTCCCGACTTATGGTGTTCTTGATTCCCCTAAATTTTCCTTAAGAAAAGTTTACCTGATAATGCACATTTTGGACATGTTCCATGGGAAAAAAAAATTTGAGGGAGGAAATTTTTTCCACCTATTCCAATCAAACACACCCTAACACTACTATTTCATTGAAGTATTAAGCTAACAAAGCATATCTTCCAGATACTTACACATATGAGCTTTGCATATCGAACCCAAAAATAGCTGAAGTTTCTATGTTTCTCCAATCTGAGATAATATATTAACATGGAGAATGTCATGGTTATGACGTCGATAATTGAAATCCATGCTCAAAATAGAGAACAAAACTCAAGCAAGAATCACATCATCATTGTCAATGTCATTTTAAACTAGCCATGTGAGATTGGGGTAATTTTTAGTAAGTTAAGGGAGGAGCAAATAAATTGGTTCCAGAAACTTGGAGGATTTTAAAATTATGGTGCTGTCACAATTAAATTAATATTAAATGATGCTGGAATGCGGATGTATCTATTTATCAGATGTTGTTTGTGGGATATGGACTAATGTGTATCAGATTTGTGCCGTACGTATTTGACAATATGAAAATAATTGTTACATTTTGAATACATTTGAAAATGTGACCTATAAATTCAGGATATTTTAAAGATATGGATTGGGTCTTTAAAATATACAGCCGAGGAATTGTTTTAAACATTAACGGGGCTTATTTTTGTGGCAAAGCAATTAGGCTAAGTATCTAAGAGGTCGTCAATCAAGCTATTTCAAAATCATTCCTTTGAAAAATAAATGATTAAAATTAAAGCTTCGTATTATTGAGTTTAATTCAAAATTCTTTGGGTTCAAAAAGTACAAAGTATCCCTTATTAGCATTCATGATTTAGATGACATGCAGTAACTATTTGTACCATTAAAAGAACTAAAAAAGATGACTGAAAATAATTATGGAAAAATTTAATTTGCGACTCGTAAGACTTAACGATGTAACCAAACATCAATGTCTACATGTAAAATAAATTGACAACCATACAAAATGTGGGTTAAACAGATATTCTTCAATAAGAAAGAGACTGCCTTGATATTTTACCTAGTCAAGTAATTAGTTTACGTATCTAAGAAGTTGTCAATCAAGCTATTTCATAGCTAAAACTAAAGATTTGTATTATTGAAATTAATTATAAAAAATTGGATTTAAAAAGTACAAAGTATCGCTTAATAGAATCCGTACTTCCGCTAAAAAGTGAATATCATTTTTACCATTAAATGAACTAAAAAGATGACTGAATATAATTATGAGAGAAATGTAATTTTCGACCCACAAGACTCAAAAACTATTTAATGCATAACGATGTAACTAAACTAAACTAAACATAAATCAATGTTTTCATATGAATGAAATCATACCCATACAAAATATGGGTAAAACATAATTTCTTCAATAAGATAGAATATGCTTTGATATCTTACCTAGCAAACATGGAACTAACTCGTCGAAGACGCCAAAGACGAAGCATATTGAGGTAGCCATATTCTTGAAGGGGATTAGGCAAAAAACTCCGTGCAAGCTCGGACGGAATTGTGGATATAACGTCAAAGACCAACCAAGTTTTTGCATACTTCCAAGCAATCATCTTTGGGTTGTCAATGAGAAGGTACGTAGATTTATCGAGGTAGGCAACAAAGAAAGTTAAAACAATGTCGATGGCGAAAAAACCGTTGACAACATTGTCCATGATTGAGAGAGGTCCCGTAGGTTTATCAAGGAATCCAAATTCGAATGGTGACACCCATGCCGTGTAGAAGACCAGTAATACTAGAAATATTTCCCAAACTCTGCAAAATGTCAGGTTACATCAACGGTATTATTAATTTGAAAATAAAAAAACAATTTTTTGAAAATAGTTAGCTGTATGATGTTCTCCACTGTTATATATATATATACACACAAACAAACACACACATATACATATTGGAAAAGAAAAAATGGTACTCCAAAGAACTGTCTAGCAAAATGTTTACGCTGGGTGGTAACAGAGGAGAAAGGCAAACCCTTAAGTGAGGTCCTATACATATTCACGAAACAGAGAAATGACGCACTATTTTTAGAAATGTAGGAAACATACACATAAAATAGCACAACCAATTGACATCATAACAGCATTAAAAACATTCAATATCAGGCTCTCACAATAACCACATCAGTATAATAATATATATAAAGAAGTAATAGAAATGAGAAAAGAGATAATGATTATGACAAACAGAACCATCAACGTTCTTTTACAATCAAAACTTTACTATTTTCCTTGCTTAAAGCTTCAAAAAATCTTCCTGTTGTCCAACATCATTCCAGCAAAACGAACAACCATTTGAGTTATTCTAATAATGATATCATTTGTATATACCAAAATTCAAGTAACACATACAGAAAAAACCCCATTAATTTAGTGATATAATAGCCTCAATGAAATGGAAGTTTTATCGCCAATGTGAAAATTGAAAGACAAGATCGCAAGTAAACAATGTCGCCAAATATCGTACATTACCTATAATGCCAACAACGTAAAAAGTAATGTATTACACGTAGATATACATACACATTGTTTTCATATATTGTAGATAAGATATCACATTGCCTTTTACATCCTACCAAACATTTAAAACTTAGTTGGCCGATCCACTCATACATATAGGATGGCTAACTCGTGCTAATTCAACTAATATGCGTACTCTGACAAAGCTCACCGTAAATTAGGGAACAACATTGATCAAATCTGCAATTTGATGTGGTCCAACTTGTGGATTCAGTGCGATTTGCATTTTGACAGAGAAAGAATAGCGATATTCTTAAAAGATTATGGTGCCACGTAGTACACAGGATTACGTGATGTGACACACTTCATAAGAAAAATTCCTCCTGCAATAAATGTGCTCTGATTATGCCACATCACATAGTACATTAAACCACGTGGTCAGAGCATTTTTAAAGGTTGTACACATTTTTTGTGTAAATTTTAAAGGTGAAGTTCGTTATACACACTGAAAAAAATAACACAACTTTACTTTATAGTCTAGTGGTTCCTTCCAAAATTTGTGTAATTATTAGATTCTAAAGGTTCCACTTTCACCCTGTTATGTTTGCATATCCATCCGGTCGATTTTGAAACTATAAGCCATGAAGCAACTATCCAAAATGGAACATGAGCCTGATGGCGCTTATAACTCTCTATTCATACTCTTACTCATACTTTCATCAGCCGTCTGATGAAAAATATCAGTCGGCTGTTGCGGCGCAGACAACAGTTTTTTCATTAAATACAATTTTGTCCTTGACGTTTTGAGGGGCTATGAGAGGCCTGAAAATTAGTTTTTTTCTTAAAATATTCCAGATGTGTGAGTTGAAAACTAATTCTAGGATTTTGGATTCGATATATATACATGTGAGGAGGAAGGATCTAAAACAATGCTTAAAGAATAGACGCAATAAAATATGCTGATTTTTTTACACCTGTTGAACTGATATTAAAAGTTGTTTTTGCTTTAGAGTTTTGTTCTGTTTTTTTGTCTTTTCAATACTTTACTTGATTTGGTGGGAGAGAACATTAGACAGTTTTTGGGAAAAAAGAAAATCTCATATCACCTTTGTATGTACACGGGTCCCTAACGAATGTAAGATGTTGTACAAGCCTCATGACTAGTGGCCCCTAGTGTTTGAAGCCTGTTTGTTAAAACCTTTGATGTTAGAAAACATAAACAAAGAGAAATATTCTGTTTTGTGGTGGGGCTTTGTTTAAACTTTAAATGGACAATCATTTTAGATGCCTTTCTCTATGTATGTGTGTGTATATGATTGGGTTTTCATCAATAGTTATTGAATCTAAGAAAGTTAGATCTACTCTTCATATTGTAAAATCAGAATCAAATAATATATGGTGATACATACTGAAAATGACGGTTTTTAAGGATTCTGTCAACCAATGGCTAAGATAAAAAATTCTTCACTATTGCTAAATTTGGATTGATTACGTCCGAACAAACAAAAGTGGACTATTAATTTGGGACATCCCAAACCAGGGATTATTAATTTGGAAAGGAGGGATTATTTGCTAGCAATTCAAGAAGAGTGAGAGAGAGATTCATTATATTCGTGAGTTCTTGAGTGAGGGTTTCAACTTTTTTGAGTGTGAGCGAGCTTCAAGAAAATCAAGTGCATAACCTTGTTCATCATTCATTATTATAGTACCCCTAGTTGGATGAATGTCACGATGTTTACCTTGATAGTTCATTCTTATTGCTTTGGAGGTTATTGAATTTGTCGGATTGATAAAAAAGGATTTGATTCTATTTGGCACACAAAATGTTTGACAACTTCCTAAATGAGTTTCATAGTCTTGGTTAAGCGTTTGAATTGCCGAATCGCATCCTAACATTGGCGTTACACCTTCACTTACTTGATAATTTATGATAAATCTCCTTCAACGCCATAAAACTCACAAAGTGTCACTTCTTGATCACTTTTTGAGCTTTAGCAACCCTTTTGTTGTGGGGGGGTGGGGGGGTGGGGGGGGGGGGGGGGTAGGGTAATGGAAAAATGGGGGTGTATCACGAAAATTAGAACAAAAGTCAAGGTAAGAGTAGTAATCACAAGTTTTCAATGTGAACAAAGTTCAGAGAGTCCCAGGCTTTTTTATTTATGAGACGCGGTCCCTCACTTGGCCGAATGTAAGAATTTGAGATATATAACAAAAATACTCTTAAATAGTCAAATAATCACAAAATTAACGAATATATCAATCTAACAGAGTTATATTGCAATACAAGAGTCATATTATTGAAAAAACGTCTTATTAAAATAACACAAACATGAGGGACCACAAACAAAAACCAATTATTCCATGACCCAAATCATAGCTCCTTGATTTGTTTGAGTGGTATTGCTTATAAGTAATATCATATTTATAATTCATCTATGGGATGGGTCCCATTTGGCTTTCTTTGTGATGAGAAATGATCTTAATTAAGGTTAGAGTATTGCTTTCAGACCAGGAACAAATTCTCTAAATTTTATACGGGTATTTTAGATTCACTCTTTAAAAAAAAATGGATTTAGGATGAAAAAGTATTTTAAATGCTATTTTTCAAATAATGTATATATGAGTTTTTGTAATGTATAGGCAATTTTTTGTAATTTATATGTAAAATTTTATACTGTATTTTTTTATGGGTTTGGGTAGGGGTCGCAAGTCGTGCAGGCCATGTCAATCATGTTCGGGTCCTGTCAGGTTCGTTTGTGTTAGGTTTCAAGTAGCCTAAAACTAGCATAACATGTTTATTAGTTGTGCTGTGTTTGATTGACACAAATAACAGTTTGCTAGAACAGAAGGCTAGTATCATCTTCACTATTAAGCATTCATCCTCCTCCCATAAACCAAAACTCAAGGCCCTGTTTAGTTATGGAAAATTATTTTCCGGTTTCTCTTTCCAACTTTCATCTCCATCTAATTTTCATTTTTCATAGAAAATTTTAGAAAATTGTAGAATGTATTTACAAAAAGTGTAGGTCCAAATGTAATTTACAGAAAGTGAAGGGGCTAATATATAATTTATAAAAATGTAATTTACGAAAAGGTAAAGGGTATAAATATAACTTATAGAAAGTTCGGGTCAAAATATAATTTTTAGACTTCTGAAAATTGTGAAAAACATGAAATAGTGGTTTTCCAATTTCCTGAAATTTGGGAAATTCGGAAATCTCTTTTCCAATTTTTCATTTTGGAAAAATATCAAACTTAAACACATTTTCTAATTTTTTCTTTCCGCTGAAAACAGACGTGTTTTCCACAACTAAACAAGGCCGAAGTAATTTTAAATTCTACCAACAAATAAATAATGTATCATCAAATTATCAAAGAATATTATACAGTATCACATCAATCTATATAAAAACAAAATATTGAGTCCAAATTTATTGAACATCTTTCAAAGAAGGTTAACATGAAACACAATATGATTGGTTAAAATACGAGAAGAAAAGCGGACTACATTACGTGATCATTTGTGTTTCAACCAATCATTAGAGAGGCCTCCTTAAAGAAAATATTCAATATAGAAAATATTACTTAAAAGGGTTTAATAGCGTGTCATTTTTGAGTTATTCGTGTTCGACATTAACTCAACTCGCGGGTGGTGTCAAGAACGGCTAACCCTAACGTGTGTTATCGTCACGTTAGTTGATAAAAATCTTGCCACATCTCATGATATAAAATTCTAACAAAGATGAAATTTTATATAATGATAAAATCATTGAAGGGCTAAAAATGAGGAAATAAAGAGAGTTGATAAAGATTAAGGAACCTACCTGTAACGAGGATCAAAGGGAGAAACAGTGTAACAACCGAGTTTTATTTTGCGATTAGAGTGTGCACCCAAAGAAGGTAGAATTCTACTAGACAAACTGTAAGAGCTTCTATCATCTTTTGACACATTTTCAGCCTCTCCACATACTGATTCTTTAAACCACACTCTTTTCTTCATAGTCTCAAATCTCTCTTTTTTCTCTCCTATCTTTTTCTATATCTATCTTTATATATATATAGATATAGATATATGGTATGGTATTACGTGATACCACGGATAGGGAATATGAATCTGTGTGTTTAGATGTTTTGGGTTTCTGTTTATGTGTGTGTGTGTGTAATGCCTGCATGTATCAGTTATTGCACCTCTTCTCAAGACTGATGACCTCATAAAGATGAAATGACCTACTTACCCTTTTTCAGTTTGAACCCTTCTCGAAATATCTTTTATTATTATATCATAAATTAATAATGTTATTTTGTCCTGGGTGAGTTTGTTCACGTTTGAAATTTGAATTTAAAATTTAAAATTTATGTTTATTTTTTATATCTGAATGTACATTTGAATGAATACATTTAGACTCATTCAGAGTTCAGATTTAGACTTCAAAAGTAATTTAATCTCTTTTAATTATGCAAAGGTAATTTAACCTCTTAATCATTCAGAAGTAAACATAGTTGTTAGTCTTTTAATTATTTAAAAAATAAATATTATTTAATACATTTTAAGTCTGAATGTTTTAGAGTCACACTTTAGAGGTGAAAACAAACAACCCCCTAGTGTAATCCCTTTTCGAAATATCTTATTATTATTATTATTATTATTATTATTATTATTATTATTATTATTATTATTATTATGCTTTTAAAAATATAGAAATAAAAATAAAAAGGGGCAATTAATGTCAAGTCCCTAGGATTTAAGTGTATTTGCATTATTCACCTTATTTTTTAGGTTTTTTTAGGCTACTCTGTGAGATAATGATGTAATGACACATATGCTCTCGTTTTCGAAAAAATTGACTTACGTTCCCCTGGCCCCCAACCCCAACGGCCGTCTATCAGATTGTTAACATTGTTAAAAGGGGGTCCACTTAATAATTACAGATACCCCTTAGTTTTGAAAAATACATTTTGACCATTTTCATTTCTTATTTTTCTCTAAATCTAAAAGTCTTAATCTTAATTTTTTAAAAATACTATAAATTTAAAATTAAAGAAAAATAGTGAAATACATCTCAATGCCTCAGAGCCCTAATTTTAACAATATAATCAATCAATCGAAGGACACCATAAAACATTATTTTAACTCTAGTTCTATTTCAAATCCAAATTAAGCCTTAATTGATGGCATGAATCCTTGACTTTATAACCAAAATAAATCATGTGTATAGACAATTTCAGTGTGGTTTTGGTTGAAATCCAATTTGGTTTTGTTCTAGTTTTCATTTAACCTAACTTAGCATCCACTAAAATCGTTTTTTATTTATTTCAGAGTGTTTACAAAATCGGATTGAGTACATTTGATGTTAGAGCAAAGAAAATCGAGTTCATTGGTTCAAATTGAGCTAAGGTTTATTGGATTTGATTGAATTAATTAGATGTTTAATTTCATTGATTTGTGCTCTTAGATTTTGATCGATTTGAATTACAGTTGTTTTGTGTGTTTGTTGTGCAATAATGCTTTTGGGTTGTATTATTCTCTAATTTGGGTGTCAGATTTTGTTGACTTTAATTTGTATGGACGATTTTAAGTTAAAGTTTATAATGAAGATATTAGGGCTTAAGTTTGGAGAAGTGATGGAGGAAGATAAATTAATGGCGAAAAGTAAAAAAAAAAATGTTCCTAAGAGTATTTCGTCTAATTTTTTACACTTTTTTTTTTTGCGAGAAAGGGTTTAGGCTTTAGGGTTTTTCTGTTTAAGGTTTATAGTTTAGTATTTTTATGGTTTAGTTTTTTAAGGGGCTAGGGTTTTAGAGTTTCGAGGTTTAGGTTTAGGTTTTTGGTGTTAAGATGAGACAAGGTAGTATTTTGAGAGGGGGGGGGAGGGGGTCAACAAAAAAGGCTTTTTTTACCTAACGTCACTTTTTAGTCTAATATTTGACATACCTTTACTTTGATAATCTATTTAACATAACTCCCAATTTTTTAACAATGTTACAACTCTGTTAAAATAATTGTATCTTGTGCATACCCCTCATATTTTTTTAGACAAAAATACCCTAGATATATCTTATTCTCCAAATTAAAACCCTTATTTATTATTACCCCTAAACCAATATTCAAAACCATTATGTTGGATCCCATGAATAACATGGCCCAACGGGGCAGACTAAATATATCACACTAGGTGAGAAGTAAAAAAAGAAGCAACATACGCAACAAGGAAGATATAATGATTCAAAATTACAAGTCTACAGATTACTCTTTGAAAATGAAGATTATATGGATTTATTCCTATCTTAGGCTAAATATACACAAATTCAAAATTTACCAAATTTTATCTTAATTTAATTTAGTGTGCATGTAATGATGAAGTCCAAATTAAATAAGCTAAACAAACCAAGCATTCGAAGAAGTAAGGAAAAATTCATTTGGGAGACAACCTCTATTTCAACACTATATCGGAATTGACAGAAGCTATATAACTTACTAACTACTTAACCCACTAAGTACAACATGTAGTTCTTTAAGTCTCCTACAAATACGGCACAGTCCGACACCATCCACAGGAAGCGGTCTTCTCACGGTATTCACCGATCAACCTTCTTCTTCACTAGTAAAGCGTCTGCTCTATAAATTCGCAGCAAAGAAAATCACTACAAGAGTCTTTAAACAATGAATTTGTTCTTCTTGATTTGATAAAGTGATCGCTATATTTTCAAGGGGTTTGGATAAAAAATGATAGATTTTGATCATGAAAGGAACTCTAAAATGGCTGGGAAAAGAGTTCAAATGAGTTCTCCAAAACTCTAATCCGTATCTCTATTTATAAGGAAGTTTGTTACAAAAGGATAGACATTAGAGATTTGAATCAAATTTGATTAAAAAATAAAAATTCGTGCCCTTGTTCGTATGACCCAGTACCTCATTCGAACGTCATGCCTTTTTTTGTTCGATCGGGATTCCAACATAACTTCGAACGACATTCCAGAGCTTAACCAAGAGACGTCAATTCAGATCTCATCCAAACATGAAAAACTCGTTCTAATGACGTAACCAATCACGTTTGAACGACATCCAATGAAACTTCAAACGACATTTCAGAACTGACTAAAAGGCGATATTTCAGATTTTGTTCTAACGATGGAATCTCGTTCTCACGACACTCTATAAACTCATTCAAACGACCTGGCAATCTTGTTCTAACGAGCCGTCGAAATTTTCAAAAAACTTTTAAAAATCATTTCAAAATATTTTGAAAAATCTCTGTGACACCCCGACTAATTAAATACCGGGTAGCTACTCATTTATTAAATTAATACAAAATGTCAAGTTGGTCCAGTTAACAGCATCACTGTCGAAAATATTTTAATCATTACTAACCACCTAGTATTTAAAAAGTAAGATGTCAAGTTTTAAATTAAGTCTGATTAACATACAATAAAAGAATTAGGAAAGAATATCATAACCATACACCATAAAGTCTCAATAAAGTAACCAACAAATAATATTAAGTCCGGAGGAAAACTCCTCACAACAATCCCACCACTGAAATAAATAAAACAGTATATTCTGAATTAATTACATGCCAACAATCTGAATAACTGAAATATGAAATGTCTCTAATAGAAATGGGCGACATGCCCTACAAATGATGAAAACTGAATAGAGTCAAGACAAAATAAGCGTCTACTAGCAAGGCCCTGTAACTTCCACAAACAGCTACAGCTCGTCACCTGAATGGAAATCCTATGCATGGTGTCCTTGTGGCTGGGCACCTAAAAGGTTTTTACAAAAATAGATTTGAAAGCAAACGGGTCAGAGCCCGAAAGTGGAGAGTATTTTAAAAATAGCAAGTGCTTTAATAACATTAAAACAATGAATGCAAAATACACGTTAGGACGTGCACTCACATGAAATACTCACCTCTCGACTAATTGTGCACTCCTAACGTACCGTACCCATCTAAGTGACATTCATATCTAACTAAACCGTCATAAGTTCTACCCCTTTCTACTCGATTCCCATTATACATTCTAACGTTATCAATTAAATAGAGGCTTTACTTAAACTCGGATTCTCAATTATTAGCAATACAATTCACTACAGGTTATCCCTTCTTATTTTTTCAAAGCACCATAATTATACTCACAATACCAACATGAAAGTTCTCATTATTTAAGCGTATATTATTCACGTCATGAATATACAATACAAGCACCCGAGACTGAGCTGCGGTGCACACATACTCTGTTATCCATCCCGGTACATCACGTACATAAGGATCACGCATTCCGAATCTCTCAGGAATCGTTCTCAGATAACAACAATCACAAATAATGGAGGCGAACACAGTCACATCACATGGGTCACGCACATACCTACGCTCCCATGATCAGCAGACTTATTAACTTCACAATAAGTCCTTCTCTGACCTATGTCCTCGAGCTACCAATCTATATCCCCCCCGTAGGCACACAAAGATTAGATGGTCCTAAACGAACGCAAACCTCCCGTGATAGCAAGTATGGTAGGTGTGTCATACACATAAAATCATACATACTAAACATGCACACATCTTAGTAATTACCATATTTTATTAGTGGTATACTTCTCATTCTTATACCAACTGTTAATGTCACACAAATTATATGCCCCCGGTTTATATGCATTTAAGTCATTAATTATCCTCGCATCGTGATTAGTCGCAAGCGTCCTAATCCACAAATACCATTTGGTTCAAATCATTCTTCTATATTTTACTCCTCAATATATCCCGAATATCCCAACTATATCAATTAGTCATCAAGGGAATGTTATCTCTACAATTAAACAAGGTTACGGGACACTAGAAATTAAATCAGGCCAAAAAGGCCAATCTGTCAACTCGTTAGAAGTCTCGTTCGAACGAAGTCGTTCGAACGAGAGTTCGTTCGAACGAAAGGGGCATCTACCGAACATCCAACTCATTAGAAGGCAAACTGTCACCTCGTTAGAAGCTCGTTCGAACGAGCTCGTTCGAACGACCTGGGCAGGTATTCTAACGAGATGACAGTTTCGAGCCCAGAATTTCCTATCTCGTTTTTCCAAATTCTCTTCTTCTTAAAACTCATCCAAAAATCATCCCAACAGTGTTTTAATGTTCCTAATCATTCCTAAACATACTTAGGCCGTACCTCAACATATTTATAGCGTCAAATCTTCCTAAACAATATGAAATTATCATCAATCCCCAATTTTACCCAACCCTTATGAGTATGAACCCTAGAAATTTAAAGTCATCAATTTTCCTTAATAAATCCGATTTTGTATCATCAAAGTCGTATTTCTATTAGTATAATCACCCAATAACAATTCTACATGCAATCCCTATATCACAACCTGAATTTACAACTCCAATTTCATGGGTTTTTATAAATCTCCCAATACAATGCAATTATATAAATTTCTAAGCATGGAAGAAACATTCGCTTGAAATTAACGTAATTAAACCACTTGCCTTGGATTAATCTTCAGAATTTGATGTTGACTGTTGAAGGTTGCTTTCTCTCTCTCTACAAATTTCCTCCAAAGATGGTGATGGTGGCTAGGGTTTCCTCTTTGGAACTTCTCCTATCACTCCCGTAGCCCTCTAATTAGTTTAGTGCTGGTAATGGGTTAGTGGGTTTCCAAATACCATATTTTTAATTCCCAAAATTCGTTGGTCAAAATTCTCCAAATTCCAAAATTACCAAAATACCCTTTTAAGTTGCCGGTGTGGCCCAAAAATGCCCCGAGACCCAAACTAAACCCCCGGCTAGTGTTTTCTGACTATTTTGACCCTTCCGGACTCGTTGGCGCACTCAAAATGACCATACGGTTGATAAAAATAAAATTCACTTTTTAATTTAAATAATTACCTTCCTGACGCGACTATCACGCGCGTCCCAACAAAATTTCCCAAATTGCCGTATTTCAGTCTCGCGACAATTTTAATATTTTCAATATTCATATACTGTCATATATACACATTATAATCAAATACCAACTCACATCTCGTTAGTATTTTATCCGGATGAATTCTCAATTAATTCGCATTTAATTTAATTAATCCCATTAATAAATATCCATAAAAGTACGTGGTATTACATACTTCCCCCCTAATAACAGAATTTCATCCCGAAATTCGGAACTAGAAAGTACCTGGTAAAAACAACTCTGGATAACGTTCGCGCATCTCATCCTCGCGCTCCCATGTGGACTCCTCGGCGTTATGATGCCGTCACTGAACACGTACCAACGGAACTATCTTTGACCGCAGTTTCCGCTCACTTCGGTCCAAAATAGCAATCGGCCCCTCCTCGTAGGAGCTATCAGGCTGGAGATCGATGTCCTCCAAAGCAATGTGAGAATGAGCCAAATCGTCCCTAAGATATTTCCTTAGCGAGGAAATATGAAACACATCATGAATCCTATGCAAATGTTCCGGTAACCCAAGTCTATATGCAACGGACCCAATCCACTCGATGATAGGAAATGGCCCCACATATCTTGGTGCCAACTTCCCCTTCTTCCCAAATCGCATAATTCCCTTCATAGGAGATACTCTGAGTAAAACTTGGTCCCCCACTTGGAACTCCTTAAAGAACCTCTTCGCATCAGTATAGCTTTTCTGCCGATCCTGATCTACCCAAATGCGACTCCATATCAATTCTATCCTCGCCGAAGTATCCTGAATCACTTCCGGCCCAAGTAGTTTGCTGTCCCCCACCTCCAACCAACATGCTGGGGAACGACAAGGTCTACCGTACAACGCCTCAAATGGAGCCATGCCAATGGTGAACTGGTAGGAGTTGTTGTAAGCAAACTCCACCAGTGGAAGATACTGCTCCCATCCACCCCCAAAATCAATGATGCACATACGCAACATGTCCTCCAACATCTGGTTTGTACGCTCGGTTTGCCCGTCGGTCTGTGGGTGATACGCCGTGCTCAACCGCAATTTCGTGCCCATGGCCTCCTAAAAACTCTCTCAAAACCGTGAAACAAATATCTTGTCTCTGTCAGACACGATATTTAGGGGCACACCGTGAAGTCTCACTATTTCTGCAATAAAGAGCTGGGCATACAGTCCCGTAGTGTAGTCGGTCCTTACGGGTAGAAAATGAGCGACTTTGGTCAACCTGTCCACAATTACCCAAATGGAGTCGTGACCCCTCTGTGACGTAGGTAATCCCGTGATAAAGTCCATGGAGATGCTCTCCCATATCCACATCGGGACCTCTAATGGCTGTAGAAGTCCTGCCGGTCTCTGATGATCCACTTTTACCAGCTGACAAGTGGCGCATTTAGAAACAAACACGGCAATATCTCTTTTCATCCCGCTCCACCAATACTGACGTCTCATATCTTGGTACATTTTGTCCCCACCGGGATGTACCGCGAACCGTGAGCCGTGCGACTCTGCCATCACCTCGTGTCGCAATTCCTCCCCTTCCGGAACTACCAGTCTCCCATTAAAGCGTAATCCCCCGTCAGAGCTAACGGTATAGGACTCGGCTCTCTCTGCTAGTAATCGGACTATCTGCTCCTGACAGAACATGTCATTTTCTTGTGCCTTCACCACTCTCGTGACAATCTGCGGTGTAACAGTCATCACAGACATGAATGATCGTGCCACTGCATCCTGGTGTCCCAACTCCTTCCACTTAGCCTTCCACACCCCTGCCACCTCATCTACTGGTCTACGGTTCAACGCGTCTGCTACCACGTTAGCCTTCCCCGGGTGATATTGGATATCAAACTGATAATCCTTCACAAACTCAAACCACCTCCGTTGCCGCATATTCAACTCCTTCTGCGTGAATAGGCACTGTAGGGACTTGTGGTCCGTGAATAATCGAAACTTCTCCCCCAGATGGTAATGTCTCCAAATCCGAAGGGCAAATACCACTTCCGCTGACTCCAAGTCATGGGTGGGATAATTCTTCTCATTAGGCTTAAGCTTACGGGAAGCATAAGCTATGGCCTGACTCTCCTGCTGCAATACACCTCCAAGTCCTTGTAAGGATGCATCGGTGTAGACTAGATACTCAACTCCCGGTCTCGACAGTGCTAACACAGGTGTTGAGGTCAATTTATCCTTCAACTCATCGAATGCCAACTGACAGGCATCACTGCAAATGAACGGCACACCTTTACGAGTCAGATGTGTCAAAGGACCCGCTATCTTTGAGAAACCCCGAATAAACCTCCTGTAGTATCCTGCTAGGCCCAAGAAACTACGAATCTCAGTCGGTGTCGTGGGCTGTCCCCACTCCCTTACCGCGGATACCTTCCCCGGATCAACAGATATCCCCCGGTCGGAAATAATATGCCCCAAAAACTGAACCTCCTTCAGCCAGAATCCGTACTTCTCATATTTTGCATACAGCTCGTTCTGACGTAGTGTCTGCAAAACCTTTCTCAAATGCTCGGCGTGCTCCTCCTCTATCTGGGAGTAAACCAGAATATCATCAATAAAGACAATGACGAACTGATCTAGGAACTCTCTGAACACCCTATTCATCAAGTCCATAAACACGGCTGGAGCATTTGTCAAACCAAAAGGTATAACCCGAAACTCGTAGGAACCATATCTCGTTAAGAAAGCAGTCTTCGAGACGTCCTCCTCCCTGATACGCAACTGATGGTATCCCGATCGCAAATCAATCTTTGAGAAGAAAGAAACTCCTCTCAACTGGTCGAATAAGTCATCGATTCGGGGCAACGGATACTTATTCCGTATCGTGACCTTATTCAACTTCCGGTAATCTACACACAACCTCAACGATCCATCCCTCTTCTTTACGAACAACACAGGGGCACCCCACTGCGAAGTACTCCTCCGAATAAACCCCTGACCCAACAACTGCTCAATCTGATCTCGTAACTCTCTCATTTCAGCTGGAGCCATACGGTAAGGTGCGCGGGCAATAGGCCGAGTGCCCGGCGTCAAATCGATCACAAACTCTATCTCCCTACTCGGAGGTAATCCAGGTATATCCTGAAATACATCGGCAAACTCTCGAAGAACCGGAATCTAATCAAGCGGTATCACCACTTCCTTAGAGGTCTCCTCCTCTATATAGTACAAATGAGTGGACGATCCTCCCTCAGGACGAGGCATCGCCACTAAAAACATCTCCTGTCCGGGAATGGCAAAGATAACACTCCTACTAAAACAGTCAATCATGGCCCGGTACACAACTAGCCAATCCATACCAATAATGGCATCGTACTCGGTCATCTCTAACACTAACATATCCGCGGGTAAAGTAAACCTCCCAATCTCTATACCCACGACTCTACATACAAGGGAAATCACGGAACCCCTACTCAATGGCGAATCTACACATGTAACCGTATTCTCGACGGTGTCTAACAACCCAATGGTGCATACAAATCTTATACCAATGAAACAATGTGTAGCCCCCGTGTCAAATAAAATACGCCCCAGAGTCCCCTGAATAAAGAACATACCCTCAATGGCTGGTGGATCCCGTGGGGTTGCGACCTGCTGGAGCTGATACACTCTCCCATACTGAAGCTGTCCCTGCTGAACTGGGACTGCTGGAATGGGTGGTAATGCTGCCATCTGTGGTGGTGCCGGGAGGGCGGCGGGAAATATAGGCCTCTGCGGCTCCTGTCGAGCACCCTGCTACTGCTGCTGCGGGGCCCTGCCCCTATCAGGACAATCCTGGCGTTTGTGGCCAGTCTTGCCACAAACATAACACTTTCCCGGGAAGTTTCCCCCTCGCTGTCCCTGGTGGCCGTTACCATTCCTCCCCTGGCCATGCTGGCCCTGCTGAAACTGCTGTTGACCATTCTGACCCTGTTGGCCCTGATGGACGTTCGGACCTTGGTGGCCCTGCCTGAAACCTCCCTGTCCACTCCTGAAACCTCCAGATCTGAATCCCTTATGATCCCCCTGTTGGGAACCCTAATCACCCTGCCTATGCTATCCCTGAGCAGATTGTGCCCCGCTGGCACCATTTCCCCCAGTCCTGCCCTGATGGCTGGACTCTCCTGATCTCTTGCTCTCAGACATGTGAAAGCGGTGATCCTGGCAATGTAGTAATGCAGCGTTAACCACATCAGAATAAGTGGCCAACGAGAGATTCCCCAATAAATGATGACAGATCCTCCAAGTCAATCCATCTGTAAACTTCTGAATCTTTTTCTCCTTGGTCGGTATTTCATCCGGAACAATATTCAGTAGATTAGTGAATTCGGCCTCATACTCGGCCACAGTCCTTCCCTCCTATCTGAGATTCATTAACTTCCTCCTCATTTCCGTGTGAACGGCTGACGAAAAATACTTGCGGTCAAACCGCACCCAAAACTCCTGTATCGTGAGAGTATCTCTCTCCTCCCCGGTAGTAATAGACTCCCACCACTGCAGTGCAGATCCCACTAGCTTGAAAGTATCTAGTACCTGCTTCTGAACATCGGTGCACTCATACATACTCAAGTGCCTCTGAATGTCTTTCCTCCACTGACTTGAAACCACAACATCGGAGCTACTTGCGAACTCCGGTGGGTTCGCTTTTTGAAAAGCATCACGTACACGTTCCCAAGCAGACGGGAATGCATGTGCCTGAACTGGCGCGGCTACTGGAGCCTAGGGTGGTGCCTGCTATACAACTGCTAGAGCGGCATTTACCGCTTGGGCTACAATGGCTGCAACCTCAGCGGCATTCATGGTGCCCTCTACTGGTGTTGGCTGGGGCTCTGGCTGTGCATCCCTAGGAACCTGTGGTGCACGTCGTGGAGGCATCTGAAATAAGAGAAAGGTCTATAAGTTTGCAGTTATAAACCCAAAATAGCTGAAGAGCGAAGCATACATAAAAGAATACAACAATCCTAAAATATAGGGCTCTACATCAAAGAAAGCTCAGCGGAAACATAATAAGCCGTACAGATCCTAAAGGACACTAGAACTTGATGCTCTGATACCACCTGTGACACCCCGACTAATTAAATACCGGGTAGCTACTCCTTTATTAAATTAATACAAAATGTCAAGTTGGTCCAGTTAACAGCATCACTGTCGAAAACATTTTAATCATTACTAACCACCTAGTATTTAAAAAGTAAGATGTCAAATTTTAAATTAAGTCTGATTAACATACAATAAAAGAATTAGGAAAGAATATCATAACCATACACCATAAAGTCTAAATAAAGTAACCAACAAATAATATTAAGTCCGGAGTAAAACTCCTCACAACAATCCCACCACTAAAATAAATAAAACAGTATATCCTGAATTAATTACATGCCAACAATCTGAATAACTGAAATATGAAATGTCTCTAATAGAAATGGGCGACATGCCCTACAAATGATGAAAACTGAATAGAGTCAAGACAAAAGAAGCGTCTACTAGAAAGGCCCTGTAACTTCCACAAACAACTACAGCTCGTCACCTGAATGGAAATCCTATGCATGGTGTCCTTGTGGCTGGGCACCTAAAAGGTTTTTACAAAAATAGATTTGAAAGCAAACGGGTCAGAGCCCGAAAGTGGAGAGTATTTTAAAAATAGAAAGTTCTTTATTAACATTAAAACAATGAATGCAAAATACATGTTAGGACGTGCACTCACATGAAATACTCACCTCTCGACCAATTGTGCACTCCTAACGTACCGTACCCATCTAAGTGACATTCATATCTAACTAAACCGTCATAAGTTCTGCCCCTTTCTACTCGATTCCCATTATACATTCTAACGTTATCAATTAAATAGAGGCTTTACTTAAACTCGGATTCTCAATTATTAGCAATACAATTCACTACAGGTTATCCCTTCTTATTTTCTCAAAGAGTTACCATAATTATACTCACAATACCAACATGAAAGTTCTCATTATTTAAGCGTATATTATTCACTTCATGAATATACAATAAAAGCACCCGAGACTAAGCTGCGGTGCACACATACTCTGCTATCCATCCCGGTACGTCACGTACATAAGGATCACGCATTCCGAATCTCTCAGGAATCATTCTCAGATACCAACAATCACAAACAATGGAGGCGAACACAGTCACATCACATGGGTCACGCACATACCTACGCTCCCATGATCAACAGACTTATTAACTTCATAATAAGTCCTTCTCTGACCTATGTCCTCGAGGTACCAATCTATATCCCCCCCGTAGGCACACAAAGATTAGATGGTCCTAAACGAAAGCAAACCTCCCGTGATAGCAAGTATGGTAGGTATGTCATACACATAAAATCATACATACTAAACATGCACACATCTTAGTAATTACCATATTTTATTAGTGGTATACTTCTCATTCTTATACCAACTGTTAATGTCACACAAATTATATGCCCCCGGTTTATATGCATTTAAGTCATTAATTATCCTCGCATCGTGATTAGTCGCACGCGTCCTAATCGACAATTACCATTTGGTTTAAATAATTCTTCTATATTTTACTCATCAATATATCCCGAATATCCCAACTATATCAATTAGTCATCAAGGGAATGTTATCTCTACAATTAAACAAGGTTACGGGACACTGGAAATCAAATCAGGCTAAAAAGGCTAATCTGTCAACTCGTTAGAAGTCTCGTTCGAACGAGGTCGTTCGAACGAGAGTTCGTTCGAACGAAAGGGTCATCTAACGAACATCCAACTCGTTAGAAGGCAAACTGTCACCTCGTTAGAAGCTCGTTCGAACGAGCTTGTTCGAACGACCTGGGCAGGTCTTCTAACGAGATGACAGTTTCGAGCCCAGAATTTCCTATCTCGTTTTTCCAAATTCTCTTCTTCTTAAAACTCATCCAAAAATCATCCCAACAGTGTTTTAATGTTCCTAATCATTCCTAAACATACTTAGGCCGTACCTCAACATATTTATAGCGTCAAATCTTCCTAAACAACAAGAAATTATCATCAATCCCCAATTTTACCCAACCCTCATGAGTATGAACCCTAGAAATTTAAAGTCATCAATTTTACTTAATAAATCCGTTTTTGTATCATCAAAGTTGTATTTCTATTAGTATAATCACCCAATAACAATTCTACATGCAATCCCTATATCACAACCTGAATTTACAACTCCAATTTCATGGGTTTTTATAAATCTCCCAATACAATGCAATTATATAAATTTCTAAGCATGGAAGAAACATTCGCTTGAAATTAACGTAATTAAACCACTTGCCTTGGATTAATCATCAGAATTTGATGTTGACTGTTGAAGGTTACTTTCTCTCTCTCTACAAATTTCCTCCAAAGATGGTGATGGTGGCTAGGGTTTCCTCTTTGGAACTTCTCCTAACTTCTCCTATCACTCCCTTAGCCCTCTAATTAGTTTAGTGCTGGTAATGGGTTAGTGGGTTCCCAAATACCCTATTTTTAATTCCAAAAATTCGTTGGTCAAAATTCCCCAAATTATAAAATTACCAAAATACCCTTTTAAGTTGCCGGTGTGGCCCAAAAATGCCCCGGGACCCATACTAAACCCCCGTCTAGTGTTTTCTGACTATTTCGACCCTTCCGGACTCGTTGGCGCACTCAAAATGACCATACGGTTGATAAAAATAAAATTTACTTTTTAATTTAAATAATTACCTTCCTGACGCGACTATCACGCGCATTCTAACAAAATTTCCCAAATTGCCGTATTTTAGTCTCGCGACAATTTTAATATTTTCAATATTCATATACTGCCATATATACACATTATAATCAAATACCAACTCACATCTCGTTAGTATTTTATCCGGATTAATTCTCAATTAATTCACATTTAATTTAATTAATCCCATAAATAAATATCCATAAAAGTACGGGGTATTACAATCTCTTAAAAGCAAACTCTTTTTTAGAATCCCCTCGATAAATAAAGATTTTACTAAACCATTTGATAACTCTTCTTGGTGTTGATTTGATGAACAATCTTCAGTCTTTCAAATGTCATCAACTTCTTATCTTCGAATACGTGAAAGTAGTCATGAAGGTGCAGTATTATGTAATGGGATAAGCCAAATAAAAACTAAATTGAGAAATTATAAAACTTCCTTTTACAAATCATCCCCTTTGGTTATTTCGATACAAAACACAAATCGAAGCCAAATTGATCTCTAAGACTAACACAACTAATGCCCTCCCAAATCAAGAAATGAAATTGCATAAATGCATAAGTTTTCATCTTGTGCAACCATGAAATCAACATCAAGGTGGAATGACCTACCCACATGAGGCAAAAGAAATACGGTGACATGTACGAGTTTAAAAAATAAATAAACTTTCCCTCAATTTGTTCTCCCCCTTTTTGTCCGTAATAGATACATGAGTAGGATCTCAATAAGCACAAGTAATGATAATACAAAAGTCATAATGTGTTCTCCACTTATCAGACATACTATTTTGATATTTTTTTTCTTCAGTTTTTCGAGTATAAGGTATACAAAGTATATATAGGTACAAAAACACATAGTCACTATGGAATAACACTAAAATATTCGAATCGTAAAATACAGAATGTAATTGTGTGAACATTTTCCATAGACAAATAAATGTAACATTCACAACATAGGTGCACGAAGTCATGAGATGCTTCTAAAAAAAGAACTCAATTTCAACCTTAGGTGTAAAAACGTTGAATATAAATGAAATTGACTCGAGTTATGCAATATGCCATAAATTTAAATGATTATCAAATCAATAACGACAAAATATTTAATGCTTTTCAAGAGAGTCCATTGTGTAAACCCATTAATCTTCTACTTTATAATACCCTCAAAATATTTTTTATATATGAATTCACTCTCAAATATTTTGAAGATATCATAGTTCTCATATGTAGCGAAGAATCAATAAATATAAATTAAATGTCCTTGACACTTCTGTTTTTATGTGACGTTAATCTTTTTAGGCTCTTTTTGCAAATGGTGGCTTTTCATGCAAAGAGAATTTTGCTCTTTCATGCTTAACATAAATCAATATTTTTCGAGAAACAAAATTCGAATAATGGTTCTTATAAGCACAATGTAATACCCCGTATTTTTATGGCTTTTTAATTTGGGGATTTATTAAATTTAATTGAGATAAATTAATTTAATATTAATCCAGATATTGTGTTAAATATTTACTAGCGTGACGAGAGTTAGTAATTATTGGAAATTTGTTAATTTGTTGAATATTACTTATTAAGTACAGTAATATGTAGAATTGAATTTATTAAAATTGGCACGAGTGAATAATATGACAATTATGAAAATTAAGTCGAGACGCGCTTGTGTCGTGTCAGGACTAAATTAGTATGATAAAAAGTGAATAAATTATAATTCACCCGTACGGTCATTTTTAGAGCGCCAACGTGTCCGGAAGGGTCGAGATAGTCAGAAAAGTGTATCTGGGGATTTGGTTTGGGTCTCGGGACGTTTTTAGGCCTAATCGGTAATTCGGGAGGGCATTTTGGTAATTTCTATTTTTGGTATTTAATTACCTACGAAAATTAGAGAAGTATATCAGGTGTTAGAGGTTGTCTTCTAAGGTTAGAACCTACATATTTTACAGAGGCCATTAGAGGACGAAGGCGGGGAACTTCCTATGGCTAGAACCACCATAGTTGCACCACTTTCACCACAAATACCGCTAAAGTGTAGATCGGAGGAAGGAGAACACAACCACATCATCAAATCTCAGAAATTCAGACTCATATTCTCGAGGCAAGTATCTATCTTGCTTTTCTTTTAGTTATTGTTTTCTCCATGTTAGATTAGGATTGTTATATATATATTTCATAAAAGAATTTGAGAAATTTGAGGATTTAATCACATGTCTTAGTAGAAATAGATATATTACGGACATACCAATCACATGTAGAGGATAACCCACGAATTTGTATGAGTTTAGAAACAAGAAATTTGGAAAAAAATTAAAAGAATGAAAGTTTTATGAAAATTAGGGTTCTTGTTAAATATGGTGATTTACCCCATCAATTCAATACCTTTGATGAATTTGGACATGTTTCATGTAGGAAATAATGTATATAGGTATATGTAACTAGTAGTAATGTTGTTTGGGAGTTTGAGAATCGTTGATGGCGTTTTGGAATAATTTGGAAGATGAAACCCGTAGGTTGAAATTGCAGTTTCTGGGCAAGAATTGCTTGATCGATCGATCGACCCAAGAACATCGATTGATCGGCCCCCTTTCCTCGATCGATCGACCCCTCCTAGAAAACTTCTTATTTTCTCCTTTTTGTTTAATCTAGTTTAAATACGTGGGAACCCTTAATTATTATCCATAGAGTATAATGGGGTGTGAGGAGGACCAGTAGGGTCTAAATAGACTCCGTTGAATGAAATTTAATATGGGATGAAATTGTGGGTTAACGGGGAGTTTCGTTACACATTAGAGATTGTGCATAAGTTCGTTAATGAGTTGAGGGACTCGTGAAAGATTCAGACTAGAAGGTTAGAAAGGGTGTACCTACTGAAATCATAATTAATAAGAGAGAGTACTTCGAGAGATGAGAAGAAAAAGGTGAAATGTGTATAATTGAGAATAAAAGAGATAAATCCATTATGCGAGATAATGGGAAAAAATTGTACTAAGTACGGTTGATAATAATTATGGGTTGTGAGCGAACCCTACTGGAAAATGTGTATCTATATATGACCGTGTGACTGAGTACATATATTAAATACTTTATCTGTATTTAATTATACCCGCGCTACTTGTTATCACGGAGGATTTCGCATTAGGACAGTCTTATTCTGATGTGACCTTTAAGGGGGATATTGACTCGTACCCTAGAACATAGGATCCTTGGTACAGGCTATCCGAGAATGATAGTCAGACGGTCCTAAGAGATGCGAGGGTATGTGCTGACCTCTTAGTGACTTGGAACTATGCTTCGCCTCCATTTTTTGTGTATTGCGTTAATACAGTTCGAGAGTAATTTCGAACCAGTATTTCCCTTAGTATGAGAGATACGGGGACTTGATAGCAGAGTATGCCAGTACCATAGATTTTATGTGGGGTGCCATTAGTATATATATTATATGTGTAACTAATATATATACGTATATCTATATGGGAACTTTCTACTGTGCATATAAGTAGTTAAGTAATGAATAAATGTTTCAACTTTATTATAAGTATTCGTGAACTTTATAACATTACTGATTTGTCCTAAATAGCATAGAAAATCTTGAGGAGATTGATTTTCTAATCTAAATGTCATAACCTTACTTTTCACGTGGTAAAACCTTATGGAGAATAAGTTAGAGAGACTTACGAGATTTATTAGTACGTTAGGCGTGCACACTTGATGAGAGATGAGAATTCTTAAGAGAGTGCCGCATACTAACATGGTTGTTGCATTAGCGGTAAGCATTTTAAATACTTTCTAAACTATTTTAAAACTGTTTTACACTCGGGCTCTGACCCGTTTCCTATCTTTTTTTCTCTCTTGTATATATATGTATGTATTACAGGTGCCCAACCACAGGGGCGTCAGGCTTGGATCTTTGGACTGTCGACGTGCTGCAGCTAGTGTGAGAGTTGCAAGTCTTTGTAGTAGATGACTTCATCCTTGTTTTCTCAGTCATTCATTTAGTTCTCCTTCAATAGGGCATGTGTCGGCCATTTCCAGTTTCATATAGTTAAGAGAGATTTGTACTTTTGATTTATTTCATTATTCTGTTGTAGTTGGGATTACTTATGATTATCACTTTGTCCTGTAATTTGGGATATTTTATTTGGATTAATTTATCTAGCATGTTCTTTTATTTTGGATGGTTTGGTTTTAATACTATTAATTGTATTCGTGAAAATGGTTTCGTAATTTATAATAACAATAGAACTTAATTTATAAGATTAAATGTTTTGGCACTTGGCTTAATTATTTATTAGGTGATTAATAAATAAAAAAATTATTTTCGACAGTGATGCTAAGAATGAATCAACTGGACACTTTGAGATAATTTAATAAAGGTTTGATCACCCGGTATTTAATTAGGTGGGGTGTCACACACACCTTTTTTTTATACACTTGGTTCATTATTAAGCAGGACTGAGATGAGAACACCATATTCAACACATGATAAGAAAGTACAATGTTTAAAAAGTTCGTTTACGTGTGCAATAAAGGTGACAAAGAGTCTAACATTTAGATAGTAATCATCAATGATTAACGAAATGTTATCCACACATTATTAAGCACACTAACGAAATAAAGCCATGTCTCAAAGAACTATGAAAAAGTCACGTGAATGGATGGAATGTAGGGGTGATCCGAATATCTTAAATGTTCATCCATATACGATGAAAAATCCAAAATCCAAAATATTTTATCTTTTTCAAAAAATTTATCAAGAATAAAATCTCTTTCAATTTTTCAAATTTTTTCTTAAAATCAAAAATCTTTATGAAGTTTTCAACCTTTTCATAAAAATAAATAATCTATTTGAAAATTTTCAAATATATAAATAAGAAAAACATATGAATACAATAGAAATACAATCTAGCAATAGTGATACAAGATATGGACATGACAATTACTTATTCTAGAAACAAGTCTCGCCCTCAATCATGAGGCCCAAAGGAGTTATCTAAAGGAGAAGAGATCCTACGAAATTTCTCCATTAAATATTGTGATGTTCTCTACTTGCTCTAAAAAACTCTCAAAATCTCTATGGTGATGTGCGGGAGCATATGGAGTATCATGTGTGGGAGTGCATATGAAAATATGTGTAGGAACTCGAGTGGCAGTATATCGAGAAACACGCATATGAGAAACTCTTCCTAACTTAAAACAAAACTCTCTAAGGTGACATTTTCATTTTCAATGGGAACAAACATATATGATCTTGGGTCTACTTTGCTCTGTGACACCCCGCCTAATTAAATACCGGGTGATCAGTCATTTATTAAATTATAACCAAGGTGAACGGTTGGTTCATTCTTAGCATCACTGTCGCAAAATAACTTTTCAAATTAAACACCCTAAATAATTAAGCTAAGTGACAAAACCATTTTAAGACATCAATTTCCAAATTTAATTTAAAACCTTTCATAGTCCATGGTATAAAAATCACACAACAACTAGACTGAAAAAGATAATCCAAGCAATTTAACCATTCAACTAAATAATTCTAACTTTAAAACTTCAAGAAAAAAAAAACATCCTGACAGTAACAATCCCAAAGTATAAATACTGGAAATCAACGAAGCATAATCTCTGATAAAACCAACTGAATAATGGAAAGGGCGACACATGCCCAACTAGATAAAATAAACTAGAAGCGGAATCAATAATGAGGTCGTCTAAGCAAGAGGCCTGCAACTCCCACCTAAGATGCAGCACGTTCCTTCCAAAGGATCCTATGCAAGACGCCCCTGTGGCTGGGAACCTGTAATATATATATATATATATATATATATATATATACAAGAGAAAAGAGAAAATAGAAAATGGGTCAGAGCCCGATTGTAAAACAGTTTAAAATTAGTTTAGCAAGTATTTAAAATGCTTACTGTCTAATGCAACAATCATATTACTGTGCGACACTTTCTTGAGAAATTCTCACATCTCTTCTAATGTTCACACCTACCTCACTACTACTCCCAATAGTTTAGCTCAACTTAAGTTACTCATAAGGTTTCATGCCGACAATTTCTAGTAATCCGAAAGTTAATTTTTTTTTTAAAAGCAAATTTCTCACATAAACCTCATTTGATTATAAAGTTTCTCAGTATTGCCTCAAACTTTTCAAATTCTTGTATCCAAGTTGAAATAAATATTCATTACTTACCTACCCTTAGTCACAGTAGATAATTTCCCAATTTCAAGTTTATATATATATATATATATATATATATATATATATATATATATATATATATATATATATATATATAATCACTCATATAATATATATACTATCGGCACCCCACATAAAATTTATGGTGCTGGCATACTCTGCTATCAAGTCCCCGTATCACTCGTACTAAGGAAAATACTAGTTCAAAATCACTCTCGAACTGTATTAACACAAAACACATACAAATTGAGGCGAAGCATAGTTCCAAGTCACTAAGAGGTCAGTACATACCCTCACGTCTCTTGGGACCGTCTGACTATCGATCCGATAGCCTGTACCAAGGATTCCTATGTTCTAGGGTACAAGTCAATATCCCCCATAAAGGTCACATCGAGATAAGACTGTCCCGGCCTCGGTAACCTCTGTGATAGCAAGTAGCGCGGGCATGATTTTTACACGTATATAGTATATGTACAAACACAGTAATATATGTATACTACCATTTCCATTTCTAATTTAGGCACACCCACGACCTATACTTATGATATTTATTCTCATTGCACCTTACTAGGTTATCCCGTATAACGGTTTGTCTCTCTTATTCCTTTTTGGGATTATTCCCATCTTACTTCGTAACTCTTATGAAATCCTATCTTCCTAAGTGTAACTTCAGTAGGTACTCTTTTTATATTACGACGTAACTTTATTACGAATTTCATCCTTTAGACACACGTTCTCATTATTCCTTAAGTGTAAAACACATCCATTAAATGTAAATCTCCTCTTACATTAAAGGTTCCATTTTTATAAAGTCCTACTGGTCTTCTTTATATCCCAAAATATTCTAACAATAATGTCCAAGGATTTCTATTCATTCAAGTTGGAACAACCTATTTAAAAAGGGGAATGTGAATTTTCCAAGAAGGTTCGATCGATCGATGGAAGGTGCTCGATCGATCGATGCGTCGATCGATCGATGCTCCTGGGTCGATCGATCGATCAAGCAGGTATGACGAACTTCAGAATTTCCAGTTACGGGTTTCTTCTTCCAAAATCATCCAAACCAATATATTTGTCTTCAAAACTCCTAATAATTTATACTGCAAGTGTTATATCCTCAAATAAGTGGTATTCTACGTAAGGCATGCGAATTTTCATCATGTATAACGAATTAAGAGGGGTAAAATCCATAAAAATATCAAGAACCCTAATATTTTCTTTGTTTAGTTTCTTCCCATTCTTTTACCAGGTTTTATACTCCTAACTTAATAAAATTTCGTGGTTCAACCTCTACATGTGAATTTGAAGTCCAGAATAAGTCTTATACCTATATATCATGCAATTTTGGGTCTCCAAACTAGGCTTTTCTTTCACAAAAACTAGTCATAATCAACCCTAGACTAATATATTGAAGCATTAACTGAAATAGAGCAAGACAGATACTTGCCTGGGAATTCTTAGTTCAGATTAGTGGATAACATTTGTGTGGTTGCGATCCTCGTTGCGCGATCTAAAGTTTAGCGGCGACGACGATGCAAACGGTGTAGTTCTTAGCCTTGAACTCCTTGGAGAGCTTCTCTTCTTCCCTTCCAATGTCCGTTTTAGGTTTTTGGTTGTTCTAACCCTAGAAGACAACTCCTATTATCTGATATACTCTTAGGAATTTCGTGGGTTTTCATGCCTAAAAATGTAAAATGTCCAAAACGCCCTCCCGACGTGTTAATTAGGCCTAGAAACGCCCTGAGACCCAAACTAAACCCCCGGGTACATTATTTTGACTCTCTCAATCCTTCCGAACACATTGGCGCACTCAAAATGATCATACGGGTGATTTATAATTTATTCACTTTTAATAATGCGAATTTAATCCCGACACGACACAGGCGCGTCCCAATAAAATTTCCAAAATTATCAAATTAGATTCTCGTGATAATTTTACTAAATTCAATTACACATCTTACTTTACCAATAAAGTAATTTACAACAAAATTCCAATAATTACTAACTCTTACCGTGCTAGTAAATATTTAAATGATTTCTGGATTAATATTAAATTAATATCTGAAATTAAATTTAATAAATCCCCAAAATTAAAAGTCACAAAAATACGGGGTATTACATGCTCAAAACTTTTAGAACGAGTTTTCCTAGTTGTGTTAGGACGAGGGCCATATGGATCCATCACAAACTCGAAAGTCGGCTTCGGTGTGTCATGGAAAGTGGATGCACCGTCATAACCTATTCCTTTCCTCTCAAAGTTACCTAACGCGAAACGGAAGAGTATCCTTCTAACCTTCTTTGATGTGTCCTCTAAAGTGACCTTGACCTCCTGTGCACGTTTAAGATTAATCTCAAGTTGGGATATATGAGCTTCAATATTCTCACGAGACTCCAATGAAGCTTAAAGATCTCTCGTAAGACTAGCCATAATGTTGGTCAAATCGGTGTTTTCCCTACCTGCAATAATTAACTTCTCACACAAATAAACTTTCACCTTCTCGAGTTGAGCCACTGGCGCCTCACACTATCTTAAACTATTCACCATTTTCTCTAAAGCACACACCCTAAGACACAAATATTTATTAAGCTTCTTCATTTTTAAAGTCTCGGTGTAATGTTCACAAAAGGCTTTTTGGAGTCCACCTTCTCCCTCACTCAAGTTCTCTTCCTCACTCTCACTCTCTCTAGAAAGTTTTGAAACATCGTCGAGGCTCTCACGTTTAGAAATTTTCTCATCGGTGTGGAATAAACTAGCAATACTAATGTGACTGGACATGAATGTAAAACATGGTTCATGTGGTGATTCATCCTCAGAATTCACCGGCTCGACGTCACTATCACGAATAGTGGCCTTATGTGCAACTTTCTTTCCCTGTCGCTTTAGCCTAATGGGACACTCATTTGCCTTGTGTCATTTTCCCTCACATCCATAAAATCTCACCTCATCTTTCTCACAAACATTCTTGTCCTCATTGGCATTTTTATTTTTCTCAAAAATCTTTTCTTTGGAAGAATTTTCTTTGTTAAATTTAAGAAATTTCTTGATTTTTTTGCAAATATGGCAAGATCATTAAGTTCAAATCAACTTCTGAGTTAGAGTAAAAAAAATTCCCTTTTTCTTTTTGGACTATACTTTCAAAGCTACCCCTATATCCTTTTCTTTTTAGTTTTGGGAAGCATATCAATTTCATAAGTTTGAAGGTCTCCTACGAGTTCTTCTAACCTAAGAGTATCTAATATTCCTAATGAATTTAGGACATTGACTTTAGGGATAAAATGGGTTAGTGGGGATCTCAAAATCTTTTTCACAACTCTTATTTCAGGAATTTTCTCACCCAAATTAAAACTTGAATTGACTATGTCCGACAAACATGCATAAAACTCACCAAAAGTGTTAGACTCATTCATGGTGATAGTCTCAAATTGAGTGGTGAGATTTTGAAGCTTAGAATCCTTTATTGCATTAGTACCCTTGTGAGTGAGTTGGATGATATCCCACGCTTCCATAGATGTAGTGCACACCATGGTGTGGTGAAACTCGTTAGGGATGACAAATTCAGAAACATCAATTTTACCGTGAGAGTTGTAAGTACTCAATTTTAATTCATCATTAGTCCAAGAAGTAGCAGGTTTAAGACTTTTGACATTGTTGTTGGTCACATTGGGTGGTTTCCACCCTCTTTTACACATAATCCAGACTCTTTTATCAATAGATTTTAAAGCAGACCTCATCCTTGCTTTTTAGTATGCATAATTAGAACCATAAAAATCGGAAGCTTATTATACAAATTATTCATTAAATCCAAATTTCAAATATCACACAAAAATTTAGTGTAACCAATTTTGATACCAATTTGAAAAATTGATATCCCCAAAAGAATTCATAAATAAATTAGGATGACATGATATTTTAGTGCAAACCACTCTGATACCAATTTGAGAATGCGAATTCTGTGAATTTATTCGTATATTAGGCTAAACATATACAAATTCAAAATTTATCTTTATTTAATTTAGTGTGAATGTAATGATGATGTCCAAATTAAATAAACCAAACAAACCAAGCACGCGATGAAGTAAGAAAAAATCCCTTTCGAGCAAAACCTCTATTTCAATATTGTATCAGAATTGACAGACACTATATGACCTACAGATTACTTATCCCACTAAGTATAACGCGCAGTTCTTCAAGTCTTCTATAGATACGATACAGTCTAGCAGCGTCCACGGGAAGTGGTCTTCCCTCGGTATCCACTGATCAACCTTCTTCTTAGAAGTAGAGACTCTGCTCCACAAATTAGTAGTAGAGAAAATCTATATAAAAGTCTTTGAACAAGGAATTTATTCTTCTTGATTTGATAAAGTGATCTCTAAACTTTCAAGGGGTTTAGATAAAAAAAATGGTAGAGTTTGATCACAAAGGGAACTCTAAAATGACTTGAAAAAAGGTCAAAATGAGTCTTTAAAACTCTAATCCCGCATCTCTATTTATAAGGAAATTTTTTGCAAAAGTATAGGCATTAGAGATTTGTATCAGATTTGATTGAAAAATAAAAATTTGTGTGCTCATTCGAATGACTTGGTACCTCGTTCGAATGATGTACCCTTTTTCATTCTATCAAACTTAGATCATAACTTCAAACAACATTCCAGTGCTTGACCAAAAGGCGTCGCTTCAGATCTCATTCAAACGTGAAAATCTCATGCTAATGACGTACCCAATCTCGTGTGAACGACATCCAACAAAACTTTAAACGACATTCCAAAACTGACCAAAAGGCAACGTTCCAGATTTCATTTAAATGATGGAATCTCATTCTAACGATACTATATAAACTCGTTCGAACAATCTAAAATCTTGTTCTAAAGAGCCGTCGAAATTTTCAAAAAACTTTTAAAATATTTTGAAAAACCTTTTAAAAGAAAACTCTTTTTAAGAATCCCCTAGATAAATAAATATTTTACCAAACCACTTCATGACTTTTCTTGGTGTTGATGTGACGAACGATCTTTAATCTTGCAAATGTGATTAAATTATTGTCTTCGCACACGTAGAAGTAGTCATGAAGGTGTAGTAATGTGTAATGAGATAAGCAAAATAAAAAGTAAATTGAGAAATTATAAAACTTACTCTTACACTCTTCAACCACCGCCAGACCTGACCTTTCACTCACCCCTTATAACACCCCCTATTTTCCAGGAATCGGGTGGACTTGACTCAAATAATTTTTATCATTCTCAGTTTTAGAAATACATGATTAAATAAAATAAACTATCCGTAACAGTAATATGAACGATGAAAATAAATAAAATAACATAATAACTACAGTCCCCAAATGGAATCATATAGTTGAATAAATCTACACAGTAGTGGTTTGTCTCGAAATCGAATCAATAAACAACTATGGAATCCACTACGGAGCCATAAAAATATCTCCGAGTAAATATGAATAATTGTAGCATATGATACAAATGGAAATACTAAAATGAAATGACAAATCCTACTTTAAGGATAGATAGTTACGTGATCAACTAAAATGCAAGTCTGACTGCTCAATCCTGATGTTCTGGGTTACGACCAACAATTTGCAATTTCAAATATGACTAATTTACATATCATGTCAACTCGTTGGCACTCACATTCATAATACCTCCCCTCACATGTCCTAATGTATAATGTAACTATAATTCCAACTACTCTAGTCATAGCTACAACATGTGAGTCCAGGTTCTAACATTATAAAGTAAACTACCAAACTCCATCCTAATGCTATAGCATAGTAGTATAACTCTAGATATATATCCAGAGTAACAACCATACATAATACCCATATACTATATTTTACTAAGCTATATAACAACATCACAATTATAATAATATCACAAAAAAACCACGTATGAATATGTCCATCATGTGACTAGATACAATTATATAATACCACACAAAGTCTCTAACCTTCATCAAAACACCCCCAAGTTCCTGTAACAAGGCATCAATATACACCAATGAAGGGATTATTAGTCTAATATGCTACGTGTCTTGACATATGGCATTGAGAGATCAGGGAGAAGTCGTTCGAAGATCATGGACCTGCTAATGGAGAATCAAGAAAGATGATGATTGGATATTATGGAATATAAGTTTGTTGTTATTATGTCACTTCAAAGATAAGATCAAAGCTAATAATTAATCATCATAAGGAAGGTCTAGAATTGTAGGACACTTGTATCTATAAATAGTGATTACCCTAATGGTTTGGGTATGATTGAACACACTCTTGTAGCCACGCCTTGGACTTTCATCTATCAACCTTAGCACTCTGTTTATCTTTTATTTTCTCTATTAATAATGTTTATCCTCCCTTTCTCGTGGATGTAGATAGACCAATATGTCAAACTATATAAACTTGTGTGTCCTTTCCATATTGCACCTATATACTAGGGCCAAATTTTAATATTGCAATTGGTGGGTCTGCTATCCCCTTGTGACACCCCGACTAATTAAATACCGGGTAGCTACTCCTTTATTAAATTAAACCAAAATGCCAAGTTGGCTCAGTTAATAGCATCACTGTCGAAAACATTTTATTATTACTAACCACCTAGTATTTAAAAAGTAAGTTGCCAAATTTTAATTAAAGTCTGATTAACATGCAGTAAAAGATTTAATGCAAGAATAATATCACCATTCACCATAACGAAGTAATAGAATAACCATCACAAGATATAAATAAATCCGGAGGACAAACTCCTCACAACAAACTCCACAACTGAAATGAATAACTAAATACTGAATACTGAATCAATACATGCCAAAGTCTGAAAAACTGAAATGGAAAAGTCTCTAATAGAATTTGGGCAACATGCCCTACAACTGAAGAATACTGAATATGGAATCCAAATGGTAGAAGCGTCTAAAAGCAAATCCCTGTAGCTTCCACAAACAGCTACAGCTCGTCACCTGAATGAGTATCCTATGCATGGTGTCCTTGTGGCTGGGCACCTAAAATGGTTTTACAAAAAAATAGATTTGAAAGCAAACGGGTCAGAGCCCGAATGTGGAGATATTTCAAAAACCTGCAAGTGCTTTAAAAACATTTAAAACATTAAATGCAAAGTACATGTTAGGACGTGCACTCACATGAAATTCTCACCTCTCGTCTAACTGTGCACTCCTAACGTAAGTACCCATCTAAAATGACACAAACCACTAGCTAAGTGACATCATATCTAGCTAGACTGTCATAGGTTCTACCCTTATTACTCGGTTCCCATTAACATTATAACGCTCGCAATTAAATAGGGGCTTAACGTAAATTCAGGTTCTCATATAAAAGTAATACAACTCGTTATAAATTATCCCTTTTATGTTATTCCATAGTTATACACACAATACCATATGAAAGTTCTCATTTTACTAAGTGTATATTTTCCACAACATAAATATACAATATAAGCACCCCGAGACTAAGCTGCGGTGCACACATACTCTGCTATCCATCCCGGTACATCACGTACATAAGGATTACATATTCCGAATCTCTCAGGAATAGTTCACAGATAACAAAAATCACAAATAATGGAGGCGAACACAGTCACATCACATGGGTCACGCACATACCTACGCTCCCACGATCAGCGGACTTATTAACATCCCAATAAGTCTTTCTCTGACCTATGTTCATCGAGGTAACCAGTCTAAATCCGGGCAACACAAGGATTAGAGGGCCCTAAGCGAACGCAAACCTCCCGTGATAGCAAGTATGGTAGGTATGTCATACACACAAATCATATACCAATACTAAGTAAGCACACATCTTAGTAATCACCGTAGTTTAATTGTAGTACTTATCGCATTCTCGTACCAACTTAATATATATACAACTTATTAGGGCTGTAAATCGGGCTGGGTGAGCCGGGCTTGGGGTTGCTCAAGCTCGGCCCGAACTCACTTACCCATGCTCAAGCCCGAGCTCGGCCCGAATTACTTTTTCCCACCTAGGCCCGAACTCGGCTCATATATATTACGGGCTTCGGGCCCGATTTCAATTTTTTTTGTTAAAAAAGTTTGAATTAATTTTTTTTTCTTGTATTTCCATCATGGACATAATTACACATTAAAATCTAATTGATATTTCATGAAATAAAATATATAATTATGAAATGTATTAAATTAAAACGAAGGAAATAAGAGTGAAAACCTACAAATGCTTATTAAATTTCATACATTTAGCAAAATTTGATCACTAACAAAAGCCTATTGTGACTTGAGCAATTATTAAATCAAATACCCATAATGAGAATAACAATAAAATCACAAAATTGAAAATCACATGTAATCTAATGTATTATGACAAATGATTTTTTTTTAAAAAGTCATAAATGAAATAAAAGAACGAAACCTAATTAAACAATGTTAACATAAATATGTTATATTATATAAATTATTTATTATTTATTTATAAATATGAAGTTCGGGCTTCGGGCCCAATTCGGGCTTGGCGAGGTTCGGCTCAAGCTCGGCCCGAAATTCATTCGGGCTTGAAATTTTGGCTCAGGCTCGGCTCGGCTCAAACTCAAATAAAGCTCGGCCCGAAAATAGCGGGCTTCGGGCCTCGGGCGCTCAATTTACAGGCCTACAACTTATATAATCCCGGTCCATATTTCTACGCGCCATAATTTATTCTCACGTCGTAGTAGGCACTCACGTCTCGACTCAAATGTTTATTTGATTTGATCCACACTTGTATAATTTACTCCTCATTATAACCCAAATGTCCCAAGTATACTAATACACCATCAAAGGAATGTTATCTCTATCCTCGAACAAGTTTACGGGACTCCCAAAATCAAAACAGGCCAAAAAGGCCTAAACTGCCAGCTCGTTAGAAGTCTCATTCGAACGAGGCTGTTCGAACGAGAGTTCGTTCGAACGAACTGGGCTATCTTACGAGATCTCGTTCTAACAAGATTATCGAACGAACATCCCTCTCGTTAGAACCCCAAACTGTCAACTCGTTAGAAGCTCGTTCAAACGAGCTCGTTCGAACGACCTGGGTAGGTCTTCTAACGAGTGACCAGATTCAAGCCCAGAATCCTATCTCGTTTTCCCACCAATTTCTACTCCTCAATACTCCTCTAAAATTTGTCCCAACCGTGTTTTAAGGTCTCTAATGAATCCTAAACATATCAAGGTCACATACTAACGTGTTTTAAGGACTCAAATCCTCCTAAACCTCATTAAATCATCAAGTCTCTTCACTTTTCCGCAAATTTTCAAGAACATAAACCCTAGAATTTAATATCATCAATTTACTCAATTTAGATCCATTTTTGTTACATCCAACATACATTAACATCAGGGTAATCATCTCTATACGATTCTACATGCAATTTCTTCTCAAAATTTAAGTTCTAAGTCCAATTAAAATGGGTTTTTATTAAACTCCCAAGAACAATTTGATTTATTGGATAGTCTAAGCATGGAAGAAGCATTTACTGCATAAAAACGTAATTTAAACCACTTGCCTTGATTTAATCTCAGATTTTGATGACGATTTGATGAAGCTCTCTCCCTCTCTTTCTGCAGAATTCCTTTCTATATCTCTCTCTCCAAGCTTTCTTCTCCAATGGCTATGGTGGCTAGGGTTTGCTTTGGGAAATATTAGAAAACCTAATTCTAATAACCTACGTAGCCTTCTAGGTTAATATGGGTTGTTAATGGGTTAAGTGGGTCTATTCCCAATCAGATAAAAACTCTTAATTTTCGTCACTTTTAATTCCCAAAAATACAAAATTACCAAAATACCCTTTATGTTGCCGGTATGGCCTAAAAATACTCCGGGACCCAAACTAAACCCCCGGCTAGTGTTTTCTGACTATCTCGACCCTTCCGGACGCGTTGGCGCACTCAAAACGACCATACGGTTAATAGAATTTAAATTCGCTTTTATAAATAAAATAATTATAACCTGATGCGACTGTCACCCGCGTCCCAATAAAATGTCCAAATTGCCGTATATCAATCTCACGACAAATTTCATAATTCAATATTCATAAATCATCATATATACTCAATATAGTCAAATACCAACTCACATCTCGCTAGTATTTTATCCGGATTAATTCACAATTAATTCTCATTTAATTAATTAATCCCAAAATAAATATCGCCAAAAATACGGGGTATTACACCCCTATAATTTATCTCTGCTGGTGGGAAAGTGATTCGAATCCCCACCACTGGAAAATATCATCCCTTATACAATATAATTGCCCACAAGTCTTACTTCACATGTCAAGAGTCGCATCCAGTTTGAGGTACAAATTGTAAAGAGGGTGATAAGCACCAAAATTTGTCATATTTTACACCTTACTATCTCATTTTAATTTCTAGTTTACTATAATATTGTATTAATGTTATCAATTATTAATTTTGTGTATTAATGCCCATTTGCGATAAATAGATGCTTAATTATACGCAATTGCGGTAAAAATGTGATCAAGAGCGTACATACAATTTTCTAATGACCCGAGACACCAAATACCCTAATAAACCCCGTTGCAAACTATTTTCCAACCTTCTCCTATTTTCACCTCCCTTACCCTTATACCTATGTGTGTGTGTGTGTGTGTGCGCGCGCGCGTGTGTATATATAGGTATGTTTATGATATTTATAAATATAATGTATATTTATGTGATTTAATTAGCATGTATTTTACTTTATCTTTATTTTTATTTATTTATTTATGCATAGTATTAATATAACTATTTATATTTTATTATAATATTGAGAAGTGTGTTATATATACTATTATTATATATTATAATATGTTTGTGTACAATTTTATATTAAATTACTTATATGTATATTATTGGTATGTATATATATTCAAAATTATATATGTATATATATATACACACACACACACACACACACATAAATATACTCACACATAGCCTTATGCCTATTCTCTGCGGTCACCACACTCTACTCTCCATTCCTTCCACTCACACTCCGTTACATCACCAGCCTCTCCTTAACCTACACGCTCAGTTGCCCCTTATCCCCATCTCACTCTCTTTAGTACACACTCAACATACCTAAACCAACCAAAACCGAACACTACACCTCAGTTAATTCTCTTTCCCTTACTTGATTACATCAAGTCCCTTCAAATCGACATGAAACTCCTCCACATCACACACCCCCTTATCACCCCACGCTCCATCTCATTTCCCTCTCCTCTCTCACACACATTATCCATTTCTCCTCTCACATACTCGCTTATTGTACTACCTCTCATCAACCCCCAACTCATATTTTCCTCTCTTCTCTCACTTACAAACTCTCTAGTTCTCACTAATCCCAGTCATCCACCTTGTTTACACCATATTTGATTGGGTTCATCTTGTGATGCTTTATGACACGCAGCTAGATGATGGGGAAGTTAGTGGCGGTTATGTGGTGGTTTTTACAAAAAAATTGGTGAAAGTAGTGGGTAGTTTAAAATGGTTATTTATTAAATTCGAAATAAAGGTTGTTTGGAGGCAAGTATGAGTAGTTATTGTAAAAAATTAATTCGAATTCATATCGAAAATTACTTGGAGCCTAAATTCAAACCGGAAGTTACTTGGAGCCAAAAAGAGTTTGTTATTTCATACAATTATAAATTCATCCCTTCATGAAGACAAAAATAAGACTCCCTTAACAAAATACATTTACTCGTTTCACCCATCCTTTTTATTTTATTTCCATTTTATTTTCATTTATTTACAACATTTCTTTTCTTCCAAATAGTTCGTGAGGTGGATTGTAACTCTCTTTACATTTTATTAAAAGTTTCATCGCCTTTACAATTTTACTTTTATTAGTGTAATCTTATCTTACATTTCTCAATATAATTGTTTCTTTTATTGCATTTACATTTCTTTAATTTTGAAGCTTTACTTTAATTATAATTTATGCCAATTACTTTTACTACTTTAGTTCTAGTTAATCACTTTAATTTACCATTCACATCAAAGTCTTCCCAAAGGGAAGTACAAGTCTTCTTAACTGAAGAATTAAACGGTATACAATCGTTGATTATCATAAGGCTATGATAATTAATTGGTTAACAAGATCATAACCTTGTCTGACACGCTCACAATTAATTAAAATACATAAGCCAATCCAAGTGACACAAACAGGCATGCCCGGTGGGATGATATATATATATATATATATATATATATATATATATATATATATATATATATATCACGACTAAAGCACAAACTGTCGAAATGACAGAACGAGTTTTTTATATTCAATATTTGGTAAGTGATAATTTTCAATGGTGTATGAGACATATAATCAAAAGCCTCAACGATTTGTCCCAAAGTTTACTTCATCTTGCTAAAATTATTTGTAATTCGGGTGTAATAGTCATTGTCACACCAACATTCTACAAATAGACTGTTTTGGAAAAACTATTGACAGAAAATTCCACATAATTGCAAAAAAAAAATGTGATGATGATCCTAAACCCTTGGAAGATAATCAAAATATTCAAAAACTCGAGGGGTCCAAAAAGCTGGTGTTCAAAACAGATTTTGGCAGAAAAGAAAATCTTCACATATATGTAGAGTTTCAGCTAAAAATTACCTGGAATATGTTCTTCGAAGACAATGATAATCTCAGCCATGCCCTATGATGTTTATCATCCGAATTGACTCCCATGGATAGTGAATGATAGTGTCGGTTGGTAAAAATTGGGTAGGATATTATTTCTGTGATATTTATGAACCAATTGGCTTGAAAAATATGGATCTATGGTCATAGGGAATGAATCTGAACACCAATAATTGGAATCTTATTAGCTTGATAATATCCTCAATTTCATTTTTGGGTTGTGTAGTCACCAAAAACGTCTTTGAGTAAAATGATCGTAACTATCGTTACAGAAGTCCAAATAACAAACCTATTTTTTCATTAGAAGCTTGGCTTCCACATCATTCTTTTGGTGTATGTCTCATTTTTTAGTTTAAAATACATAGATAATTTCATGCTCGAGAAGTTAGTCTAAAATTTTGGACTATTGCAAGGTTTTGTGTTGTTACCAAAACACGTTTCAATAAATAGTTATAACTCTTTTTATAAAGGTCCAAATGATGAACCACTTTTTGAATTGGAAACGTAACTTCCATATCTTATTTTTGGTGTATGGTTAGTTTTCTAATTCAAAATACAAAAATAAGTCCAAGCTTGGGAACTCGAGATAAAATTCTTGGTTGTTACAAAAATATTTAGTAAACTTCGAAGGTCAATAATGTTGCATTTGTTCAGCATCCCTTTGTTTGTGTGGTTTTCACTTCGCTTGGTTAATCGGTTTGATTTTAATTGCGAGTATTCTCGGCAAGGTTATGTTCTTGCCAACTAAAAGATCTTTGCCTTATGATAATATTAGACGATTGTGTGTCATTTGATGCTTCAATTAAGAAGACTTATGCTTCCTTTAGGGAAGACTTCGATGTGAGCGCTAAATTATTACGAATAACTATAACAAAAGAAGCTATAAAATGCATAAACTAAAATAAAAGTATAGATTTGAAATAAAAGAAAATTAAATGCTTGAAAGTAAAGGATTACACTATAAAATGTAAAGCAAGAAAGTAAAAGAAACCAAATATAAAGGTAAGAAACTTTTAATAAACATGAAATAAAGTTACAATATATCTTACAATCTACTTTGAATGAAAGAAAAGCGGTAAATAAACCAAAAGACAAGAAATTGAAAGGAAAGAAAGGATAAAACGAGTAAATATAATTTTTGTTGAGGGAGTACTCTCTTACTTTATATTCTCATTGCCTATTTATAGAGTTTCTTGCCATGCAATGTAACTGTCTGTGTAATAGCTGGGTGGTTATTCATCCCAATTGAGTTTTTCCTAACTAGGTGCATTATTGCTCATATAAATGTTACTCAATGCTTAAACCTCATCCAAAGTTTTGACATGTGCCAGTCGTTTAACTTTTTTTTTTGTTATTAATACCACACATTTTATGCGGCTATAATGTACATTTAATAATACATAGCATTATTTCATTGGACGATAACTGTATTCATTAACATACCCCCGCACTATTTATTTTTTGGTAAAATTTTATTAGTAAAATGTTGTCTGTCCCATTCCACTCTACCACGTTCGTGTCATCATAACTCCTGATCACACGATGCCTATATATCGTCCATTGGCAGTGAGATGTTCTTCACTTTAGTCCATTAGTGTCTTTAAACTCTATTACCATCGATGTAAACCAGCGGGGGATCAATAATATCACCCTTAACTAATTTTTTGATAATAAGATATTCACCACTTTAACTCAGAAAAGATTGGTTGTGTCTTTTATGAAATTCATATTCCACCATGTCTTGGTGGGTCTGACTCTAATGTCACTGGGCTAGTTATTATAGTCTCGGCTCCTATTATGTTAAAGAAGAAAATTTAGATCATATGGGAATTGAAGATGATGATGTCCCTAGAGTTGGGGTTTCAGAGTATAAACCTAACTATATACTTTAAAATTCTTCTAATAACTATGGTACACGTCCCACCATAGTTCATGAAGTCCATCTTCTAACTTTTCCTCTTGGACATGTATATGATGAGCCTGTTTTTCCTACTCACAATTCTTCAGCCATTGGTCATGAGCATGAATTTATACTCCCTTTCTTTACACTTGAGTTTCAAGCGTAAGTGTTTTTTCCCAACTTCACGAGCCATTTACTCAGAGAACATGCTTGATCGAGGCCTAACCAACCCTATTTTCCTTTTAGTACTTAAAAAAGGGAGTATTTGAGCTTATGGATGCATGTCATCACTCATCGTATTAACTTCCAAGGTATGGCTCTAAGGATATCCATAACCCTAGTCATGCCTATGTTTATCCTTCTTCTTATCGCATCGTCGATGGCCTCTACACTTCTTATTCCTTGGTTGGTGCTAGTTTTGACATAAATGCCTTTGAAATATTGGTGAGTGAACTAGCTTTTCCACTATTCCCATTTACGATATGGTTATTTTCCCATACTGATCTGGAGACTTAATTAGGGATTTGGAGAAAATTATTCAAGATGGTGTGATCATATAACACCATCACTCAGTCGTCCATTGCTAATAATGATGACAAAGATTTTCAACTACTCCAAGACTTTTCTCGTCTCTCTCCATGGGTACTCCTCAAAGATTACGTTCTCAAAAATCTACTCTAGGCGATGTTGATTCTTCCGAACTTTTAAGACACTCCTTCAATACTAAAAGCTAAAATTTCTATTTTCCTAAAATCTTATCTTTCTTTCTATAAATAGCTGATACACCATGAAACGGGTTAAAAAATTACAATGGACACATGGCTCTTTATGGTGATCTCTTTAATAAGGCGAGTTGCATATCGAAGGATTGGAAGGATTTTTCTTTGGTTTTTAAGAGCGAGGTGACCCTAAAACCTATGGATTTGATAATATTTCTCCTGAATAAACTTCCCTTAGATTGCAACACTTGCATAATGAGGCCAATAAGATAATTTGGACAGACACTGACAACTTTAACATACACACACTGCCCTAGGCATGCGTGATGATTACGTTGGGCACGAGAGCCCAGTTGGTGACACATGTTAAATTCGATCTTAGAGAGAAAAATGTTACAAATCAATCTCTTCGGTGGGAGCCGAGAAGAATTTGAGGCCGACGACATTCTCTTCGGATAAAACTTCACTTACTCAAATTAGCTCTCAGCAGATACTCCCAAGGCACAACCCTTCATTGAATCTGTCGTATTCCTCAATCATTAATAAAGTATTGGGGGCTTTTGTTATAACATATATATGGTGTGATTGTATAACCGATTATAATGCGATAGATGGATTTTTTCCATAGCATGAAAGAGGTCGACTCAGACTCAATTTTGTCATCCAACGCATTCTGCTCAACCCTAAAATCACAGGTAGTGAATTTAGCCCCCTTGGTATACAACTATTGGTAGTTTTAGTTAACACCGTGTAGTGAAGGATAATAGGTAGTGGAACTGACGTCAGCAGAACTAAACAGACATACATATCCTCCACTATTGATGGGCAACGTGTACCCATCCCATTCTCCTAATAAAACATGTAAAGGTGTACCTGCCTAATCTGTAAATTCATGACACCTTTCACCTAATATTATTTTTCTCTATTACTCTCCCTCTCTCTATCTCTCCACTCATAACATGTATAAATATGGGACATGATCACCTATGGTGGGGAGATTGAGAGACAAATTCCTACTATTACGCTGCCTGCTTCTAGAGTAAAATAGAAGGCCTATAATCTTTTACTCTTCCATAAATTTTATCCATTGAATCTAATACAAATCATTACTGCACTTGTGGATGTAGGCATGATAATGAATCGAACCACGTAAACTTGGTTTCCATATCTATTCTTTCATCTTATCTCTAACTCACTTATTTTAGAAAAACATATATATGATTATTCTCTCTTTATCTATTCTGAATCTAAGACTAGTGTACTTATCTAAGATATAAATCCATACGCTAGTTTTAGGCATTAACAAATTGGCATCGTCTGTAGGAATGCATTGACAAGCCTGCCATCACCCCCTAATGATATTTACTTGCTTTAGATGCAAACTTTACTTGGTTCATATCCAAAAGGCAAGCATTTACTTGCTTTAGATGCATTTATGTAGTTAATTACCTTTATTGTCAAATTAAAGTTAAATCTTAGATTAAAATATGTAAACTTTGATAATCGATTGAAGAGATTAAATTATGTTTCATCACTAAGTTTTAATTAAGAGTGATTGATGATTAATAGATGGGAAATTCATAGTATGATTCTGGTTTTATGAGATTGAACATGAGAATATTGATAGGTTGTTAGATTAATGAAATTCAAGTTTAATTAATTTTGGCTTTGATTGAATTGAATCATGATTAGGAATCCTTATGCTTAGATGATGGATTCAGGTTCAATTTGATGTTAGAATACTTCTAGGTTGATAAGATATTGATGTGGGGTGTTAATTTTATGTTTGGGGAGGTTGGGAACTCCATTTGAGGGTTTTGGAGGAAAAAACCGCAAGGAAGAAGACAATTGGCAGCCCAACCAACCGAATCGGCTCGTTGGGGGAGCAAATCAATTCAGTTCGGTGGCTTGCCCAGATTCTATTTACCCACTATTTTGACCCATGTGAGTTTGGGGAATGAGAATAGGGGCTTCCGGGAAATAGTGGGACTACTATGGAATATTTTTAGGGTTTGGTACGTGTGTTAGGCCAACGGATTAATGGGTTCGGATGAGCTGAACTGATAATTCAAGTGAGTGAACACTTGTATGTATAATCGGACTTCGGGATTGATAGACTAGTACGCTGTGGGACTTATGTATGAGGTCACTACTTTATATATATACATACTAGGGTGACTTGTATATATATATATATATATGTGTGTGTGTGTGTGTGTGTGTGTGTGTGTGTGTGAGTGTGTGTGTGTGTATGAGTAATTGTTGCTTGATGGTATTAAACATACCTACTCGATAGTGCTATTGATAAGAGGTTGCACATAGTGGTCAATCCACCCTAGAGTTGACCAACAATTGTTGGATTGATTTCGTAGGTCATAGTATTATTTTATGGCCACTATTCGTTTGTGAGGATAGGTGTTAGTTTGGAGACTGGTCAAGTGCGATGTAGTATGGTTGCGATCCCTCAGACGCATGTTTTTAACCACCTCCGTTATTTGTGTTTACATTTTAGGTTCGGTAGTGAGATTTCGACCCAATGGCTCAGTGTGACGCGCGATATGTCTGGAGCCTGATAGCACACGAGGGATGCATCTCTAAGGTCTCATCTCTGGAGATGCGGTTATATGTATATAGTGAGTGATATATATGTATGTGTACAAGATATTGTGTATATATCTATTTATATCAAGGGTATAGCTATGCTATCATATTGTGTGAATATTTATTTTTAGTATGAGTGTAGCCATGCTATTATATCGTGAGTACCTCTATTTATAGCAAGTGTGTAATTATATTATTTTTTATAAAAGTATACCTGATGAGGGTATCATATGGTTAGCTAATGGTGATGATTAGCGGGATGGGCTTTGATAACAATTGTTATCGTAGTTAGACCGGGTTACATAATTAGGATAATAAAATAAATGCACTAGGTTTGCAATGTAGATGAGAGGTGAGGTGTTCATCTCATGTAAGTGCGACCGATAAATTAATTGTGATTGTAATACACTATGTGTTTTAGTTATTTAAAGAACTTAAATACTTGTAAAATATTTTCAAACGTTTTCAGGGTTTGACCCACGGGCAAATATCTTTTCTTATTTTCTTTTTAAACCCTAGATGTGTAGAAAAAGTAGTATGGACACCAGGGGTAGATCTTTTTTACCATCGTAAGAAGTAGTTGTGGATGCTGTTGGATTTATTTATAGGTTATTCAGTCGTTTCCATCTAAATAGGATGCAATTTCATTTCAGTATTTCCTTCTGGCGTGTTGTCCGTAGTTGGATAGGTCTTTATTCATATCGGAGATGTTTGTTTATTTATTAGTAGTCAGTTATGTTAGATGGTTATTTGTAGTGGTCGATGGTTTATTCAGTTCATGATTATTTATTTATGTTTGTGAGTTACTCTGTTCATTTGTATCTGTGGTTTTATTCTATTTTATATTTTATTACTCGTGGCAACAGTGATGCTGAGAATAAAAAATCATACTGGATTACTGTTTTATTTTAATAAAGGATAGTTCACTTGGTATTAGAATAGGCGGGGTGTCATAGGTTTCTCCAAAAATAATTTATCTGGTGTGCTATTTCTGCATGATGATTCTCTGATCGTCACTATGGTGGTACACAAGAGCAGGTTTGAAAGGATCCTAGTTGACAATGTCAACTCAACCGACGTCCTCTTCTAGATCTGTTTTCAAAATCTAAGGGTGAATGATAGAAAGTTGGATTCATACCACTGACCACTTATAAGATTTTCAGGGAAGAAGGTTTTCCCCTTAGGAACCATAGAATTGGAAGTCGTGGTCGATAACTGGTCAAACTTTCAAACATAAAAGATCTATTTATTCATGATGGATGATAGCGTACATTCGGCTCTAACATCATTTTCAAAAGGGCCACATTGAATAAGTTTGAATCTGTCCCATCCACCATTCACTAATGCCTGAAGTTCCCCACCAATTATGGAGTTAGTGTAATAAAGGGAAATCAAGCAGAAGCTCATGAATGATATTACACATCGATGAAACGGGAAGAACAAAAGAAATCAACTACGACTTATTATATCGATACACTGGATCCTTGAGATGAAGATAAGATAGTCAAGGGCCAACTAATTGAGGAAATAAAGAAGGTGATACTAGATGATGAACACCCAAAGTGGACAGGCTAGATCGGCTTGTCACTGGATCCTACTTTTTAGGAGGAATTAGTTGGATTCTTGAGAAGGAGGACTAACGTGTTTTCCTGGAGCCATGAATACATGCCATGCATAGATCCGAATTTCATTTGACACAATCTCAACATAATAATGGATTCAAAACCGATAAAACATAAATATTATGTGTTCATATAGGAGAAGAGCATGGCATCTAGGAAGAAGTAGATAAATTATACAAGGCAGAGTTCATCAAAGATGTAAAATATTCGAAATGGCTCTTGAAAGTTGCCATGGTTAGAAAGAAGAATGACAACTGGCGCATGTGTGTAGAATTCACAGACCTCAATAAAGCTTGTCCAAAAGATCATTATTCACTACCCAAGATTGACCAACTGGTTGATGCTATAGTGGGGGAAGATCTCCTCAGTTTTATGGACGTCTATTTAAGGTATATCCATATAAAGATGAAGCCGAAGGATCGGGAGAATACCTCCTTCATCACTAGCCGAGGTACGTATTGTTGCAATGCTATGCCTTTGGGGCTAAAAAATGCTGGAGAAACATACCAAAGGCTAGTGAATAAGGTCTTGGAAGATCAGATCGATAAAACCATGGAGTTCTACATTGATAAAATGTTGATAAAATGCAAGAAAACTGCCGACCACATCAGCGATCTTGGGCGGACTTTCGACCAATTGGAAAAATACAAAAATGAATAGCTTAACCCATCAAATTCCATTTTTAGGGTTAGAGAAGGAAAATTCCTTGGTTTTATCGTCAACCAAAAAGGTATGGAAGCAAATTCAAATAAAATCCAAGCATTAATAAATATGTAATGCCCCGCGAGCAAAAAAGATATCCAAAGATTGGCGAGACGAGTGGCTGCGCTGAACAGATTTGTGTCTAGGGCCATAGGAAGATGTCTTCCATTCTTCAAAATGATAATGAAGATCTTTGAATGGAATGATAAATGTGAGACAACCTTCCTGGAATTGAAGAGATACTTGGGATTCGCACCATTATTTTCTAAGCTAATATAAGATGAAAAACTCTATCTCTATTTGGCAGCCTCAGAGTCGACCGTTAGCTCAGTACTAGTTCGACAAGAAGCTAAAGTGAATAAACTGGTTTACTACACTAGCAAGGCTTACCGTGGAGAAAAAAAATCTAGTAGCCTAGGTTGGAGAAATTATCTTTGGCTTTAATTGAGGCCTCTAGAAGAATGAAATCGCACTTTTTGGTGCATACCATTAATCTTTATACAGAACTTCCCCTATGCTAAGCTATTCATAAACCTGAGAAATTTGGTAGACTGATGGCTTGGGTGGTACAACTAAGAGAGTGTGACATTCGGTACGAACCCATGACATCAATGAAAGTCCAGGTAGTGGATAATTTTATAACGGAGTTATCTTATGAAGAAAAATAGATAAGGTAGACTTCTAAGGAAGATAGATCAGTCCAGAAGCAGACCGAGCATACTTCCATGGAAGAGATCCCAGTAGCAAGATCGATAAAAAAGAACTATCAGGAATATATCTCAACCCAGAAGCAGACCGAATAGACATCTATGGAAAAGAGCTCAAAGATTTAACCTATCGAGCAAACTTCTACGGAAGATAGCTCGGTAAAAAATGTAGTCAACCAGGTTATTCAAATACCAGAGTCATCAGCTCGACATAAATAAAGATCTCATAACCTTGAGAAAATGAGAAAATTGTTCAAAAATGGTCATTTAGTTGAGTGAAGCTTTGAAAAGGAACCACCATTTTGGAAACAGTTGTAGATGGCTTATCATGTGCTGATGACAGTGGAGCGGGTCTAATAATCACAACACCAAATGGAGGTGATGTGGAGTACATCCTTAAATTCCATTTTGAGGCCTCTAATAATGAGGCTGAGTATGAGGCCCTTTTAGTAGTTCTGGAACAGGCATCATCGCTTAGCCTCGAGCAGTTGTCAGCTCACATTGATCCTCAACTCATAATCAATCAAGTTCTTGGAATTTATGAGGCAATAGAATAATCCAGGATGAAATACTTGGCAAAAGAAAAAATCTTTGCTATTAATATTCTCGCTCATTCAGATGGTCAAAATATCGAGGACTGAGAACGCTCGAGCAGATCACTTGTCTGCCTAACATCATCCACCAGAATTGAGCTACGTAGAATGGTGCCCGTAGAAGTCCTAATGCATCGCAACATAGATGAGGATAGTGTATTAGCAATGGATTTGGACTTGGGGCCCTTATAGAGGGATCCAATTCGAGCATATTTAGATTTCAGGACAGTTTTAGTATATTAAAAAGAGGCAACGAGGATTCGATACAAGGCAACGATGTATGTGCTCGAAAGAGGAATCATATATAAAATAAGGTTGATAATATCACTGCTTAAATGTGTTCATCCAGGCAAAGTACATAATTTGATCAAGGAAGTGCATGAGGGCTCGTGTGGAGCCCACTCAACAGGAAGATCATTAGTAAAGCGAGTGGCTACTTGAGTGTATTATTGGCTAACCATGAAAAAATATTGTGAAATCTATTCAAGGAAGTGCCAAAGTACGCCCCAATCCATAAACGCCCAGGAGAAGCACTAGAATCGATCACATCCCCTTGGCCCTTCACCATATGGAGGATAAATCTGGTCAACTCGCATCCTAAGACTAGGGGCAGGTTCATATATTTGGCCGTAGCAATGGATTATTTCACTAAGTGGGTGGAAGCTTAGCCTATAATGGAGATGCCATACGAAAAAAGTCTTTCACTTTATATGAAAAAATATCATCTTCCACTATGGAATGGCATATGCCTTCATCACAGACCATAGTACACAATTTGACATCAAAGAGTTTGAAGACTATTGTATATGTTCAAAGATAAAAAAATTCACTCAGTAGTCGGTAACTCGTAGTGCAACGGGAAGACAGAGTTAACAAATAGAACCTTGAGGAATGAAAAAAATACTAGATAATGCTAAAGGGAATTGAATCAATGAACTAAAGAGCATACTGTGGGCCTACATAATAACACAAAGAATGGTGATAGTTGAAACCCCATTCAGGCTGACATTTATCACTGAAGCGATGGTTCCCACTAAATCGACATGCCTAGCCATCAGGTGGTTAACTTCGACTCACCGAAGAGCATACTATTGAGAAAAATTGATCGAGACCTAGTTGAAGAGGTCGGGGAATGTGCTGCTCTACAAGTCATCGCTTATCAATAATGGATTTCTCGACTTTATAATAAAAGAGTAAAACCGAGCATTTTAAAGGAATAAGACTATGTGTTGAAAAAGGTTATTCAGAAAACAAACAAAATGGAACCCAACTACAATGGTCCATATAAAGTATTTGCTATCGTGCATTCGTGTACCTATAAAATTGAGACTCTAGATGGTGAGAAGTTCACGAATCCTTGGAACTCCGAGAACCCGAGGAGTTACTACCAGTAACAATGATAAAAAATTCCAGATTGAGGAGAAAGTCAAGTGTAAACTTTCACTCCTTTGTAATTCCCCTCAGTGATTAATAAGAAGAACTTTATTTTCTGCATATGTGGTTATTTCAAGCTTTTCTGCATTATTCAAATACCATTACTTCGGTGTGAGAGGTGTGCAAGAAGCCTAGGCCAATGACACCTCAGAGCCGAGCCCATCAAGATTTCTGATCAGAAAAATTTCTTCACAATCAGAAGTTCAATTTCATGTATGATAATGTCTTAGGAAAAATCACGAACATAAACTCCCTCGAAGTTTGGGAAATCTAGTGCAGTCTTATGGAAGACAAGATCCGACCATAACGGACTAATGCAAGAATAGATCCTGGTAAACTCGATCAACTTTGGTAACCTATGATGATGCATGGTCAGGACGGTGAGATTCATTCATATGACCACTATGTCAGTACAAACATTAGTAGAACCTAGGTCAGGGTAGCTCAAGTTCTTCTAAAACTGGTAGTTGGTAAGGCCGATCAAGTTGACAAAACCATATGATTATTAACTCAAAGTGTCGACATGCCTATCCAAACACTTCATGTGTGACCATATCTCTAGGCAGGTCATGATTAAGAAGTTCAACTTCATGTACAATCTCGTCTTAGAACGGATTTCAAATAAGAAGTCCCTTCAAGTCTAGGAAATCTAGTGTAGTCTTGTAGTGATAAGATCCGACCAGAATAGACTAATGCAAGGATTGATCCTAGTTGATAAGCACCCAAAAGTGTACATTTTAATCCCCGAATAGACCTCGATGTAATAGAGGAGGCGAAAGAATCCAAACTTTTGTAGATCTGCGCGGAAGGACTGCTTCATGAGTACATCTGCCATCTTATTAATGAGATGCGCGAGGGGACTTTTGTGATGTTCCTAAAAGAAGCAAGGAATATCTCGTTGGTTGTGTGACCAAATCCAATGGTGGTGCCCATGATGTTCAGGCAGCCAATACAACCCGGGTAAGGGAGGTCTCAACCCCCACGGGAGGGATACACCAAAGGAGCATATGGGGGCAAGGTAGCGAAGAGGGACAATAAGAGGAAGTTCGGGAGAGACAAGGAAGGCCCACCCCCATTGCCTTATACAGTAGAAGAGATTATCAGCTATTATAATGCAATTACCTAAGGAGGGACAGTGTATGAATCAAAGGGCATCCTCGTTGGGGAACCCGACACTACAACTAGGGCAGATCTGAAATATTACCAAATTCATCAAAAGATCCAACATCCAATGGAGAGATGTTTCACGCTAAGAAGAATCATCGACAAGTATGTAAAGGCAGGAACGTTGTAAATACCTCTGCATAACATTAACAATAACCCATTCCCGGTGCATAGGGCCACTCTGGCCATGGCCTACGACGAAGAGGTAGAGAGGGAAGCAAAGGGGCTATCGACGGAGCATGAGGAGTGTGATGAATCTTTAGAAGATTTCACTAGGGGAATGGCCAACGTAGTGTTAGCTTATGATGAAGCAAGTGCTAAAGATGTGGAGGACGTATATAGCATTGAAGGAGAGGAAACAGACCAAGTTATAGAATACTATGCATTTTTGAAATCCCCAAAGTTTACCTAGTTCTTGGACCAGGTAGGGATACCAAATGAGAGTAGATTGGAAATAACCTGGGCAATCCTTGACATTACAAGGAAGAACGCAGTACCTTTGCTGAGATGGAAGGGACCCATGGCCAGGTTGGTAAAGAGGTTTCTATCAGAGATAACTTTCAGCAACGCAGATAGGGCCGTAAGGTTCGCTCATAATAGACCATTGTATGTGACTGACATCATTAACATGTTAGATTTGCAAGGGATCTTATGGATAGGGGAGCTTCCATCAATATCATGCCAATGAACTCTTTCCACGCAGCTAATATTCCAGAGGAAAGGTTAGTCCCCATGCCTTTGGTGATTTCAGGTTATGACAACCAGTCTTCCAAGTCCATCGGTTATGTGAACATTGGGATTGTGATGGGAAATCTGAGTTCCCACATCAAATTCCCCGTAATAGAGAGTGCAACTTCCTACCATCTGTTGATAGGAAGAGTGTGGATGCACAACCAAGGGCTAGTTCCTTTGACGTCTCACCAATTCGCCAAGAAGAATATCAAGGGAATGGAGGTGACTATTATAGCTATGAAGAGACCCTTCGATATCGAAGAAGCTCACCTGGTAGACGCAGCCTTTTACACAGAACTAGAGGAAGACATCAGGGTCCTAACGAGAAGAATGGAGGGATCATGGGTTTCGTCGATCAGAGAAATGATGGGGCCTTTGAATGAGCAGAATAAAGAGGTCGCGAGCAGAAAAGGAATGATGGCTGAAGAATCGCATCAGATGGTCCCACAGCCCCAAAACATTTCAAAATAGCTCAAAGACAGGATGAGGCCTAGAGTGGATCAAATGAAATATGAGGTCCAACGACAAAGCGTAGTGAGAAGATTTTTAGGATGAAGAGTTGTTGAGGCTTCTAGAGAGAAGAAAAGGAAGTCAGTTGTAGCCACCAACAGGTAGTGCAAGAAAATTATTACCGAGGAGGGAAAGGTGGTGTATCATTTATAATGGTGTGAATGGGCGACCGAAGAAGCTGATGATGAGGCTACCCTGATATATGAGTGTTTTCTGGTGGATCAACGGGGGTAATGTATGATGATAGACAACTTCAATATACAAGAGTTTATGGAAGATGTCTCTAAAGAACCAGATTACATGGCAGACCAACTGAAGCCACAAGCACAAGAGTTGGAACAGTTGAACCTGGCGAAAGAAGGGGAGGATCCAAGGCTATTTTTATCTAAAATATCTTAGTAGGGAGAAACGAGAGGCCATGGTTGAGTTGATTCGAGAGTTTATAGACATTTTTGTGTGGAGGTACACAGAGATGGAAGGGTCGAATGAGGGAGTCAGCTGCCACAAGTTAAACATGATGCCTTCATCCATTCCGGTGAAATAAGCAACGAGAACATACAAGCCTAAGCTAGACTTGAAGATCAAGGAAGAGGTCCAACACTTACTGTTGGTAGGGTTCATCAAACTGATACAACACCCACTTTGGCTATCTAGCATTGTCCCGGTAGGAAAGAAAGAAAAAAATTAAATGAGGATATTTGTGGATTTTAGAGACTTGAATAGGGCTTACCCCATGGATGAGTTCCCTCTACCCTCCATCGACAGCTTGATAGATGCAACGGCTGGTCATGAGATGTGCATCTTCATAGATGGGTATGTAGGGTACAACCAGATCAAGATGGACCCCATGGATGTAGAGAAAATGGCATTTAGAACCCTATTGGGCAAATTCATATACGAAGTAATGTCGTTTGTACTCAAGAACGCTAGGGCTACTTATCAAAGAACAATGATGGACATTTTACATGACTTCCTTCATAAGTTTGAGGAATTCTATGTGGATGATTTGGTCATCAAATTGAGGAAGGAGGAGTCCCATCTCAGCGATTTGAGGAAAGTATTTTCCCGATGCATGGAGTATAAGCTAAAAATGAATCCACTAAAGTGTGTCTTTAGAGTAATAAGAGGAAAGTTTTTAGGGTTTGTGGTTGATCGACAGGGAGTGTAGACGAACCAGGACAAACAGCGAGCGATCTTGGAGATGCGAAGTCCAAGAATAGTGAAGGAACTGAAGTGTTTCCTCAAAAAAGTTTCCTTGCTTAGGAGATTTGTGCCTAGATTGGCCGAGATGATGCACCCGTTGATGCAGCTTTTGCGAAAGAACACAAAATTGAAGTGGGTGGAGGTTCACCAGGAATCTCTCGATGGGCTGAAGAAATTGCTTTCACCACAGACCATGGTTCCACCAAAGGCAGGAATATCGTTGTAGCTATACCTCACATCCACCACAAGGTCCGTTAGAGCTCTGTTGGAACAAGATATTAACGGGGAAGAACGGCCAGTCTACTACCTTAGTAGAATCATACATGGGCTAGAGGTCAGGTATAGTATCTTGGAAAGGCATTGTTTAGCCTTAGTCTTTATAGCACAAATACTTACACATTATATGCTCTCTTTTACAATTCATATTGTTACCAGATGTGATCCTATTAAGTATTTGTTGGCACGAACTATATTGATTAGTAGGGCAGCTAGGTGGTTCATCATCCTCTAATAATATGACTTGAAGTGCGTGATTCCTCGTGCAATCAAAAGCCATGCGTACGCTGACCTATTGGCAATCTTCCCCTTTGGAACGTTTGAGCCACCTAAAGAAAGTATTCCAGGAGACGACTTGTAGGCAAATTACCAAGATGCAAGTGATGAAGAATAGACAATGCAGTTTGATGGATCTTTGGCAGAAAAGAAAGGGGGAGTAGGGTTATTCTTTTAAAAAGAATGGAGGAGATTTTTCTTTCCTACAAGTTGGATTTCCCTTGCTCTAACAACAAAGTTTAATATGAAGCGTTGGTATTGGGGTTTATAGAGGCTCTTTGAAGGGGAATTCGTTCCCTTTTCATTAAGGGTGATTCGAACTTAGTGATTCAACAAGTGAATGGAGAATACGTGTTGAAACACCTAAGTTCGGCACGATACAAAACAATCATTCAGAGGTTTCTCAGCCAGTTATATCGGACCAAGATCAAGAGATATCCCCGAACGATGAACCATCATCCAGATGCCTAGGCCACCATTGCTCAGAAGATGGTCATGAGAGATGATACAACTATAGTTGTGATCCAATGAAGAACAACTCCCTCAGTAGTACAAATAATTCTGCCAATGAAGGAGAATGCTAACTAGAGGGGAGAGATTAGAAAATAACTAAAATCGGGGGAAGGAGTGATGGGGCTGAGGGAATTAGCCCAATATTTTACAAACCGAGGAAATATTTACTTCAAAAACTTAGGAGGATGGTTATCAAGATGCATCGCCCCGAAAGAAGGAGAGCAATGGTTGAAGAAAACACATGAAGAGAACTACAAAACAATCGAGATACCTTTTTATAAGAGAATTTAAAGGGAGGGATATTTCTGGCCGAGAATGAAGCAGGACGCAGCAGAGCTACAACGGAAATGAGATAAGTGCCAATTATTCTTCGAAGAAGCTGAATGTCATTTTATGGAAGCTTAACCTGACTGGAGGTAGCCCTATATTGACTTTATTAAAGATGGACTTGTTCCTACAGAGAAAATTAATGCGATGGGACTAAAGAGAAGGGCCCCGAGGTTCTAGGTTCAGGAGGGGAAGCTTTATCGAAGGGGTTACTTCAATAGGACATTGCGTTGTATCACGAAGGAGGAAGCAACTGAGGTCCTCAAACAAGCACATGATCTAGCTCACATAGGAGGGGCCAAGTTGTATGACTAGTTGATGACGTTGGGGTATTACTGGACAATGATGGAGAAGGACTCTGCTAAGTTTGTTCAAAAATGCAAGGCTTGCCAACTTCATGGAAATACGATCCATGCCCTATCGATGGACCTACACTCCCTGGAAACGCCTTATACTTTTCATACTTGGGCATTTGACCTGGCAGGGGCAATACATCCTTATCCGAGAGGGAAGATATGGATACTAGTAGCAACGGAGTGCTTTACAAAGTGGGCTGAAGCGATACCACTAAAAAGGGCAACATCTGGGGTGGTGAGAAACTTCATCAAAGAATACATTATTTTTTATTTTAGGATTCCAAAGGTTATTCTCTCTGATAAAGAAACTCCATTCGTCAATTCAGAGGTAATGATGCTCACAGACAAGTACTCTATTGTTCATCATACTTTAACGGTGACATACCCAAAGGGAAATGTTCAAGCCGAAGAAACTAACAAAACCTTGATTAATATTTTGGATAAAACAATGGAAGATTTCCCAGGATCGTGGGATGACAAGATACCAGCTGTGTTGTGGGCCTATCGAACAACCAAGAGGAATCCCACAGGGTATACTTCGTTCTCCCTTATTTACGGGGATGAGGCAATCCTTCCAATGAAGTTAGAAGTTCCTTCTGCTCGATATGCCTTGTGAAGTAGCATGCTCCCTTAGAATAGACATGCGCAGATGAACACAGAGATAACGCGATGCAACACTTTCAAATGTATACAAATAACTCTCTAAGGCATATGATAACTTGGTAAGACCAAGAAAGTTCGTGGAGGGATACCTCATTTTGAAAGCAGAAGTAAAACACATCAGGGGGCTTCCCCTACTTAAATTTCCAACAAATTGGGAAGGACCTTTCATTGTAAAAGAAGCTCATAATTCAAGTTATTACTTAATTTCTAAGATGGAAGAAGACAAGCCATTCAAAATTAATAATAAATGGTTGAAAGTCTATCATATATAAGAAATTAAGTTTAGACCACTGATGTATCTAGCTGTTGTTATGAATATACAAGTTTTTTTTTATTATAACTCGATTAGAGATGAAGGAATTGTACAACTTCATAAATGCAAACAGTTATAGCATAAAGAAAGGACATGGAAAAACATACATCTTTTTCATTCATTCATAAACTTTGGGGCATTACAAAATTGGGAGCTACTGCCAAGAATTACACAAGAAGAAGAAAAAGAAAATATATACAAAAGTTTATTGGCCTAAGAGGAACCATAAGTCTGGATCAGAGAAAAAATCTCCCGGAAGGCCCGAAGAAGCTGCTAGGAAAGATTATTGGGCATTTATAGAAACTTATGCTTGTGTACGATCGATGAGGAGTTTCTCTTGTTTCACCAAACGTAGAGCTTCTTCGGCATCCTCTACTTCCTTATTAACAACTTCAATAAGAGGTGCTAGATCATCCAACTTGTCTTCCTCAGCCCGTTGATCCTCTTGATGTTTTTGGAGCAATTCCATCTGGCTGTCCAATCGTTGGCTCTTCAAAGTTTTTAAGTGCGCAATAAGCCAATCAAAACGGAAGCCATTGCGACCCAACTCCCTCATATATCCCAAGAATTGATTGATAAGGGCTCTAGTAACGTTTGAAGTAGGAGTGATGACGATATCAACAACAACGATCGCCATGCCCTGAAGCCTATAGCTCATCACGGGGATATTGGAACGCAGGCAATCCACAGTAAAAGTCTCAAGATGGTGGCTTGTAAGCTGCTCAACTACCAAATGATGGTTGGCAGGCATTTGAGGGGAACGCTAAAGGACGATGAGGCAAAAGGCATGAGGAGCTAAGTCAGGTAGAGGGAGACCAAAACCAGATTCGCTATTAGCAGCATCACTAGTCGTGGAACCTTGATTGTTGTGACTAGAATCTTCTGAGATAACGGGTTCTCGATGGGGTGAAGCGATGTGCAAAATAACTGGTGGAGAGTTCTCCCGAGAAACCTAAGAACAGGCAGAAGAAATAATGCGTTAAAGATGAAAAATCTAAACAAGCATTTTCATTTTTAAGTCACCGATATAGGTGGAGTCTATAAAAAATCTTAACAAGTGTTTTCGTTGTTAAGTCACCGATATAGGTGGAGTTTATGAAAAGTCTTAACAAACGTTTTCGTTGTTAAGTCACCAATATAGGTGGAGTTTATGAAAAATCTTAACAAGTATTTTCGTTGTTAAGTCACCGATATAGGTGGAGTTTATGGAAAAATCTAAACAAGCGCTTTCGTTGTTAAGTCACCGATATAGGTGGAGTTTATCAAAAATCTTAACAAGTGTTTTTATTGTTAAGTCACCGTTATAGGTGAAGTTTGAAAGGTTGAGAAATGAGACTCTTCTAGATTGTACATTGTCAAGAATAAAAAACAAACAACGAGAAATGAAAAAAAAACTAGTGAAGTACCTTAGCAATAGCGACAGCAAGAATGGGAGTCACCACGGAGGCCATAACAGCGGGAACTATTAGGGGCAGGCTTATTTCCTCAGAAGCCTCAATGGCACCCCCAACTGAAGAAGCCTCAATGGACGGTAAATATCCCTCACCAATAAAAGGCACCAAGGCCAACATAGGTGTTTCAAGAAATGCCCCAACATGGGTGGGTACAGAAGAACTACCACGCTGGGCAGAAGCATCAACCTTGGGCTTGGAAATATGCAGACCACCAAGATAAAAGGGTGGGGCAAGACTTGGAGAAAGATGCAAACATGAAGGTAAGTGTTATAAATGAGGAGCAAGCACAGAAAAAAGGGAGAAATACATCTAAGCGTTACTTACCTCAGTTATGGCACCAAAAAGGGGAACTGCAGCTAGGGGTCTTATTAGCACAGTGAGAAGAAGAATGTCAGCTAACAACGATGCCATTTCAACATAAGGCTGTAATACCCCGTATTTTTGTGATATTTATTTATGGGATTAATTAAATTAAATGCGTATTAATTGAAAATTAATCCGGATTAAAATACTAGCAAGATGCGAGTTGGTATTTGATTATATGTGCATATATGATTATATATGAATTTTGAATTATGAAATTTGTCGTGAGATTGAAATACGGCAATTTGGAAATTTTGTTGAGACGCGTGTGACAGTCGCGTCATGGTATATAATTATGATAAATAAAAATTGATTTTATTTCTATTATCCGTATGGTCGTTTTGAGTACGCCAACGCGTCCGGAAGGGTCGAAATAGTCAGAAAACACTAGCCGGGAGTTTGGTTTGGGTCCTGGGCATTTTTAGGCCATACCGGCAACGTATAAGGGTAATTTGGTAATTTTGAATTTTGAGGAATTAAAAGCTACGAAAATTGGGAAGTAATATCTGATTAGGCATTAATCCACTAAGCCCACTAATACCCAAATAGGCTACGGAGGTTATTAAAAGTTGTTCCTAAAAATTTCTAAAGCACAAACCCTAGCCACCATTAACTTTGGAGAAGAAAGCTTGTAGAAAGAGAGGAGAGGAGAAATCTGCAGAGGAGAGAGATCCATTCATCAAATTCGTCATCAAATCCAGAGTTACCATTAGGGCTGTAAATCGGGCTGGGTGAGCCGGGCTTGGGGTTGCTCAAGCTCGGCCCGAACTCACTTACCCATGCTCAAGCCCGAGCTCGGCCCGAATTACTTTTTCCCACCTAGGCCCGAACTCGGCTCATATATATTACGGGCTTCGGGCCCGATTTCGGGCAGGCCCGATTTCAATTTTTTTTGTTAAAAAAGTTTGAATTAATTTTTTTTTCTTGTATTTCCATCATGGACATAATTACACGTTAAAATCTAATTGATATTTCATGAAATAAAATATATAATTATGAAATGTATTAAATTAAAACGAAGGAAATAAGAGTGAAAACCTACAAATGCTTATTAAATTTCATACATTTAGCAAAATTTGATCACTAACAAAAGCCTATTGTGACTTGAGCAATTATTAAATCAAATACCCATAATGAGAATAACAATAAAATCACAAAATTGAAAATCACATGTAATCTAATGTATTATGACAAATGATTTTTTTTTAAAAAGTCATAAATGAAATAAAAGAACGAAACCTAATTAAACAATGTTAACATAAATATGTTATATTATATAAATTATTTATTATTTATTTATAAATATGAAGTTCGGGCTTCGGGCCCAATTCGGGCTTGGCGAGGTTCGGCTCAAGCTCGGCCCGAAATTCATTCGGGCTTGAAATTTTGGCTCAGGCTCGGCTCGGCTCAAACTCAAATAAAGCTCGGCCCGAAAATAGCGGGCCGAACGGGCGGGCTTCAGGCCTCGGGCGCTCAATTTACAGGCCTAGTTACCATTAAGGCAAGTGATTTAATTTCGTTTTTATAGAGAATGTTTCTTCCATGTGTAGGAATTGATAAAAATCTGATTTGTTCTTGGGAGTTAATGAAAACCCATTAAATTTGGAAATAGAAATTACATTCTTGATGAGGAAATTGCATGTAGATTGGTAGTTGATGATTATTCTGATGATATTACAATTAGTGTGAAACCAAAAACGGATTTAATTAGACTTCTAGATGATTTATAAATTCTAGGGTTCATGTGTTTGAAATTGGGGAAAATATGTAGAGATTTGATATTTGAATGATGTTAGGATGAATTAACACCCGCAAACATGTTAATATGTGACCTAAGGATGTTTAGGGACGATTAGGAACCTTAAACAATTGTTAGATTGATGTTTGGATGAGATTTGAGGTGTAGAGAGATGGGAAAAATGAAAGTAAGGAATCTGGGCTCGAATCTGGTCGCTCGTTAAAAGACCTGCCCAGGTCGTTCGAACGACCTCGTTCGAACGAGCTTCTAACGAGTTGACCATTGACTTCTAACGAGGGTGAAGTTCGTTCAATGAGATCGTTCGAACGAGATCTCGTTTGAAAGCCCACTTCGTTCGAACGAGATCTCGTTAGAAGACTCAGTTCGTTCGAATGAAGTCTCGTTCGAACAGCCTCGTTCGAACGAGACTTCAAACGAGTTGACAGTTTAGGCTTTTTAGCCTGTTTTGATCCCGAGTGCCCCGTAAACTTGTGTATAGGTAGAGATAGTCTTTTCTTGATGAGTAATTGATATTTGGGATGTTTGGGATATAATGAGGAGTCAAACCTAGAAGTGTAGTTTGAATCTAAAGGAAAATATGAAGTAGGACGTGAGTGTCTATTACGATGTGAGCTATTGACGGCCTAATTAATTATATTAATCAGGAACGTATAAATGGTGTAGTATTATATGTCAGTACGAGAAGAGATATGTACCAATATATTATGGTGATTACTAAGACGTGTGCATACTTAGTATATGTATTGATTTTATGTGTATGACATACCTACCATACTTGCTATCACGGGAGGTTCGCGTTCGCTTAGGGCCCTCTAATCCTTGTGTTTACCGGATTTAGACTGGTTACCTCGATGAACATAGGTCAGAGAAGGACTTATTGGGATGTTAATAAGTCTGCTGATCGTGGGAGCGCAGGTATGTGCGTGACCCATGTGATGTGACTGTGTTCGCCTCCATTATTTGTGATGTTGTTATCTGTGAACTATTCCTGAGAGATTCAGAATATGTGATCCTTATGTACGTGATGTACCGGGATGGATAGCAGAGTATGTGTGCACCGCAGCTAGTCTCGGGGTGCTTGTATTGTATATTTATGATACGAATAATATACACTAAATTAATGGGGACTTTCATGTTAATATTGTGAATAAAATTATGGTATTGTTTTGAGAAAACATAACGGGTTAACCGATAGTGAAAGGTATTACATATTGAGAATCTGAGTTTAAGTAAAATCCTCTATTTATTTGATAATGCTAGAATGTATTGTGGGAATCGAGTAGTAAGGGGTAGAACTTATTACGGGTTGGTTAGATATGGATGTCTTATAGATGGGTACGGTACGTTAGGAGTGCACATGTAGTCGAGAGGTGAGAATTTCATGTGAGTGCACGTCCTAACATGTATTTTGCATTCAATGTTTTAATGTTATTAAAACACTTGCTGTTTTCAAAATATTTTCCACTTTCGGGCTCTGATCCATTTGCTTTCAAATCTATTTTTGTAAAAACCATTCTAGGTGCCCAGCCACAAGGACACTATGCATAGGATTCTCATTCAGGTGACGAGCTGTAGCTGTTTGTGGAAGTTACAGGACTTTGCTTGTAGACGCTTCATTGATCTTGACTCGATATTCATCAGTTATCAGTTGTAGGGCATGTCGCCCATTTCTTTTAGAGGCATTTCATTTATTTCAGTTATTCAGACTTTTAGCATGTAATTATTCAGGATTCAGACTTGTAGTATTATTTCCATTTGTTGGGATTGTTGTGAGGAGTTTTCCTCCGGATTTATTATTATTATTGTTGGTTATTTCATTACTTCGTATGGTGAATGGATTATGTTGACTCTTCCATTATTCTTTTATTGCATGTTATCCAGACTTAACTTAAAATTTGGCAACTTACTTTTTAAATACTAGGTGGTTAGTAATTCTAAAAATGTTTTCGACAGTGATGCTATTAACTGAACCAACTTGGCATTTTGTATTAATTTATTAAAGGAGTAGCTACCCGGTATTTAATTAGTCGGGGTGTCACAGGTGGTATCAGAGCATCAGGTTCTAGTGTCCTTTAGGATCTGAACGGCTTATTATGTTTCCGCTGAGCTTCCTTTGATGTAGAGCCCTATACTTTAGGACTGTTGTATTCTTTTGTATATGCTACGTTCTTCAGCTATTTTAAGTTTGTAACTGCGAACTTATAAACTTCATTCCTATTTCAGATGCCTCCACGACGTGCACGAAGGGTTCCCAGGGATGCGACGCCAGAACCACAACCCGCACCAGCTCAGGGCACGATGAATGCCGCCGAGGTTGCAGCCATTGTGGCCCAGGCGGTAAATGCCGCACTAGCTGTAGTTCAGCAGGCACCACCTCAGGCGCCGATAGCCGCGCCAGTTCAGGCTCATGCATTCCCGTCTGCTTGGGAACGTGTACGTGATGCTTTTCAGAAAGCACACCCTCCGGAGTTCACAGGTAGCTCCGATGTGGTAGTTTCGAGTCAGTGGAGGAAGGATATACAGCGGCACTTGAGGATGTATGAGTGCACAGATGTTCAGAAGCAGATACTAGCTACCTTTAAGCTAGTAGGGTCTGCACTGCAGTGGTGGGAGTCTATTACCACCGTTGAGGAGAGAGATACTCTCACTATTCAGGAGTTCTGGGTGCGGTTCGACCGCAAGTACTTTCTGTCAGCTGTTCACACGGAAATGAGGAGGAAGTTGATAAGCCTTCGACAGGAGGGTAAGACTGTGGCCGAGTATGAGGCTGAATTCACTGATCTTCTGAACATTGTTCCGGATGAGATACCGACTTAGGAAAAGAAGATACAGAAATTTACAGACGGGTTGATATGGAGGATTCGTCAGCACTTGTTAGGGAACCTCTCGTTAGCCACTTATTCTGATGTGGTTAACGCTGCATTGCTCCACTGCCAGGATCACCGTTTTCACATGGCTGAGGGAAAACGATCGGGAGAGTCTAGCCATCAGGGCAGGACTAGAGGAAATAGTGCCAGTGGGGCACAATCTGTTCAGGGGCAGAGGCAGGGTGATCAGGGTACCCAGCAGGGGGATCACAAAAGGTTCAAGTCAGGAAATTTCAGGCACGGACAGGGAGGTTTCCGGCAGGGCCATCAGGGTCCGAACGGCCATCAGAACCAGCAGGGTCAGAATGGTCAACATCAATTTCAGCAGGGCCAGTGGAGGAATGGTAACGGCCACCAGGGCCGGGGGCAGCAGGAACCGAGAGGGGGGAACTTCCCGGGGAAGTGTTTCGTTTGTGGCAAGACTGGACATAAACGCCAGGATTGTTCTGATAGGGGCAGGGCCCCACAACAGCAGCAGGGTGCTCGACATGAGCCACAGAGGCCACTTTTTCCACCAGCCCTCCCAGCTCCAGCCCAGGTGCCAGCTCTTCCAGCCATTCCAGTAGTTCCTGTGCAGCAGGGACATTTACAGTATGGACGTGTCTATAACGTCCACCAGGGAGCAGCTCCGCAGGCACCACCCGCTATTGAGGGTACGTTTCCTATCCATGGTACTATGGGTCGGGTTTTGTTTGATACGGGGGCAACACATTGCTTTATAACTACACATTTTGCGAAAGCCTTAGGGTTGTTAACTACGGCAGAGAGCACAGTGACGTGTGTATACTCACCATTGGGGAGTGGGTCACTTATTTTCTTTATATGCCGGGGAGTAGGGGTAGAGATTGGTAGTCTGGTATTACCTACAGATATGTTGGTATTAGATATGCATGTTCACGATGTGATTATCGGTATGGATTGGCTCGCTGATTATAGAGCCATGATTGATTGCTTCGGTGGGAGCATTGTTTTTGCCATTCCGGGGCAAGAGATGTTTGTAGTGGCGATGCCTCATCCAGAGGGAGGCTCGACCGCTCATTTGTATTACCTAGAGGAGGATACCTCTAAGGAGGTTGTGATTCCTTTAGATTCGATCCCAGTTGTCAGGGAGTATTCTGATGTGTTTCAGGAGATACCAGGCCTACCCCCCAGTCGAGAGATAGACTTTGTTATAGACTTATTACCAGGTACGAGACCTATAGCACGCGCACCGTACCGTATGTCTCCAGCTGAGATGAGGGAGTTACGGGATCAGATTGAACAGTTGTTGGGTCAGGGATTTATTCAGAGGAGTACTTCACCGTGGGATGCCCCTGTGTTGTTCATGAAGAAGAGAGATGGTTCACTGAGATTGTGTGTGGACTACCAAGAGTTGAATAAGGTCACGATACGGAATAAGTATCCATTGCCTCGAATCGATGACTTATTCGACCAGTTGAGAGGAGCTTCTTTCATCTCGAAGATTGATTTGAGATCGGGATACCATCAGTTGCGTATCAGGGAGGAGGATATCTCGAAGACTGCGTTATTGTCGAGATATGGTTCTTACGAGTTTCGGGTTATGCCTTTTGGTTTGACCAACGCTCCAGCTGTGTTTATGGACTTGATGAATAGAGTGTTCAGGGATTTCCTAGATCAGTTTGTCATTGTCTTCATCGATGATATTATGGTTTACTCCCAGACAGAGGAGGAGCACGCCGAGCATTTGAGGCAAGTTTTGCAGACACTACGTCAGAACGAGTTGTATGCAAAGTATGAGAAATGCGGGTTTTAGCTGAAGGAGGTCCAGTTTTTGGGACATATTATTTCCGACCGAGGAATATCTGTTGATCCGGGGAAGGTATCCGCGGTGAGGGAGTGGGGACAGCCCACGACACCGACAGAGATTCGTAGTTTCTTGGGCCTAGCAGGATACTACAGGAGGTTCATTCGGGGATTCTCGAAGATTGAAGGTCCTTTGACACATCTGACTCGTAAGGGTGTGCCATTCATCTGGAGTGATGCCTGTCAGTTGGCATTCGAGGAATTGAAGGATAAGTTGAACTCAGCACCTGTGTTAGCATTGCCGAGACCGGGAGTTGAGTATTTAGTTTACACCGATGCGTCCTTGCAAGGACTTGGAGGTGTATTGCAGCAGGAGAGTCAGGCCATAGCTTATGCTTCCCGTAAGCTAAAGCCTCATGAGAAGAATTACCCCACTCATGACTTGGAGTTGGCGGCAGTTGTTTTTGCCCTTCGAATATGGAGGCATTATCTTTTGGGGGAGAAGTTTCGATTGTTCACAGACCACAAGTCCCTGCAGTACCTATTCACGCAGAAGGAGTTGAATATGCGACAACGAAGGTGGCTTGAGTTTGTGAAGGACTACCAATTTGATATCCAGTATCACCCGGGGAAGGCTAACGTGGTGGCAGACGCGTTGAGCCGTAGGCTAGCAGATGAAGTGGCAGAGGTGTGGAAGGCTAAGTGGAAGGAATTGGGACACCAGGATGTAGTGGCCCGATCATTCATGTCGGTAATGACTGTTACGCCGCAGATTGTCACGAGGGTGGTAAAGGCACAAGCAGATGACTCGTTCTGTCAGGAGCTGATAGTTCGATTACTAGCAGAGGGAGCCGAATCCTATACCGTTAGCTCAGACGGGGGATTTCGCTTCAATGGGAGATTGGTAGTCCCGGAAGGGGAGGAATTGCGGCACGAGGTGATGGCAGAGTCGCACGGCTCACGATTCGCGGTACATCCCGGTGGGGACAAAATGTACCAAGACATGAGACGTCAGTATTGGTGGAGCGGGATGAAGAGGGATATTGCCGAGTTTGTTTCCAAATGCGCCACTTGTCAGCTAGTAAAAGTGGATCATCAGAGACCGGCAGGACTGCTACAGCCGTTGGAGGTCCCGATGTGGATGTGGGAGAGCATATCCATGGACTTTATCACAGGGTTGCCTACGTCACAGAGAGGTCACGACTCCATTTGGGTGATTGTGGACAGGTTGACCAAAGTCGCTCATTTTCTACCCGTAAGGACAGACTACACTGCGGGACAGTATGCCCAACTCTTTATTGCAGAGATAGTGAGACTTCACGGTGTGCCCTTAAATATCGTGTCTGACCGAGACAAGATATTTGTTTCACGGTTTTGGGAGAGTTTTCAGGAGGCCATGGGCACGGAATTGCGGTTGAGTACGGCGTATCACCCACAGACCGACGGGCAAACGGAGCGTACAAACCAAATGTTAGAGGACATGCTAAGTATGAGTATCATTGATTTTGGGGGTGGATGGGAGCAGTATCTTCCACTGGTGGAGTTTGCTTACAACAACTCCTACCAGTTCACCATTGGCATGGCTCCATTTGAGACGTTGTACGGTAGACCTTGTCGTTCCCCAACATGTTGGTTGGAGGTGGGGGACAACAAACTACTTGGGCCGGAAGTGATTCAGGATACTTCGGCAAGGATAGAATTGATTCGGAGTCGCATTCGGGTAGCTCAGGATCGGCAGAAGAGCAATGCTGATGCGAAGAGATTCTTCAGAGAGTTCCAAGTGGGGGACCAGGTTTTGCTCAGAGTATCTCCTATGAAGGGGATTATGCGTTTCGAGAAGAAAGGGAAGTTGGCACCGAGATATGTGGGACCATTTCCTATTATTGAGCGAATTGGACCGGTTGCGTATAGACTTGGGTTACCGGAGCATTTGCATCGGATTCACGATATATTTCATATTTCCTCGCTAAGGAAATATCTTAGAGACAACTTGGCTCATTCTCATATTACTTTGGAGGACATCGATCTCCAACCTGATAGCTCCTACGAGGAGGGGCCGATTGCTATTTTGGACCGAAGTGAGCGGAAACTGCGGTCAAAGATCGTTCCGTTAGTGTGTGTTCAGTGACGACATCATAATGTCGAGGAGTCCACATGGGAGCGCGAGGATGAGTTGCGCGAACGTTATCCAGAGTTGTTCTTACCAGGTACTTTCTAGTTCCGAATTTCGGGACGAAATTCAGTTATTAGGGGGAAGTATGTAATACCCCGTATTTTTGTGATATTTATTTATGGGATTAATTAAATTAAATGCATATTAATTGGAAATTAATCCGGGTTAAAATACTAGCAAGATGCGAGTTGGTATTTGATTATATGTGCATATATGATTATATATGAATTTTGAATTATGAAATTTGTCGTGAGATTGAAATACGACAATTTGGAAATTTTGTTGAGACGCGTGTGATAGTCGCGTCATGGTATATAATTATGATAAATAAAAAGTGATTTTATTTCTATTATCCGTATGGTCGTTTTGAGTGCGCCAACGCGTCCGGAAGGGTCGAAATAGTCAGAAAACACTAGCCGGGGGTTTGGTTTGGGTCCCGGGGCATTTTTAGGCCATACCAGCAACGCATAAGGGTAATTTGGTAATTTTGAATTTTGAGGAATTAAAAGCTACGAAAATTGGGAAGTAATATCTGATTAGGCATTAATCCACTAAGCCCACTTATACCCAAATAGGCTACGGAGGTTATTGAAAGTTGTTCCTAAAAATTTCTAAAGCACAAACCCTAGCCACCATTAACTTTGGAGAAGAAAGCTTGTAGAAAGAGAGGAGAGGAGAAATCTGCAGAGGAGAGAGATCCATTCATCAAATTCGTCATCAAATCCAGAGTTACCATTAAGGCAAGTGATTTAATTTCGTTTTTATAGAGAATGTTTCTTCCATGTGTAGGAATTGATAAAAATATGATTTGTTCTTGGGAGTTAATGAAAACCCATTAAATTTGGAAATAGAAATTACATTCTTGATGAGGAAATTGCATGTAGATTGGTAGTTGATGATTATTCTGATGATATTACAATTAGTGTGAAACCAAAAACGGATTTAATTAGACTTCTAGATTATTTATAAATTCTAGGGTTCATGTGTTTGAAATTGGGGAAAATATGTAGAGATTTGATATTTGAATGATGTTAGGATGAATTAACACCCGCAAACATGTTAATATGTGACCTAAGGATGTTTAGGGACGATTAGGAACCTTAAACAATTGTTAGATTGATGTTTGGATGAGATTTGAGGTGTAGAGAGATGGGAAAAACGAAAGTAAGGAATTTGGGCTCGAATCTGGTCGCTCGTTAGAAGACCTGCCCAGGTCGTTCGAACGAGCTTCTAACGAGTTGACCATTGACTTCTAACGAGGGTGAAGTTCGTTCGATGAGATCGTTCGAACGAGATCTCATTAGAAAGCCCACTTCGTTCGAACGATATCTCGTTAGAAGACTCAGTTCGTTCGAACGAAGTCTCGTTCGAACAGCCTCGTTCGAACGAGACTTCGAACAAGTTGACAGTTTAGGCTTTTTAGCCTGTTTTGATCCCGAGTGCCCCGTAACCTTGTGTATAGGTAGAGATAGCCTTTCCTTGATGAGTAATTGATATTTGGGATGTTTGGGATATAATGAGGAGTCAAACCTAGAAGTGTAGTTTGAACCTAAAGGAAAATATGAAGTAGGACGTGAGTGTCTATTACGATGTGAGCTATTGGCGGCCTAATTAATTATATTAATCGGGAACATATAATTGGTGTAGTATTATATGTCAGTACGAGAAGAGATATGTACCAATATATTATGGTGATTACTAAGACGTGTGCATACTTAGTATATGTATTGATTTTATGTGTATGACATACCTACCATACTTGCTATCACGGGAGGTTCGCCTTCGCTTAGGGCCCTCTAATCCTTGTGTTTCCCGGATTTAGACTGGTTACCTCGATGAACATAGGTCAGAGAAGGACTTATTGGGATGTTAATAAGTCTGCTGATCGTGGGAGCGCAGGTATGTGCGTGACCCATGTGATGTGACTGTGTTCGCCTCCATTATTTGTGATGTTGTTATCTGTGAACTATTCCTGAGAGATTCAGAATATGTGATCCTTATGTACGTGATGTACCGGGATGGATAGCAGAGTATGTGTGCACCGCAGCTAGTCTCGGGGTGCTTGTATTGTATATTTATGATGCGAATAATATACACTAAATTAATGGGGACTTTTATGTTAATATTGTGAATAAAATTATGGTATTGTTTTGAGAAAACATAACGGGTTAACCGATAGTGAAAGGTATTACATATTGAGAATCTGAGTTTAAGTAAAATCCTCTATTTATTTGATAACGCTAGAATGTATTGTGGGAATCGAGTAGTAAGGGGTATAACTTATTACGGGTTGGTTAGATATGGATGTCTTATAGATGGGTACGGTACGTTAGGAGTGAACATGTAGTCGAGAGGTGAGAATTTCGTGTGAGTGCACGTCCTAACATGTATTTTGCATTCAATGTTTTAATGTTATTAAAACACTTGCTGTTTTCAAAATGTTTTCCACTTTCGGGCTCTGACCCATTTGCTTTCAAATCTATTTTTGTAAAAACCATTCTAGGTGCCCAGCCACAAGGACACCATGCATAGGATTCTCATTCAGGTGACGAGCTGTAGCTGTTTGTGGAAGTTACAGGACTTTGCTTGTAGACTCCTTTGGTTAAGAGGTATACACTAGCGTGATCAACTCCGGTTAGTAAAATAACTAGTGGACATGATAGTTCGAGCGTGATCAACTTCGGTTGGTAAAATAGCGAGAACAAACTATACTCTTTTGGATAAGAGGCGTACACTAATGTGATCAACTTCAGTTGGTAAAAGAGTTAGTGGACATGAGAGTTCAAACCCATGACCAACTCCCGTTGGTAAAAGGGCAAGAACAACATTCTTAAAAATGCCAATCTCGGTTGGCTTGAAAACAAAATATGCTCTCAAATGCCAACTTATGTTGGTCGGGAGGTAAGATTATTACAGAAAATATAAAAGTTCCTCGAAGAATAAAATATTCCAAACTGAACCAAGTATGGTTAGTCGGGGATAAAAACTCTCACTAATTATAATTGGTCGACGAGCACAATTTAACAACCTTGGTTGGTTGGAAAATTTTCAAACATTTTTATACTCATTACTTTATTATTAAGTGATCGAGCAACATTTTTTATACTTGTAACCTTTTATTACTAGATTGGTCGATGAACCACAAAGTATTGTTATGCAATCACAAATATAAAAGTGTTAGACAAGTACAAAATAATAGCAATACAGATTTGCAAACAGAAAATGAAAGTCTTTCATTAAAATTCAAAACGAATTACAAATTACATGTATACTAACTATTACATTGAGATCCCTACTCTATTGGTTTCTTTCCCTCAGCTTTTGAAATAGGTTCCTCGCCAGCAGGAGGAACATTTAAGGTCTGAGGAGAATTAATAAAATTCAAGTCCTTCAGCATTCTGACATTCATTACTGAAGGTGTGTCTAAAAGATGCTCGGGACGAGATACCTCGATCTGAGAATGAAGATTGTAATCACCGAGGTATTGTGCAATTAAGCTCCGAGGAATGGCACGAGCTGGGATCCATTCCTTGTCCAAATTAAACGGTGTCACAAGCAAGTCAATCACCCCGGGGTTATAATAGTCCCACAAGTTATGTCCCTGTTCAAGTTTCAACACGCATAAGGCATTCAACCAGCCTTGTTTATAACCCTCATTAGTGGCATTCTGGATACGAGCATCTAAATGGAATAATGCCTCGTTGTACCCAGCCATCCAAAATTCCCCGGGCTGCTTATGGAATTGGAAGGTTAGTCTCTCCAACTGCTCGTGAAGGCTTTTTGCAAAAATGTCCTTATTCTCTAAAGCAGACTTCGTCGCAGTAAGTTGATCCTCCAAAGTTAGGATTTTCTTGGACATTTCAGACAAAGCCCGATCTTTTGCATTCAGTTGGTACGCTTGGGTTTCCAATGTTGACAGAGTACGAGCTTCTTCAATACTACGAGGAGTTCTTGATCGACCCCGAGCAGGTGGAGTACTTCGTTCCTCGACAACATCCTGGGCAACTCTTCCTCGCCCACGAGAACCTCTTCCTCGTCCCCAAGTAGAAGTAGAAGTACCAGATCTTCGCAGGATATCCAACTCTTGCCTTAATTTGGCATTCTCAACCTCTAAGAAGGAAAATCCCTCATCGGTCACTGGGATTACCGCTGTTGAAGAAGAGGCTACAGACTTATATTGTGCTAGTTCTTTCTGCAAATTATTATTCTCTTGCTCCAGCAGTTCAGCAATTTGTCTACAAGCTTCAACTTCTCCCTTTAGGGTCCTCTCCCTGACATCATACCCAGCAAGGAGTTTGTCGTAGCCATTCTCGGCAGAAAGCTGTTGATATTTCTTTTCATACCCCTCATGTAACAAGGCATTTGACTCCTTGTACTGAGTCTGAAGATTTTCTAGAGTATATTGGAGCTCCTCGATCATATCATAGTAAGCCACGTTATTGGCCACAGCTCGATCAAGTAAGCCCTTCAGATATTGATAAGCTTCTACTGCCTGCTCTGAAGCACCATGGCCAAGGATGTCGGCAACTTCTGATGCACTGAGGTCTGTGTGACCAGCTTTATAATATTCATGGCATTGCTGCATCAACTTTGTGTTATTAGCAGACAAAAGATCCATCCTGGATAGAAACTAACAGAGAAAGAAAAAGAAGATCAAGACAGAGTGCAGATAAAGAAGAGACAATCATATGGAAGAAAAGAACTCAAATTTTATTAGATCATAAGGCAAAGTTACAAAGATCTTGGATACAAAGTACAAGTAAAAGAAAAATAGAAAGAGAATACCGAACAACTTCACACCTTTTCCTTGTCTCCCAAGACTTTCTTGGGAGGCTGGGACGAGGAGCTTGGTTTCTCGGTGGAAATAATGAGTTGGTCGGCGGGAGCTGGAACTTGTTCTGGAGGAGATGGCAGAGATGAAAGCTCCTCGTCAGCAGGCTGGGTAAGGATGATATCACCCACTACCAATGAAGATTCTTCTGAGGCAGCTTCGTCCTCTTCTTCATCCTCGATGGCTGGGGGAGGACCAGGGAGATGCTGTTGAAATAGCTCGGAGTCCTCGCTCACCTTCAATTCTTGCAAAGCTGCAACCCAGCCATCTCGGAAGTATTTCAAACTTCCATATTGCACCTGAGTCATCATAGCAGCTACTCCCTTGTTCCACCCCTTGTCCCAACCTGTGCTGAAAGACTTCTTTATTACCTTCTTTCTTTTCATTTTCTCCGAGGAGAGATTCTCGGATAGAAGGTCCTCGGAGGCTTTCAGCTTGGCCTCCAACTCCTCCTTCTGACAATTTTCTTCGCACAGAAGGGTCAGCTCTTCCTCAGCTGATTTCAGCTTATTTTCAAGCTCCCCGAAGATAGTGAGCTTCTCGGAGTATTTCTTATTCTCCCTCTCCAAGTCCTTCACTTTATTTCCCAACTGCACCTTCTCTACTTCAGATGCAGCCAATTTCTTCTCCCAATCACCTTTATCCTCGTTGTACTTCTGACGGGATTCCTTCAGAGATTGGGCCAAACCCTGGAATGCATCCTCTACTCCAGACGAGGAGCTTGAAGCCTTGAGCGCTTCATCTTTCTTCACAATGGTGTTAAAGCAACCCACCAGCTGAAAAAAGAAGGTAGTGATGAGTTAGTGCCGAGATACATATATTGATAGAAGGAAATAAGAATTCAAGATAAGAAGAAACTTACTGAAGCAATGTGACGAGTAGTTAGGGATGTCAGCATATCCCTAGGCATGTTTTCCTCGATGCCTTGGACTTCAGGAATAATCCAAGTCTTTACCGAGCTCATTGCAGAGCTCGGGGGAATAATGGTTGGAACACCAGCTCCACTAGTTTGGAGCTGGGGAATGACTTCAGAAAAACTAACCGAGGAAGACTTCTTCAATATCCTCGGTGTCTTCTCAACAAAATCAACCAAAGAAGAATTTTTGGTTGGAGAGATAGTGATTACTTCCACAGGCGCATCCTTCTGTACAGGAGCCACTGGGGGCTTCTCGGCGACCTTCTGAGGAGCAGCAGAAGGGGCAATATCCATTTTCTTTGTCCCCTTTGGGACATCAGCTTTATTTCTCTTTCCATCTCCAGCAGAGGAGGTCTCTTCAAAGAGAGCAGGAACTCTTCTCTTGCCCATCTTCTGACTCAAAGGAATGTGAGAGTCTGGTGAAGAGTCTTCAGAAGCTGGCAATGGTTCGCTAATGCTAGCCACAGGACGAGCAGTATAAGAGGATGTATAGCTCCTGTACTGCAGCAAGTATGAAGCAGACCTAATGTGCTCGTCTGCAACCTTCTGATGCAAACTCTAGATATGTTTTAAATGCTTGATATTAACTTCTGTTTCTTTTGGAGTTTTTCTCTTGCTGTCAACTGCAAATAAAAACATAGTGAAATATCAGTCATACATTTTGTCAAACACAATGAAATCATAATTTCAAAAAACAAAATAAGATGAAAATAACCTATCCCATTGCCATATGGAGGGCATTTGGGACCCTCATATACTTCGTCTCCAACCAAAGGGGCATGTTGCCAATTTTTTACAACTACTCCATGTTAAAAATAATCCCTGTTGGCATCAGGGAGGTTGACTACTAGAGCCCTATTCAAAAATCTAGTTTTTAAATAATAAACATTGTCTAAAACAGCCCATCTATAACAGTACATAATCTCAGGAATTCCTATACGAGTTCCATGAGTTTGATTTAACCTATACACCTCATTAACTATTCTCCATGTGTTGGGGGATATTTTTACAGGGACAACGTCGAAATACTGACAGAACTCTAAGCATAAAGGGTTTGGTGGAAAAGAAAATCCACATTCAGCAATAAAGAGGCTAGGGAACCAATGTCCCTCAGCCAAATCAAAATAACTTGAAGGCTCAGAAAGAACCTCCAAAGTTACCCAAGATGGAATAGAGAAATCAGAACGGAATTTCTCAAGAGACTCAATAATGTAAACCATGATGAATAAAAGAAGAAGGAAGAAGAGCTTACAGGGAAAAAGGAGATCTGTTGCAAACAAACGAAGAAAGGGATGGACGCACAGGAGAGAGAAAAGCTATAGAAAACTCGAAAGCAGAAATTAAAAAGGTAGAAGACGATGGGATTGCCTCTGAAGCTTAAATACTTTGCCTTGGGAAACGGCGAAAGAAATGATTATAAAAAGGAAACTATTACGCTACCGGCGGATAAAAGGACAAAAAGGGCACGAAGATCGAAGCGCCTATAAAAATGCAAAAAGGCGGATTCTGCGAATTTGGAAGGAAATTCAAATATGAAGAAAAGGCTCCTAAAACCCAGGAAGGTCATTTAATATCGCCATATATAGAGAAAGAATGTTCCATACTCCTCAAAGTTCGAAATATAAAACATTGGGGGCTTCTGTTGATACCAAAATTAGTATGCTGATGTGGACGAATAATAAGAAGACACGTGTCAATCTACGTGGCACAATAGCAACGAGGAAGATTATCCCCCCGACCAACATACTCACTCCGAGGAACACCAGTCTTCTGAGGAACACCAACCCTCCGAGGAAGTCTTGTCCTCCGAGGAACTCCAATGCTCCGAGGAACTCTTGGACGATGAGCAACTAAGGCGGTTCGAGCTGCATCTCGACCGCAGCATTAATTGCCAGATAATCAACAGTTCAACTATTCATTGAATGCTTATCATCTTGACGCACACGTTTGAAGAGAATTAAATGAATTGCCCTTTCATATGTGTATCATTTAATGTAACACCCTTTCATGTATAGCCTAAGGGCTATAAATACCTTGTATCACCCTCATTCAAGGGGATCGGAATTTCATGATAGCACTTGTAATCGAGAATTCCCAAACACTCAGCAATAACATAAAAGTGGACGTAGGCCATTCATATAAGGCTGAACCACTTTAAAATCTTTTGTCTTATTTATTTATCTGTAATTAAATAATTAGAGTAATCTAGTTTTTTACATCAACAGAAATTTAATTAGACTTCTAGATGATTTATAAATTCTAGGGTTCATGTGTTTGAAATTGGGGAAAATATGTAGAGATTTGATATTTGAATGATGTTAGGATGAATTAACACCCTCAAACATGTTAATATGTGACCTAAGGATGTTTAGGGACGATTAGGAACCTTAAACAATTGTTAGATTGATGTTTGGATGAGATTTGAGGTGTAGAGAGATGGGAAAACGAAAGTAAGGAATCTGGGCTCGAATCTGGTCGCTCGTTAGAAGACCTGCCCAGGTCGTTTGAACGAGCTTCTAACGAGTTGACCATTGACTTCTAACGAGGGTGAAGTTCGTTCGATGAGATCGTTCGAACGAGATCTCGTTAGAAGACTCAGTTCGTTCGAACGAAGTCTCGTTCGAACAGCCTCATTCGAACGAGACTTCGAACGAGTTGACAGTTTAGGCTTTTTAGCCTGTTTTGATCCCGAGTGCCCCGTAACCTTGTGTATAGGTAGAGATAGCCTTTTCTTGATGAGTAATTGATATTTGGGATGTTTGGGATATAATGAGGAGTCAAACCTAGAAGTGTAGTTTGAACCTAAAGGAAAATATGAAGTAGGACGTGAGTGTCTATTACGATGTGAGCTATTGACAGCCTAATTAATTATATTAACCGGGAACATATAAATGGTTTAGTATTATATGTCAGTACGAGAGGAGATATGTACCAATATATTATGGTGATTACTAAGACGTGTGCATACTTAGTATATGTATTGATTTTATGTGTATGACATACCTACCATACTTGCTATCACGGGAGGTTCGCGTTCGCTTAGGGCCCTCTAATCCTTGTGTTTCCCGGATTTAGACTGGTTACCTCGATGAACATAGGTCAGAGAAGGACTTATTGGGATGTTAATAAGTCTGCTGATCGTGGGAGCGCAGGTATGTGCGTGACCCATGTGATGTGACTGTGTTTGCCTCCATTATTTGTGATGTTGTTATCTGTGAACTATTCCTGAGAGATTCGGAATATGTGATCCTTATGTACGTGATGTACCGGGATGGATAGCAGAGTATGTGTGCACCGCAGCTAGTCTCGGGGTGCTTGTATTGTATATTTATGATGCGAATAATATACACTAAATTAATGGGGACTTTCATGTTAATATTGTGAATAAAATTATGGTATTGTTTTGAGAAAACATAACGGGTTAACCGATAGTGAAAGGTATTACATATTGAGAATCTGAGTTTACGTAAAATCCTCTATTTATTTGATAACGCTAGAATGTATTGTGGGAATCGAGTAGTAAGGGGTAGAACTTATTACGGGTTGGTTAGATATGGATGTCTTATAGATGGGTACGGTACGTTAGGAGTGCACATGTAGTCGAGAGGTGAGAATTTCATGTGAGTGCACGTCCTAACATGTATTTTGCATTCAATGTTTTAATGTTATTAAAACACTTGCTGTTTTCAAAATGTTTTCCACTTTCGGGCTTTGACCCATTTGCTTTCAAATTTATTTTTGTAAAAACCATTCTAGGTGCCCAGCCACAAGGACACCATGCATAGGATTCTCATTCAGGTGACGAGCTGTAGCTGTTTGTGGAAGTTACAGGACTTTGCTTGTAGACGCTTCATTGATCTTGACTCGATATTCATCAGTTATCAGTTGTAGTGCATGTCGCCCATTTCTTTTAGAGGCAATGTCATTTATTTCAGTTATTCAGACTTTTGGCATGTAATTATTCAGGATTCAGACTTGTAGTATTATTTCCATTTGTTGGGATTGTTGTGAGGAGTTTTCCTCCGGATTTATTATTATTATTGTTGGTTATTTCATTACTTCGTATGGTGAATGGATTATGTTGACTCTTCCATTATTCTTTTATTGCATGTTATCCAGACTTAACTTAAAATTTGGCAACTTACTTTTTAAATACTAGGTGGTTAGTAATTCTAAAAATGTTTTAGACAGTGATGCTATTAACTGAACCAACTTGGCATTTTGTATTAATTTAATAAAGGAGTAGCTACCCGGTATTTAATTAGTCGGGGTATCACAAAGGCATCCCAATATATTAAAGTTTAGCATGTTGAACAGAAAAAGGGATGGGAAAAAAGTCGTGAGACCTGATAAGTACTTGATAATATATTACCTTAGGGGCACTTTCCGTAGCTGGAACGATGGGAAGGACCTCGTGCTGAGGTGATAATTTAGAAGGGACTGGGGGAGTTGTCTCTGGTTGAGAAGATATGCCCACAGACTCAACGTAATCATCCCCACAACAACATCATTTTCACGTTGAGAGGTCGAACAATGGGAGTATGTAAGCCCGATCATAAGAAAACGGGGAAGAGTCACATCGGCCTGAGAAGAATCGAAACATCCTCCCACGAAAGGGCTCACGGGGGTGCTAGGTCTTCCTTCTTCAACCTCCTGCACAAAAGTTCTTAAGAGTTAAACAAATGCAGCTTGCCTTAGAAAAATGTGAGTAAGAACAACAACACACATACATACCTCGGATTCATAGGGAGAGTGGGAGGATATAACCACTGGCAAAGGAGGAGAGGAGGCAGCAACATAGGGAGCTGGGGAGATATGTACATCGGGAGTTCGTTTCCTCTAGGACTTAGTACCCAGAGTCTTTTCCCTCACACCCACAGCACCAGTACCTCGAGGAACCTTTGAACTCTTCCTACTCTTTTCCCTCGGCTCAGTTGGATTAACCAAGATAGTGGGGAAGGCAGTCGAAGGAGGAACGATGGGAGCGCGTCATTGAAACTCAGCATGTATTCGTTCCACCTCAGTCTGAACTCTCCTTCTCAACTCCTCATTCATTTCTGAAGACACGGGAGGAGGAACAGGGGCAATGGGGAATGCCTCCAAAGAAGTTTGGGGCTGGGTTTGGGACTTAGATTTTGAGGAAGTCCCACTCTTGGACTTCCTAGCTTTCTTGGAAGGTGGTTGGGAAGGCCCTTCGCCAGAAGCTGCTTCGGTTGTAAGGGCAGGCTAGTTGGGGGTTGCAACAGTTTTGGGTTTGGGCGTAGAAGTAGGGATCATTGGGAAATAAGGGGGTAGATCAAGGGGAGGATCTTTAATGGTTTTACTCAAAGGTAAATCAACCCTAAGAATAGAGTTGCCCTTGAGACCAAACTCCAAGGCAGAGAAAGAAAGGACTGGAGGATATTGGGGGCACTTTATATGAACTCACGAATCATTGCCAGTTTCCTTAAACGAAACTTGGTGCCATAAGAAGTAGATATGTCCCCTTTCCTAATGGCACTAGGAAGGGTGACTCGACCATCCATGGTAGATGTCCCACCAAGTACTGCTGCTGTAAGGTAGAAGGAGCAAGCCTCAGCAAAAGTAGCCCTTTTATTATTTAGTTGAAACACAGGTCGAGGAGCCCCCTAATCAGAACCAAATTTCTTGCTACATCTATCAGGGTTATAAGGTTCGAAAGTGTATCTCCATTCAGTAAAGGAAGGAAGAAACCCAGGAGTGAACAAAAGTACCACAGCATGCGAAGGGTCTTCTATAACTGGAATGACAGTGACCGTTGAAGCTGTAGAAGGAAAAAAATTCCAAGAATGGGCAAAGGTAGACTCGTTGTACGACCTCTTGACAAAAGAATCAAAATGATCAAAAACTACCATTATCTCCTTTCGACTCTATTTTTTATGGGACCATAAGAGGCATGGGGGTTTAATGCCTTGGCTCACGGGATAAGAGATAGACTTGATATAAATAATATGAAAATGGGTATAGAGGAAACCCATTAAGATAATGGTGTTAGCAAAATTGGCCAAGTTGTAACGATCCAGTGACCGTGCCATATCAATGTGGGATCAATCCAGCTAAGTGTAGAGGGACCCTAAAGCAATGGAGGCTAGAGGAAGGTTGAAACCCCTGGCTAAATGGATAAAAATGTTTATAAGGTCCCTCCTGGGTTGGTCGTTGGGTTTCCTAATCAAAAAGAAATGCGAAAGAAGTACAAGAATGTAGACAGGTAGTTCCAAAGATGTACCTTTACCTTGGCCCGTAATAGCAGTGATGTCCTTCGCAGTGGGAGCTTCGAAAAAATAACAGATAAGGGGAGTAAAAGTGTCCTTGTTTGAAGACCCAGTCCAACAGCAGAAGATTCGATCAAGCTCATCTCAGTCAGCATTCTCTTCGACATCTTTCATGCATTAGAGAACTCATCATCTTTGCCAAAGATGGGAGATCAGAAGTAAAAACTTAGTTTGTCTTGACGAGCAGCATCCAGGGTAGTGGTGCTAGGGGTAGCAGCGGCACCAGAGGTGGCAGAAGAGGACTTTGGCTGAGCAGTGATGGTGGTAGCCTTCGAGACACTTGAAGAAGCCATAGTAAGTGGCGATGAAAGAAAAAGCTTGCTAAAGAAGGGCTAGGAGCAAAAAAGGGAGGAGCACAACCACTGGTGGTGGCGTAAAAGATGAGAGGAAAAAGAAAACTAGGTAAAAGCTTAGTAATAATGGAGTTCAGGAAAAGTTTCTCTCTCTAGAGTAGATGGAATCTTGAAGAAGACGAAGGAAAGAGAAGAGTTTTGAAATCTAAACGTTTGAAATCTTTTAAACCCGTCTATTAAGTTTCCCACCACCACACGTGCAAAGCCACCTATAATCATTTCAAATGGACATGTGGCACTTCAGGAAATGTTTTGATAGTTGAAAAGATAGCGCCACATGATTTAATGAAGTGACGCATGGGAATAGAAAGGGTCCTTACTAGGCAAGTTTGATTTTGGTGCCAGAATTTTTGTCAGACATATCTAATAAACTCCCAACGAAGAAACTGTAACAATGGTTAAAAAAAGCTATGATGTCCCCTCCCTACGAGTCCAAAAATTATTTAATTGTGACTCAGCTACATCGAGGAGAATTTCTACTTTTTCAAACATGGCGAAATTTTATAAGGGAGAATTTCACAACTCACAATGATAGGGGCAGTCCTAATGAAAAACTCACTGCCTAAAGCTATACTTCACAAACAGCGTCTCTTCCCCAAAGCCAAAACGAGTATTTGGGTAGGCTAGTAGGTCTATCGGGAGAATTTTAAATAGTCAAGCTAGAACAGTGGAAAGTCTGTGTAAGTAAAAAGTAGCGACGTCACTTCGCAAAAGCCCCAATAAGTCGGAGAGCTTCGACTCAGGTACATCGAGGGGGAATTTTACTTTTTCCTAGAGGTGCTAAAACAGTGGTTATAACGAAGGAAAAGATGCTAGAATTTTTTTCACACAGAGAAGGTTCATCGGATTGAGAAGTTTTCGTGAAGACATTTATTTTTTCCACAATAAATCTCTTCATGAAGTGGAAAATATAGAGGGGTCTTGAAGATAATCCTGAGATTAGAGATAATCCCCCTATTAAAAAACAGTGTTTGGGATTAAGGCAGCGAGGTAGCTCGACGTGGCAACCCAAAGGGACCTTCCAACGAAGAAACTGACCGAGAGAGATCGTCATTTAGTCATGTTCATTAATTTAGCCTTGTTTTATCTTTTATTTATATTGACTATGATTTATAACGATTGTAAAGATGTAATGAGTATAATGATTATGTGTGAGGTCGAACGGTACTCGCGAGAGACCAGGCTTTGTAGGGCTTGGGACAACTTACATGCTCTATCGAACGACCTCGCCGTGGAAACTTTGGAGGGACTTGGTTTGGAGGATTGAGAAGTGAGGCACCGTTGGGGCTTGTCCTGACCATCTTAGATACACCTGGTAAAATACTGAAGGACCCTGACCATGGAACCTCGAGCGGAGCAGCTTTGAGTTCCATCAGGCATTGAGTTGTGAACAAACAGTGCTCTACTTAATGTCACATCTACTGTAGGTGATGTCACTAGCCAGCTAGAAAATTTCAAATCTTCACTTGAGTAAACATCCATGGTATTTGGGGTTGCCAGACAGTTGGTGAGCCACCTCTGTGACGACAACCACCTGACACACAGTGGTTAGGCAAAAGGCATGTCTTGGCATTTAATGTTTATGACGTGGAGCTAACTAGTGCATCGGGCATTTAATATTGTGACATATATTATGAGGGATGTCTTTCATAGTCTTTAATGACTGAGTTACCTCGGGAGTGACGTGGGGGGATATTTAAGGACCCCAACTACCCCTGAGCAGAGGATGTTCCTTTTAAGAAATTCAGAAGTTATAACTAGAGAGAATATACATCAGAGAGATATTTATTGCAAACCAAAGAGTTTACTCACCCACCATTGTAATTTATCACAGAGCTTTAATACTTGACAAAGATTCTTGAGTGTGGTTGGTGTGGTTGGTTTCCTGCCAAGGTGTATCTAGGGTGCTTACTTCTCTCTCCCTCCAAATTGTGTTTGTGTGTCCTGAAGTTAATTAATAGTGTTGCTGGTTAACTTATCATTACCTTACTCAAAAGGAGGTTACGCCTCCATCTAATCTAAACTACCCTCTTACAAAATAAATACTCAGAAAATCCAATTACAATTACCGTAATTACTTCCTTTCACGACTGCACTCCAATTTAATTATCTATAAAACCAATCGGATAAAAAGAGGTATTATTGGAAAACTTTATTATGGTACATAATATGATTACCCACATTACGTTCCTAATACCCGTTGATTTAATCAATTTGCTACTAATCGATTTTAACTAGCCTCTAATCAATTCCTTAATTCTCAAACTTAACGTATTTTCTACTCAACCAGGATTATTAAATAATCCACCAATCGAGCTTTACTATTGGAAACAAAACATATAAATTTAAGAAGGAATCCAAGATATATCCTTGAAGTGTATTCCTCTAAATATGATCTTAAACCTACTCACACAACTATCACCCAATATGCGGGGATGATTTAACCCGATATAAAATCAGATCGCACGTATAGCAATTAAAAGGACATATATGCAAGCATTCCAATCCTCATAATTTTCGGGATTGAGAATCTAAGCCATTTTTAAATGGTGTAAGATTACCTAAGTCTAATCAAGACATCTCTTAAACTTAAAATCTCATGGGGGATCATGTTCAATAAAATTCTAATTGTATCGCTCACAATCCTCTTTTGAACAATCATACGAGTTCTCAAACCGTAAGACAAGTTCCCATAGTTTGAGATAAATCACTAGAATTGTACCACAACTATTTTGATAGAATGTCAACTCTCTATCTAGTTTGTGAAGTGTTCAATTACACTAAAACTGGAATTCTGATCTCATGTGATCAAGTCGAACCTAACTCATCAAAATTCCTACTAAGTAAAATTGACTGACATTATACATAATGTATAAAGAATAAATATAAGGCATTTGTGTAACCTTGATTCTTATTTCAAAATGAATTAACACACCTTTACTGAAAAGTAAACATCATACATGGTTTTAAAAATGAAACACCAATAGCTCACTCCTTGGGGGATATGGTGGGAGAGAGTTTATAGATGGTAATTTCATTGTGTGACTGTAAGTCATTATCTTTTGGTTATAATTCTCTACCTTAGTACATTTTTTCATTCATTTTGGAACGAGTTTTTGTTTTCTCATTATGGTTTTTTCCTCGTAAATATGGCTTTGTGTGATTTGATTTGTCTTTCCTCATATTAGAATAACTTGTCTTATATTGAAGATAATATTCAATATTGATGAACCAACTTTATCACAAAGACATTTTGATGTTCTTAACTAGTTGAATTGTTTTTTATCAACCAACCGATATAATTAATTCTAATTGGGTATCGATCATCGGGATCTCTAACTTTTATACTCTCACGCATCATCCCATTAATTCAATCATATGGAAATTTTCAAACACGCGATACCCTAATTTGTAAAGGAACCACGCAATGTTCGTCTTGGATTATCATCCGATAGGTTTTACCCCTTCGATAATTTAAACCATAATCAGACTTATTAATCAGTTCTCTTAGCGCCTTTAAATCTCCCCCAAACATTGTGCATGAGAAAAGAGTTCACATTATTGTCGATTTTTAACTTGGGAAAAAGGCTCCTTGTGATGAAATTAATATCTTTATCCCGTTAATTTAAGAATTTAAAGACGTGCAAGTTGAAGGCGTGATAGTGTTTGACGCTCAGAAGGGTGAAGAGTTCACACTCACAGAAATTTTGTTTTGGGTGATCCACAACTTTCCTGCCTATGGGACCTTGTCTGGTTGAAATCTTCATAGTTATTATCGATGTCCCATATATTCGGATGAAACTAAATACACTCGGATAAAGTATAACAATAAGATATGTTATACCAATTGTTGGTGATTTTTATCAAACATTTATTTTTTTAGCACGATAAATCTAAATTTTTACTTATTGGTCATGAATATATGACACGACCTATTCGGATTTCTAGTTACCAAATCAAGGAGAAGGCAATGACTACGAGTTTGGGAAATATGTTTTTAGGCAAACAACCTCAGTTTATAGTCCAAAAGAGAAAATTTAGGGTGGATTCAAAAGATTCGATTAAAATGAAGACATGGTCAAGATGGTAAATATTATTTGACTTTATGTATTATAAAGAGCATCGTGTAATGAATATAATTGATTTGATGCACGCAGAGAAGAACTTTTCGGACATCTCATAGGAACATCTATAAGTAGATCTCATTCGAAATATGGAGAGAAGGCGTATCATGATCTAAAGAAGATGGAAATTTAAAAATAAAGTTTGGTTAAAAAATAATCCTATAACGGGAAGAAATTAAATTCCCGTGGGTGATTTTACTTTGAGTACGAATGAGAGAAAGAACCTCCTAGACACGTTGTTCAACTTGAAGACTCCGACCAATTGTTTTGGTAATTTGCGCATGATTATAAACTATCAATCAAATGATTTGAATCAGTGAAAGTCTCATAACTAGCACATTGTTATTCAATTAATTCCTTTGTTGTTTAGGCATTACTTTTCTGAGCACAAATATCCACGGGGCAATTATGCTTATTAGTTTAAACTTCACTTACTATATGGAAAAGTTGTAAACATTTTTTTTTGGAAAAAAGGATCCTATGTTGTCAAATCAAACTGGAGAAATAGCCTCTCCAGAGTGGCACTTACAATAGATAAGCTAATATTAAAGAAAAATAGTGAGAACTTAACAAAAAATATCTTAACATATCTCATATCAACTCTAAGACTACAAAACTCTAACATAATGGCATCCAATAGCGTCCATTTTGCAAGCACCCCTGACCATTCTAGGTAATTCTGGAAGGGTTTTAAAGACTTCCTTCTTAAAGATTAATTCCAACATTTGCCAAATTGTCAGCCACCATGTTTGATTCTCTATAACAATGCTTCAAAGAAAATTGCATTTGAGATAACATAGCTCTGATATTCTTAACAAGCCTTAAGAATTTCCAAGGAGGATTCCATGAGTTACCTATGACTTTCACCACCATCAAAGAGTCAGATTCAATGAGGACATTAACAATCTTGAACTGTAAACACAATTGAATTCCCTTTTGTAAGGCAAGAAGCTCCACCTTTGAGTTTGTTGCAATATGACCTGGATAAGCAAAGGCCAACATATATTGAGACTTCTCATTCCTAACAATACCACCATACCCGATAATACCTGGATTGCCCTTTGAGGCACCATCAACATTAAGCTTGTAATAATTCATCGGAGGGGGGATCCATTTAATTAAGGAAAAAGCTCTAGAACACTTCTTAAAAGAAAAATTAAATAACTCCTTACTACTGATGTCCTGAGGAAGGCAATCATTTGAAAAAACCATACCACTGCATAAATTTGAAATCATCCTAATTGAATTAGAGATGAGGTTTTGATGTCTAAATTTGAATCCTTCAAAATAACAAGAATTTATGGCTTTCCAAACTTCCTAACATATCACAATGGGGATCGCTTTGCAAAGGAACCTTTGGTAGTCTCTTTTTCCAGATCTAAACCACCAACTCGTAATGGCAGTAGACATATGCTTCATATCACATTTAATTCCCACATGATTCGAAAAAAATTCCCAAACCAGTTTTACCTTTGAACATTGAAGGAATAAGTGGTTACTTGATTCTGCGTTCTTTAGGCAGGCCTGGCATCTAGAAACCAATCGAATTCCAACCTTTTGAAGATTATCCTCTAGGGGCAAAGAGTTGTTGAGGATTTTCCACATGTTAATTGAAAGCTTAATAGGTAAATGAGGATCCCAAATTCTTTTATGGGTAAGAGAGTTTGGATACCTGTTCTCCATAGCAGTGCAAGCTAAAGAGAAAGAGAATTCTCCAGTGTTAGAAGCCTTCTAGATCCATTTTCCATCCAAGAATTCCATATACTCTAAAGACACGGCTTTGTATTTCCTCATGTTTCTCCATGCTGGAGGACCCCCTTGCAAATGATGAGACCATGACTTATATTTAGCCTTCAAAAAGCAGTCCATAGAGACTCCTCTGCATAAAATTTCCAAATCAATCTAATGCTAGAGGCTTTAGAAAGACATTGGAAATTTTTGAAGCCAAGTCCCCCTGAATCTTTTATCATACACATCACATGCCATTTTGACCAATGATGCTTCCAACCCTGAATTTCATTGCCACCCCAAAAGAAAATTATTGAACATCCTATGGATCCTATTTGTGACAGCTTTAGGAGGGTGTTGGGATGCAAGAAGGTATATGGGAATAGAGGAAAGGACATGATGAATGAGAATGAATTTTCCACCACAGGATAAAAATTTTCCTTTCCAACCTTATATTTTAGACCTGATGGACTCTATAAGAGGGGCATATAAGCTGACCTTGCTTCTCCCCTTGAAAAGAGAAGAGCCCATGTATTTAATAGGTAAGTTTTTGGTAGCTAAACCAGTGCAATTTCCTATAGTTGTCCTCCTTTGAATAGACATCTTCTTATCCACAAAGACACTACTTTTGCTCATGTTAATTTTTTGGCCAGAGACATCTGAGTAATATGTCAAAAATGTCATCAAGTTAGACAAGCTTTTCTTATCACCTCTAGAAAACACAATCACATCATCTGCAAAAGATAGATGTGAGATGAGGGGGCTGCCACTCGGTAAAAAGAAGTTTTTGATTTTTCCATTCCTCATGAGCATGTCTAGACCTCTACTAAGCACTTCTGCTGCCAGAATAAAAAGGCTTGGGGACAGGGGGTCCCCTTGCCTTAGGCCTCTGAAAGATTTGAAAAATCGCTTAGATACTCCATTAATAGTGATTGAGAACCAACTATTGGATATGCACCTCCAGATCATGTTTATCCACCTTTCTCCAAATCCAAAGGACCTTAGCATCTTAATTAAAAACATCCAGTGAACTCTGTCTGTGGTGACCTGTGTCTTAGAGTAATATTTTCTTTTATCGTTCTTTGATATCAACATACACCTACTTATACATCTATGCGATGAGTTTTTTTTTATGTGTACCTATGAGGTTTCAATAGTTGTATCCTTTTGAGATCTTGATGAAAACCTTTAAAGATTATGTTAAGTATACACGGTGTATTGGATGGTCAATTGTGGAAGAATATATAACACATTAATCATCATTATATTCTTAGGAAATATGTCGGAACTAGGGCTTAGGAGGTCCAATCCTTATAGAGAATGATAAATCGAGGAATTTGACGAGTTTAATGATTAATTTCCTTCCAAGAACCCTAAAGAGGCGAGACTCACAAATATTCAATTCGAGCAAGCAACTCGTTATGTATTTGAAACACAAGATGAAGTTGAATAGGAGAGAGTGCATACATATATAACATATTTTTGTTTAAGTGCATGTATATTACCATCTAATATCTATAAGTTCATGAACACGTATAGGAAGTATGAGACAAAACATACTCGAAGACAGAAGAAAAAATAGTCAACGAACGCGTAGATGATTTTAGGGAATAAATGTCATAAGAGGTAATTGCCACATCATTTATTGCGGTTACATATACATGTCTTGTTAAAATTTCTCTAGTCTCCCAAAGTTTAAAGGAATTATTAAGTAAACACCAATTTTTAATATTCAAAATTATTTAAATCGATTTTAACTTTGCACCAACTAAAACCAAAGTGCTGTGTAAACTTAGACAATTTTATCTTGCCCAAAAACATGAATGTATGTGATATAAACAAGCATAGAATAAAATAAACCACAACACAACGTTGTACAAGGAAAACTCACAACAGAAACAACCTCGGACGGCTGAACCACACAAATCTACTATTATATAGGTATTATTGTAAGGATGAATTGTATTTACTCAACCAGCTCGACTCATTCAATTCTTGTTGCACTCTTCGCTCCTTAAACCTTCTTCACAGTTGTCGTTGGACGTCTTCCAACTGTAACATAACGTAGGAACTTCCCACATTTCATTATCACACCAATATTACCATTGCAATAGCTAGTTCCAGTCATCATAAAAAATGCTCAAACACACAGAGTCTATCACTGAAAACACTTTACCTAATGAAGAGTAAACAGTTTGGTGAAAGACATACGATATCTTAAACAAATATAATATTAATCTTAAATCTCAAAATAATGGGCGTAAACTAGGGTTTGTAGGCTTTGTATTTTTTCTTGGAAAACTGATTTTGGAACTGCCATGAAAAGTGGATAATTATTTCTTTTTGCAAAATTTAAGTCATTGCACAATTCGAAAAAACTTGTTAGAATGAAAAAAATAGGGTCATTCGAACAAAAAATGCATTCTCGCTCAAACAAAACTAAACTCGTTCAAATGAACATTTCAAACTCGTTTGAATGACTATCGAATGACCTTCTCGTGAGTTCTTTCTGCCAAACATAAACTTTTCGTTTGAAGCTCATTTGAACAAAACTCTATATCTCGTTTGTAGAAACACTTTTGAACGATATTTAAAAGCTCGTTAGAATGAAAAAGACAAGTTTGTTCGAACGACTTGTAAAAAGTAAAATATTTTCTTTTAAAACTTTTTACGAAAAATGCCTCAAAAATATTTAAAAAATACTAATATCCAAAATGTTTCGAGGGATAAGCACAATATGCATTCATGCTTATTGAGATCCAATGGATGTTAAATATGAAACTCGATGCGAAACTCAAAATAATGTATACGTTTCTTTTCTTGGCTATTGTTGTCTTCAATGATAATTATGGGCTTGAGGGACAAAGTTAACTAAACTCCTAACTTATGACTCAAACAAGTTCTATCCAAGCGTAATAAAGCCAATATAAATACAAATTGACTCGATTAAAACTTTTTCCTTACAAATCTCTCCCTCTGTCTATTCTGGGATAAAACTTAAAAATAAAAACCTACTGGGTCGTCAAGATCTGTAAAGACTCAATCCCACCCCAAAAGGAAAAAGCTTAGACACTTGACCAATACAAACTTGAGTAGCCTTGACCTTGTGAAACTTTTCTGCAACATTGCTTTAAACTTGCACACTTAACACGTCTTTCAAATGGAAAGAGAATATAGCAATATATAACAATATATAACTATATAAATATCTATCTATCTATCTATCTATCTATCTATCTATCTATCTATCTATCTATCTATCTATCTATATGTGTGTGTGTGTGTGTGTACTTCATCTGAAAAATAACCCCCTGTTAAACATGTCCTCTTTATAGTACGCATCTCCCTAAGGTTAGACTTCTCCGCATGAGATTATTTATCCCCTTTTTTGTTCGAAAATAGACAAAGGTAAATTTCATAATATAAACAACTTATCCCCCTCAATGTAACGCATATGAAAATAAAGGAAAACAAGAAATGAAAAATAAGCACATCAACACAAGCACAAAAAATCCAAACTACGAACCAAATGATACCAATGAAATAAATAAACAAATGGTACCAATAAGATCATATATGATGTCAATGTGATACAATTATAAAGCGTATGACAAACACGGATTTAATGCAATATAAAGACCTAAAAAACACCATATATATATAAAACATGAAGGCACAAGCATATATAGGTATAAACACCTCAAAAGATACAAAATTATAATCTTTACACACTCGTATGGCATAAATGTGTCTAAACGAAATGTGGTACGTGGTGAAGGGGAATGAACTAGAAAACAAAATAAATGTGTCCCAACCACTCAAGATAGTCCAAGGATTTCTATTTAATCACTTACACTTATCAAACATAGATTTAGACTCAAGTGGCAAATAATGGGAACTTATAATGGAAAAACATACACTACGTACACAAGCTTAGAAAATATTAATGATTCTCAAATCAATAGTGTCAAACAATTAAGATTAATTAGGATTTATTGTGAAAAAACAGTAATTTTCAACTTATAACACCATCAAAATAAATATATTCATATTTTTCTCTCTTTTCTTTTTGAAGATATAATGCTTTGATGATCAATTCTAAACTTGGCCTTGGAAATTATCTTATTTTCTTTTTGCCTATCTTTATTTTAGGCTCTTGCTAATATTGGCCTTTCACGTAATTGATATTTACTCCCTTCATAGCCCTTTTCCATTGATCACTCATATTTTTTTAATCTAAAACCAATATCATGGGAAATGGTTCTTACATACACAAATTCCCCAGTTCAATAACGTATATGACACAATTAATAGGAGAACACCTCACTCAGCTCATGCAACATAGGTAGTTAAGATACAAACAAGCTCATGAACGTGTGTGTGGAGGCATATATATATATATATATATATATATATATATAGTGAATCCACCAAAAAAATCAAGTTTTAACAACTCTATGCAAGCATAATTAAGAAAAATCCAAAGCATTGTAAACCATAATCAAATGTCCTAGGCACATGGAAGCATGAAATGAATGGTATTGAAACTCACCGATATTTACACAAAATGTGTAAAACCAAACTTCACAAACAAACCAAAATATTTTTGAGTTTTTTTCTAATTTCAAAAAGACTCAAAAGATAAACAAAATCATTTTTTATTTTTGCCATAAAGGCCCGATAAAGGAAAATCAAATACAAAAGACACAAACATCAAATGACTAGCAATAACATACAACATGAAGCAAAAAATATACTATATGAGAAGCATGCAAACACAATTAACCATTAGATATAGCATTGGAAGAATCATGTGCAAGCATGCAAGAGTCAACAAGTCTAACATTTAATGCCACAAATCGGATTTCTTAACCCACATACGTTTAACGTGACGATCTTGAGTTTGGGGAACCTTAGTAACACTAGACATAGACTTCCTAGGATATTTTCTAAATTCGTTCCTACCATAATGTGTACAAATGTAGACAAGACGAGGAATGTTACATTTGTTTTGACCTTTTCTGACATCCTTGGCTACGACCGACTCTGTCAAAATATTAGTCTTGGCTTTAGTAGTGAAAGCATTGAGAACATTTAATCCAATTCCAAACTTGTCATTTTTTATTTGGATAGTGACTAAAATCTTATCCAACTTCTAGAACCTTGATTCCAAATCAAACTTGACACAACTTGATTCTCTCAATCTTTCCTTTAACTCCAAAATCCTAGACTCAAACAAAAAAAGAGACACATCAAATTTTAAGGACTTCTACTTCAAAATTTCAAATAATGCACGAAGGTTATCTCTTTATCCCTCAACGAACTCGAGTTTTTTCCTAAGAGTTTTCTCACGTTCCCTCAAATCCTCAATCAATTTAGCATCACCATTACCTATGGAACGCTCATTTAACTTATCTTCTAACTTCAAGTTGGCATTTTTTAACTTCAACGACTCAGTGTACAACCCACGAAAGGACATTTGAAGTTCACTCTCCTCCTTCTCTTCTTCTTCCTGTCCCTCGCTAACTTAGGGATCACAAGGCTGAACCTTGAAATCTTTATGTATAGAATTATCTTCCTCTGAAGACTTTTCATTAAAGCTCACATGACTGGCCGTGAAAGAGGTGTAGTTACATTTTATGGGGGAATCGGGTTCCTGTTCTAACTCACTATTACTAAGGGTAGAATTGTATTCCTTAGGCTCCTTGTATTCTCTCCTTAGGCTAGTAGGACACTCAAAATCATGATTCCCAACACATTAGACTTCAAAACACTTGTCTCAATCATCCATATCCTTAAGTTTAACCCTATTCTTCTTATCACGGTCATTAAAGTTCTTTGGTTTCTTCTCAAACTTGTTATCTTCTCTAAGCTTAAGACACTTTTTAAACTTCCTAGCAAACCTAGTAATCTCTTTTGGATATAAATCACACTCACTATTGGAATTCGACACATCCTCCTCCTTAACTTTTAAAGCAATGCCCTTCGCTTTATTTTTTTTCCTTGTTCTTCGGAGGATACATGTTCATCTCGTAGGTTTGAAAATTGCCTGCAAAATTCTTGGACCCTCATAGTATCGACACCACTTAAAGAATCTAATACCGTGATCTTGCTGTTAAATCTTTCAGACAACGACTTTAAGATTTTTGCAACAGTCTCGACTTGGGGTAAAGATCACCTAAGTTAAACAAGGAATTGACAACATCTGAGAACTTGGAATAGAACTCATCAAATGTCTTATGCTATAAAAATTTTATCATTACAAATTTAGTTATCAAATTTGGAAATTTGGAAACCCTAACAGTGCCAGTACCCTCGTGTTTGAATTTCAAAATTTTATAGGCATCTTTCGCACTCTCACACGTCATGATACATATAAATTGTTCTACAGTGACAGCGTAAAAAATATCATTAACTCCCTTGGAATTGAAAGTTGAGACATTCTTTGAAGAGTGCGCTTTTGTTCAAATTAAGAAATTATTTAATTAAACACAACTTTTCAATTAAATCCTAAAAATATGCATCTACATTTGTGTCAAACCATAAATATATAAAGCATGTGACACAGAATATTAGGAAAAAATCCCCGCATGACAAAACCATATTATTTTCACTCTAATTTGTAAAGAACGGTTACACGGATTATAATGAAAATAAGTGTGACATATAAAAAATATCCGTAGGTGTCGGTTCCGATGTCGTCGACTGGAATCTCCCATAAGAACTCCAGATGGGCAGTAATGAAGAAGGGACCGACTTCTCCACAAAATACTCTAAATAAGTAAAATTAACCTCTTGAAGGTTTATGAAAATGTACACATTAAAGGGGAATGAGTTTTCCTTTTATAAGGAGGGAAAATAGCCTAAAAAATAAGTTTATCAAAAGAGGGCAGATTTTGGGCCGATTTTTGCTCAACATGGTGGAAAAGGAATTTGACCATCAAGTAGTGGTGACAGAAAGTTGCACAAAAACCGAGGTCGGCAGCATCGTTCAAATGACATAGCATGTCGCGCAAATGAGGATAGTTGTCGTTCGAACGAGATGGTGAGACATGCTGATCTCGCGCGAACGACAGTGCTATGTCGTTTGAGCGAGCACGCCTACAAAAAAAATCCATTTCTACGTAGAAAAATTTCTCCATTTTTGATAAAAAATAATTTAGACTTTAGAAAATATTTTCTAAAAAATTCTCAACTATTTATGCAAATATAAACAACTCCAATAAATCATTTTACTAATAATGTGTCGTGGAGTAGTGGGAAATGGTTGAGCAGCACGGTTCATGTAGCACGATGCACGTGAGAAGATGATGGATGCATGGATTCAGATAAAGGCCATCGTGGATGATCGTGATGACGTGACGAATGTAGCGGTATCAGACATACAAACTGTGATCTAGGGAAAACAGAAAATTCCTAGATTCTACCCGAACATTTATAAAATTATGTCCTTACAAATCTCCCCTTATGTCAATGCCAGTACATACATAAAAAATATGAATTATGCAATCTCTCAAAACCAAATGACATATAAGATAATATCCCCATTAAACCCTCAAAATGAGAATGCTAAATGACATGACTTCAATCAAACTTCAACATCTTCAAATCTTTAACACTTGCAGAAACTCCCAAAGATTTTCTCATCAGGGTGTGCAATCCAATAGATATCAACTTTGTACCTGCACATATGAGATAAAGGAGATACCCGTGACACGCAACAGTTTGAAATATAATGATATGCAAAAATTAAAGATCAATTAAGCTTAAGAAAATCATAGATAAATCAACAAGAATTTTCTCCCCCATAATTCATTCTCCCCCTTTTTATGATGTCCCCAAATAGACAGATATGAAAAGCATAAATATGGAAAATGTCACAAAAAAATCTTCTATATTTGAATTTTTTTCAAAAAAATTTACACAAAAGTATACAACAGAGAATAAAAAAATCCCCCTTTTTTGTGAATTTTTAAATATTTTTACACAATATATGCAACAAAGAATCACACCATGAACGAACATAAAAACAACTAAGTCGATGATAGCATAAATGTAGGGGTGTGAACAAATTTGATAGGAAAATCAATGCATACAAACATGACATATGTGCACGATGAATATCGGATACTCCTAACGAATGAACTCAACATCTTCCTTAGGTGTAAAAAGATGGAAATATGAGACATTGACTCAATCAAATCAGCAAATCAAAGCTCAAAGTGATTTTCACACCAATAACATCCAAAACGATTTAATGCTTTTTCAGGACTTTCAAGGAAGTGCAAATCCGTTTAAATTCTCCAACCAAGCTCCCTCATATTTATATTTTGAATAGAGGTGATCTAAATTCTCAAACTTTGGAGAATTGATGATGAAACCTAATGGCCCATATTTGGCATGTATTACTTTTTATTGCCTTTAAAAAATTTCGGGCTCTTTTAACCTCTTTGGACCCCGGATAATAAAATACCTCAATTTTTTAGGTCCGTTTTAATGGTGGCTTTATCGCAAAGGAAAGATAATTGCCTTTCGTAGCCCTTCACCGTTTTAAAATATCACACAATCTCACTAAACGGTTTTTACATGCATTCCAATCTTGTCAAGTTTTATCACATATGGTTCGTTGTATAGACATAATTGAGATGGAAACACTCAAGCCTAATATGTAATAGACAAGTACAATAGTCAAATAAACCCGTGCATGTGTGCAAGAAAGGAGATAAGGAGCCAAACATGTAGAAAGATATCACTAATCACATCTCAAAGACTCCAAATAATGTAAAGCACATGGATACAATGATGTTGCGTCTCAAATCACTATCAAACAGTCACATGGATAAGTGGAATGAAATTTGTGACTTGGCTATCTTAAATGCTCATCCATAATAGGTGTAAAATACAAAAAATCTTTTTGTGTTTTTCTAATTTCTTTTTAATAAAAAATATACACAATAATACATATGATACAAACTAGCAATATGAATCTTATGGTATGAACATGACAAAGCATCCTATACTAGACACGGACCAACCCCTTAGTTAACTGTGCAAATCCCTAAAGACTTCCTAAGACTCTCGAATCTAAGGGCATCTAAAGGTTTCGTGAAAATATCAGCTAACTGATGGGCGGTGGGTACGTAACTCAGAGATACGACTTTCTCCTCAACTAGATGTCGTATAAAGTGCTCGCGTATCCTGATGTGCTTTGTGCGCGAATACTGGACTGGATTGTGGGATATGTGTATCGCGCTCGTGTTATCAGAGGAAATGGTCATAGTGTCCTGTGAAATCCCATAATCCTCCAGTATCTATTTCATCCACAAAAGTTACGCGCAACAACTCCCGACGGCGATGTACTCAGCCTCCGCAATAGACAAAGAGATGGAGTTTTGCTACTTGCTCAACTAGGAGACAAGATCAGAACCAAAATAGAAACACCCACCAGAAGTCCTCTTACATTCATCTACGTCCTCAGCCCAATCGGCATCTGAATAGGCGGACAAACGGTTATTTGTATCAAAGGAATACCAAATATCGTATCAGAGAGTCCCACTCACGTATTTGATAATACGTATTAGAGCGAGTAAGTGTGACTCTTTCGGGGACACCTAATTTCGCACTCCGACTCCAACACTAAAGGCTATGTCTGGACGACTGGCAGTCAAGTAGAGAAGACTACCTATCATACTTCGATACAAGGTTTGCTCAACGTCTTTGCCTAAAATATCCTTACTAAGCTTGATAGAAGTACCCATAGGTGTACGATCATGCTTAGCGGAGTCTAAACCAAATTTCTTCACTAGGTCTCTAGCATACTTGGATTGGGAGATGAACATCCCATCCTCTAGCTGACGAACCTAGAGACCAAGGAAGAAAGTAAGCTCACCTACCATGCTCATCTCAAACTCACTTTTCATCTCCTCCTCAAAGTGGTGAGCATACTGGATCCAAAGATTATGTTGTCCACAGAGACCTGGGCAACCAAAATAGCACCGTCATCTCTCCTGATGAATAATGTCATATCAACTCCTCCTCTCTTGAAGCCACGGTCTAAGAGATAGGAAGTAAGCCTCTCATACCAAGCATGGGGTGCTTGCTTCAAACCATACAAGGCTTTCCTCATATAGTAGACGTGCTCCGGGTGCTTAGGGTCTTCAAACCCTTTTGGTTGAACCATATAAACCTCCTCCTATAGGATGCCATTAAGAAAGGCACTCTTAACATCCATCTTATATAACTTGAATCGCAGATGACATGCGATGGCGAGTATTAAACGGACGAACTCAAGCCTCGCAATAGGAGCAAATATCTCCCCAAAGTCTACACCCTCAATATGTGTGTGTCCTTGTGCGACCAACCTAGCCTTATTTTTTTATTATGGTACCATTTTCATTCATTTTATTCTACAAAATTCACCTAGTACCTATCACATTAGTCTCACTAGGTCAGGGGACAAGTTCCCAGACATTATCTTTTTAAACTAAAGCAACTCATCCTGCATGGAAGATATCTAGTGTTCATCCTTGAGTGCTTCTTTGTGATTCTTGGGCTCGACTGTGGACGTGTAGCAAAAATGACTAACAACATTCTCTAGCTGAGTATGAGTCTTGACCCCTAAAGTGGGATCGCCAACAATGGGAGAAGGATCATGACTCTTGAAAATCCAAGCAGGTGTGTCCCCTAACACGGGAGTAGGGTCCACAAAGTGTGGGAGAGGGACAAGTAAATCGCTTCCATAAAAGTCCTCATCCTCACACTGAAGGCTAAGATTAATAAACGTCGAAGGGTCTTCATCTTGCATGGTGACATTTATTGACTCCATAACCTTAGAGATCTTCAGGTTAAAAACCCGGTACGTTCTACTATTTGATGAACATCCTAGAAATATTCCCTCATCGCTACGGGAGTCAAAATTTCCTAATTGCTCTCTATCCCGTAGGATATATTATTTACTACCAAAGACACAGAAATATGGAAGGTTGGGTTTCTTTCCAGTCCACAATTTATAAGGCGTCTTAAGAGTGTGTGGATGCAGGTAAACCCTATTCACCGTATGGCATGCAGTAGACACTACCTCTGCCCAAAATCTCCTAAAAACCTTACAACCTAGAAGCATAGATCTAGCCATTTCTTGAATCCTCATATTCTTTCTCTCAACAATCCCATTTTGCTGAGGAGTCTTCACAGCAGAAAACTCATGTTTAATTCCTAAGTTGTCACAGTATAGATCTACCTTTTCTTCCTTAAATTCCGTGCTATTGTCACTATGTATCCTATTGATAGTGACTCCGTGTTGATTTTGTAGGACATGACACTTGGTCATTAAAAACTCTACAGCATCGGATTTCTCTCTCAGAAAAATAATAATCGAATATATGGAGAAATCATCTACCACCACGAGAATATACCTCTTACCACCCAGACTCTTAGTACGAGTAGGACCCATAATATCCATGTGAATCAACTTAAGCACACGGGAGGTGGTAATGGAATGCAACTTTTGGTGGGGACTACAGATTTGTTTTGCTAATTGACAGGTTCCACAAATCATGGAAGTTGTCTTTCCAAGAGACGGTAAGCCACGTACTAGGTCCTTTTTAGCTAAACGTGTCAAATCTCTAACGCTCACGTGACCTAGACATTGGTGCCACTGATCCATAGGAGTGATCGTGGCATTGTTCCAGACAAGTGAGGATGTGGGCACAGTTCCAAAGCAATTATCTTCTATCCTCACCCCTTGCACTAAAAGTTTATCGGTTTGATTATAGACATTGCATACATCCTGGTCAAACTTTACATCAAAGTTAGTGTTTCACGACTGGCTAATGCTGAGAATGTTTGGCTTCAAACCTTTGACGTATAAAACATTCTCTAGCTTAGGAAATCCTGGTAACTCTACTGTACCTCATCCAAAAATGCTAGACTTGCTCTCGTCTCCAAAGGTGACTCTACCATCCTTATACTCCTCTAAGTAGGTAAAATATGAAACATCACCTGTCATATGTCTGGATCACCCACTATCAAAATACCACTGTGAGGTATTAAGAGCTTTGAGAGTGACATGAACAACAAGGGCCTTTTCGTCTTTCTTAGGTACCCAAGAAGTGGTAACCTTTTGTTTAACCTTGTTGTTTTTGGTTTTAGCCGGGATGCGGGAAGCATTCACTGACGGTAAAGATATCAGTCGGAATTCCTCCATCAAACTCTGTGAGGTAACTAAAATTTCAACACGCACTCTCAGACTGATAAAATCATTAGAATGAAGTGGTGGAGAAATAGTACGTCGTGTCCAACCCAAACTATAGCAAAACTCCCTGAGGTGGCCTTTTCTTTTGCAGTACGTACAAAAGAACACAGTCTTAGGCGGACCTGGGTTTGCTATCCTTAGACGAATGCTTCTTTGTGGTATTTTACGATGGCCATATGGAGTCGTAGTAAAGTCAGGAACTAGTCCAGGTGTAATTTGGGTCGTGGAGGCACCATCAAAACCTATTCCCTGCCAATCACCAAAACCTAAAGTGGGGTCGAGGAGAATCTTTCCCATCTTTTTAGATTTGTCCTCGATTTGAACCTTGACTTCCCGTGCTCTCGCAAGATCATGAGTAAGCTGGGCAATAAGGGCTTCAAGTTTCTTTCGAGTCTCCAGGGAGGAATGGATCTCACTCGTAATATTAGCCACTTTTTTAGTCAAGTCACCTTTCTCTTTCTCAATAACATTCTCTCTCTCTCTCCAAACAGTCTCTCTCTCTCTAAACAAACTTTCTTTCTCAATGCAGGCTGACACTCTATCTCTCAAGGTAGTGCATGTGGAGGACTCTTTTTCTCTCGCTTCTTTTAAATCATCCTCTAAAGCGGTGATCCTAAGAACTAGCGCTTTGTTTCACTTTTTGGTTTTGAATGACTCATTATATATCTCAGCGTAGGCGTGTTGAAGATTACTCTCGCTATCACTTGCATCATCCTCCCCTCACTCACATCGTTCTCACTGTCGAGGAGTCCCTGTGAAGCAACATCCTCAATGTCATGAGGAGCACTAGAAGTATGACTAGCCATGAATGCAGTGAAGTTACATTCATGCGGTGACTCATCTCCAGAGTCCACCGACTCGACCTCACTGTCGTCACTAAGGGTAGCATTAAGGATAGCTTTGTCCTTATCTTTTGCAAGTCTGTTCTTCCTAGTAGCACATTTTAAAGGTTCTATGACCCTTACCGTCGCACTCATAGCATCTCTCACCATCTTTCTTAGGAGGGTATTTAAAATCTTTTTCATTTTTTTTTCTCAAAAATCTTTTTATCTTTGAAATTTCCATTTTTCTTGAATTTGAGAATTTTCTTCAAATTTTTAGCAAATAGGGCCAAATCATCTAAATCAAAATCACACTCAGAATCTGATGTTTCTATCTCCCTTTTTCTAGAAGACTCAACTTGCCGACCCCTCACTTTTTTATCCTGGGCATTAAGTGCAATACCCTTATCTTTAGGTTTAAAGGATTTAGGAAACATATCAATTTCATACGTTTGTAAGTCTCCCACAAGTTCCTCCAATTTAAGTGTGTTTAAATTACTAATAAAATTTAGCACGGTGACTTTAGGGGTAAAACGCTTATGAAGTGATCTTAGAATCTTTTTAACAACTCTAGCATTAGGATGTGTTCAACAAAATTAAAATTAGTGTTAACAATATCAGATAACCTAGCATAAAATTCATCAAAACATTCAGTCTCAAGCATGGTGATAGTTTCAAATTGAGTTGTTAAATTTTTCAGTTTAGATTCTCTCACAGCATTAGTTCCTTCATGGGTAAGTTGCAAAACATCCCATGCCTCTTTTGACGTGGTGCACGCCATAATCCGTCGAAACTCGTCAGGTGTGGCGGATCCAAAAATAGCACTTAAAACCTTAGAATTAAAAGATGACCATTTAAATTCGTCTTCAGTCCATTCAGTCACAGATTTAAAATTAGTTACATTATCAGTAGTTACGGAGGGAGGTGTCCACCCTCTTTCAATCAAAATCCAAACACGTTCATCAATAGCTTTTAAAGCATATTTCATGCGGGTTTTCTAGTAAGCATAGTTTGTCCCGTCAAAACTGGCATTTTATTATATAATTTCTCCATTGAACACGCCCTTTTTCAAAAATCAATTTTTTAGAAAATTGATATCATTTAAAAATTTTGCGGAAAATTACACGGTATAATTGTGTAAATGAATCTGATACCAATTTGAAGAGTGCACTTTTGTTCGAATTAAGAAATTATTTAATTAAACGCAGTTTTTAAAATAAATCCTAAAAATATGCATCTACATGTTTACTTGTGTCAAACCATAAATATATAAAGCATGTGACACAGAATATTAGAAAAAAAATCCCGCAAGGCAAAACCATATTATTTTAACTATAATTTGTAAAGAACGGTTACACGGATTATAATGAAAATAAGTGTGACGTATGAAAAATACTCGTAGGTGTTGATTGCGATGTCGTCGGCTGGAATCTCCCGCAAGAACTCCAGATGGGCAGCAATGAAGAAGGGACCGACTTCTCCATAAAATACTCTAGATAAGTAAAATTAACCTCTTGAAGGTTTATGAAAATGTACACATTAAATGGGAATGAGTTTTCCTTTTATAAGGAGGGAAAATAGCCTAAAAACAAGTTTATCAAAAGAGGGCAGTCTTGGGCCGATTTTGCCTCAACATGCTGGAAAAGGAATTTGACCATCAAGTAGTGGTGACAGGAAGTTGAACAAAAACCTAGGTCGGCGGCGTCGTTCGAACGACATAATATGTCGAGCGAACGAGGACAACTGTTGTTCGAACGAGATCGCGCGACATGTTGATCTCGCGCGAACGACAGTGCTATGTCGTTTGAGCGAGCACGCCTACCAAAAAAATTCCTTTCTGCATAGAAAAATTTCTACATTTTTGATAAAAAAAAATAATTTAGACTTCAGAAAATATTTTCTAAAAAATTCTCAAATATTTATGCAAATATAAACAACTCCAATAAATCATTTTACTGATAATGGGTCGTGGAGTAGTGGGAAATGGTTGAGCATCACGTTGCATGATGCATGTGTGAAGATGATGAATGCATGGATTCGGATAAAGACCGTCGTAGATGATCGTGATGACATGCCGAATGTAGTGGTATCAGACATACAAACTTTGATCTAAGGAAAACAAAAAATTCCTAGATTTTTATAAAATTATGTCCTTACATTCTTTCCAGCCATTTTCCAAGAGGAGTATGCTTTAGGGTCCCCACATTTAGTGCAAGGAGACCACCCTTGCTCAACCGAGTTCCAAGCATTCTCATCAATCAATTTCAAGAAAAACCACATCCACATATTCTAGTAGGGGTAGTTTTAATTGTCAAACATGGGAAACTGGGTAATGGAAATACCCTTACAGTTGAATACCATTAAAACAACCCTAAATATGCACTAATTAGGGATCAAACACAGTAAACTAGTGTAACCCTCTTTAATAATAATTTAAAAGTGCTCTAGTGCTCCTAAGGGTTAAACGAATAATTAAGCAAACACAAATTTTTATTTTTCAAAACTAATTAAACCAATTTTAACTTTACACCAATTAAAACCGAACTGTTATATCTTGCCTTAAAACATGCATCTAGGTGTTATAAACAAGCATAAAATAAAGCACATCATCACACATCACTGTACAAGGAAATCCCACAATGAAAAAAAACTCAGATGGTCCAGCCATGCAAATCTACTATGATATAGGTATCGTTACAAGGACTGACTCAATTATTGTGACTCTTTTAATCCTTGATTCATTATTTGATCCTTGAAACTTCCTCACAGTCATCATTGGATGCCTTCCAATGGTAGCATAGTGCATGTTCTTCCCATGTCTCGATATGACACTGATCTTACCATTGTAATAGCTCATTACAGCCATCACCACAAATGTGTAAACATGGATTCCACCACTCAAAACACTCTAACCAAAGATGAGTAAAAAGTATTGGTAAAGACACATGATATCTCAAACAAGCATAATGTGTTTAATCTTGGATCTCAAAATAATGGGTGTAAACTAAGGCTTTTAGGCTTTGTATTTTTCTTGGAAAACTGATTTTGAAAGCCTTAAAAATGAAATGGATGTGCAAACCTAAAATTTAATAATTTTTGTAAAATTTAAGTCATCATGTAATTCGAGAAAACGCGTTCGAATAAAACACATAGGGTCGTTCGAACGAAATATAAATTTTCACTCAAACCAAACTTAACTCGTTCAAAAAATAATGTCAAGCTCATTAGAATGATATTCGAATGACCGTCTCAATACATCTTTCTTCCAAATAGAAACTTTTCATTTGAATCTCGTTTGAATGAAACACTATATCTCATTTGAAGAAACTCGTTCAAATGACTTTTAAATGTTCTTTAGAACGAAAAATATAGGTTCATTCGAATGACTTGTAAAAAATAAAATATTTTCTTTTAAAAGTTTTTACAAAAAATGACTCAAAACACATTTTAAGAATACTAACACCCCAAAACATATCCAGGGAACAAACAAATATGCATTCATTTCTCTTGGTATCCCATTAATATTGAATATAAAAATCAACACAAAACTCGGAATGATGTATACATTGCTTTTTTTGGCCGCCACAGTCTTCAATGCTAATCACAGGCTTGAAGGACAAACTGAACTCAAATCCTAACCTACGACTCAAACAAGTTTTGTTGAAATGGAATAAATACAATATACATATAAATTGACTCGATTGGAAACTTTCACTTACAGTTTTAAACACATACCCTAATATAAATCCATTAAGAAATGCATTTTTTTAAAAGAGGTGATGCCTTTTTAAGAACTTCACGCATAGCAAAAGTTCCAAATTATTGTGCAAAAATCTTTGAGTAAACTTGCGCCAACAATTTTGATTTCATCCCATACCTGTGTGAGAAAAAAACTATAGACGAAAAATAATGGAATTGCAATTATTTCCTTGACTTCTTGTGTGGTTAGAAAAAGTGGCAAAAATCTAAAGGATATGGTGCTAACCTATTATGGGATTGTGTAACAAATGTTAGAAATAGATTACATAGATTTTAAAGAAATTTTCTGTAATTGTGACCGAGTGAAGGTGGATGACACTAGTAATGGTTGTAAAGTAGATCATGTCACAAAACTTGTCATAGTAGATTTATCTATGATAAAGAGTAAATATCGCATGGTCGAAGGACCTTTTTGTGCCTTAAAACTCGAAGAGTGTATTCTACTCAAAGTACATAAACGACGATAATTTGGTCAGTTTTGTACGTGCCAAAGAGTTTCACTACTAGAGCAGACGAATTGAATGCCCCTACAGAATTTCAATCTACTCTTGATGAAGCACTAATTAAAGGATCGTTTACCTTATTTAAACGACGACAAAATATCAATACATTATTTTGTTGCTACTTGTTATTGTAAATTTATACAATGATTGAGTGTTAATACATTAATTTATGTTCATGTAGGATTTTATTCTTTGATTTCATGATGTCATTATCACTTAACATGTTATGATGCGGTTGTTGCAATGCATTAGTCATATATACCAATATATAGAAACGATCTATCTGATCGACTTTCTTCCAATTCTGGTAAGCCCAAACATCTAACTCGGAGGCCTTCTCCCCAAGCTTGGAAGGGTATAGTTTAGTAAAAAAAAAACATTTGTAATCCTTAGTAGTGAGGACAATGTATAGTTCTTTTTAGTTTTATGAAATTCACTCTAGGTAATTTAATTTATTTTAAGATTGATGCAAGTGGGTTGGAAGTTTACCCGTTTTAAAATACGAGAATTGTCGATTTGATAAAAAGGTTTTCAATTAAATATGTTAGAAAAAAAATTCATTCAATTTTAATTTAGGTTCCCTCTACCGTTAAATATAATTATTCCTGTTGAATGTCCTGATTCCATTGTGAAATAAAATTTCTCTTTGGGATTTTAAATCATTCATCTTGAATTTTATAGATATTAAATATTTTAATTAAACTATCCGGACAGTTCAGGAAACCTATATCCCACATAATTAAATAGTCAATATTTTTTTATCCCACAATTAATGAAAATTACCCAATTGGGGGAGGACGTAATTACTTGGGAGAGGATATTATCACTTATTTTTAAGTTTATACCATCAGTTCACTATTTACAATTAATTCCTCATGTGTAGAACTTTTCCATTGGGTGGAACAAACACACTCACATTTAATTTCTAAGAATTATCACTTAAGAATTTAGATCACGTGATGCCATGATTGATTCCCTCCTTTGGGTTTGAAAGTCAAGTTAACAAAAGGCAATAATCACATCACATTATAAATTACGGATAAAGACCGCGAGTTTATTATGAATCCTGTTTTAACTTGAGGGTATTAATAAAAAATATTTATATAATTATAATTTTATGAATTATGTCAATAATAATTTCCCAATATCTTGTACAACTTAAATTACCCTGTCTCATTATTTTTATAATTTAAAAATATTTTTAACTATAATAAAACTTAGAAACCAAAATTTAATTTATATAATAAATTGAATACATGATTAAATTCACTTTAAAATTAAATAATTTTGATTTTCCACAAAAAACATGATTGTTTTTATCACAAAATAATCCATGTTGTCCATAGAAAACGCGAGTTCCTAATTAACCAAATAATTAACATACCATAGCTATCAACATGAGTACGATGGTAGAATTATAATAAAACGGAATCACATGCAATTATATTTTAAATAGGAAATAAATTATCCTCTCCATCATGGCCTAAAGTATCTCTTTAAGTAGATTTCTTAAATATCAAGGATCATATTTGAAGTAGACTTCTTTATAAGAAATAATCCTTGCCGAATTAGACTTCTTCATAAACTGGACTTATTCATGACTGGAGTCTTTGGAAATACTGCAATACACATTATGAATGATCGAGATAAAGAATCATATCTCAATGCATAAAATAACATAAAAAACAATCGACATAAGTTAGCAATATTCAATCAATCGATGTTTCTAGACCCCATTGATCGGGGTTTTGACAGTAGGAACCTTCATCCCAAATTCTCAAACAGTATGCAAAAGCCTCAATAATTTTATCAAAGCTTCACCAAACGCCATGGAATTTTTTCTATGAGAAAACCCCATATAAACATAGGATTTTAACTAGTTATAAACTTACATCCCCTAAAATACTCTAATGAATATATATGTGAGTGCAATTAATCACTATAAATGAATTCTAGAAACTAAGAAATGAAAGAATATGAAAATGACACATGATATACGTGTATATGTGGTTGACAAATTGCCTATGTCCACGAAGAGGTCATTGAGATTTTGTTAATATCTTTCAAAGTTCAAAAATTACATCCCCTTCCCTAGGGTGAGGTTCATATTTATAGTCTCATAAAACTAAAGCAGTTGAGTTGTTAAAAGAACTCCATCGGCTTGTTATTGGCTCGTGTGATGATTCGTGATTATCTCATGTGAGATTATAGGTAATCAATCTGAGCTCATTAAATGATAACTGGTTCGTATTTATCTACATGATAAATGTTTGTGCCAATATTCTTTATTAACGGATTAGGATGGACTAATGTGGTGCCTTATTGGACCTATTCGGACTAACTAGAATTGGGCTTAGTTATAGTTTGGACCCCACAATTGCCTCTAAAATTCTTGGCCAAACATAGGCTAGAATTGGGCCATAGAATTTTAAATCTCTTGGAGGCCCATCAAATCCATCCAATATTCATGACATATGCCGACTGGGAATTATTGTAAATATAAGATAGACAATGAGGTTACTCTGGTCACAAAAGTAAATGAGGCGCCAAATATCACTTCAAGTTTTGTCATATATCTTTCTTAACACAATTTTCAAATGTCGCTCATTTCCACACTTCTTATATCGTCATTTTGATCCTCCTTTTTTTACTAAAAAGACTCCATAGCTTCCCTGTTTGCATTTATTCACTCTATAAGTTCTATTACTCTTCTTCTTATTTGCAACTTTCTTCTTCTCCCTTCTCATGTGGTCTTCTATTGTTGTTCTTATATCTCTGAAAATGGTGAATACCCTTCATGGGAAGAATCTAGAGGATTTTAGGAAGAATTATTCTATTTTTCCTTGGGTTATAATTGACTGTTCCCCCACGCCCATAAATGCCATTACAGTGGAAGGGGCGTAATGGATTCATACCTTAGTAGTGGTTCGGGGGGACTGAGTTTCCCCCCAAACCCTCTCTTTTTAGAGTTTTGTGAGCATTTTGGGATAGTCCCAACTCAATGTGCCCCTAATATATGTCGTATTGTTAATGGGGTACATAGAATTAATGAGCTATATGGGACCAACCTTGGTATCCTAGAGATTAGATATTATTACTCTTGGCCTCACATCACTGATGGCCTTATATATTTAAAGGCGAGGAATATGAACAAAATCCTTATTGCAAACCTTCTTAATTCTAATAAAGGATATCGAGATCAGGGATTTATTGCCAGAAATTGGCAATATCCACCTTCGCGTGGGTGAAGAATACATTGGATTTCTGTGTCCAGCTTAGGAGGGAGACATAGGTTAATGTCTGCCTTTTATATACTTATCTTATTTTCTTTGCATTATGAATTGTTGTTACTGATACTGCTTCTTTTTTATATTTCTGGGGAACTCGCAGCAAGAAAAATGAGCCTTCTCTAACCCAGATTGACACGGATGAGTTATTGAAAGTTTGGAGGGTAAGAGAGTTATTTGTTGGCGGTGAACCCCCATGATCAGCTTCATTTCTTTTAGAGTATATCAACACTACTAGTAGCTTCACTACTCACGTAGTAGACGACATCCCATACATCTACCTTCCAGATGATGGAGCATTTATATCCTCCTCCTTCGAATCTCTTGATGTAAATTCCATTTTTTCAATGAAAAAAACTCAATGGCATCCTGAAAGAGAATGTTGGTCATTATAAACGATGATGTGGAGGATGTTCCTTCCTCCCCCAAGGCAAAGTCCTAGAAGAGGACAGAGACTGAAGGCCCCAGGTCGATGATCGAGGTTTCGTCATTAAGGAGAAAAGGAAAGATATAGTTCCCATGGACTCCCAACTTTCCAAAAAGGGTGATGTCTTTCCCCCTGGTAAGTCCTCCCAGACCATGTCTATGGCCAAGATCCCTTCCTCGGACCATAACTTATTTTGCTCGTAGCTAATCGCGAGAAACTCAAATTGCTTACTTTCTATCAGCTCAATTCATACTTCCGAAACTATGTTAATGGTGAGAAACTTTATTGTTCTTTATTTGTACTTTCCTTTTTATTTGTTGTTGTGATTTTAAGATAAGTTCGTCTAACAATTACCTTGTGTTTTTGTTTACAGTTTATGTCAGAGTTTGTCTAACTCTTGGATGTTTGCCAGGACCAATCCAAGATCAATGATGAGCTTAATAAAGATCTGAGAAAATCACAAAAGTCCTTAGCTAGTGCCAACAAAACCTATAAGAGTGAGAAAAAGTCCACCAGTGACGTTATAAGCTCACTATAGATCGAGAATGAAAATATCAAGGTTGAGAACTCTCAACTGAAGGCTAAGAAAGATCGTTTGTCTAAGGAATTTACCAAGTTCCCTATGACCAGGGAGGCCAGTTTTGAGAAGGGCTTTGTAGAAGTTTATGAGGACGCCAAGCACTAACTGGCGTACATTCGAAATCCAATTTTAAGAAGGGATGGGATGTAGGCCTGATGAAGACTAACATCCCCGACGACTCTGACCTCTTCAGTGAGCATTGTCCTGGTCCTCCCCAACAGTTGAAGAGGAGGCTGCCACCATCATCCTAGATGATCAGGCTAGAGATGTTGTGACCTAAGTCAAGGCTGCTAAGATCGAGGAATATGTGAAGAAATAAGGCCTTTCAGATTAAGTTTTATGGTTCCATGTACTTTTTCTTTTTGGTTGTTTGTAAGGGCTCAACCCATTTTACTATATATCAATTAAAGGACATTTCTTTATCTATAGTGTGATTAAATGCCTTTGTTAAATCTTCTACTTTGTGTTTGTTCATTTATATAACCTATTGCTGAGGAGATTCCCTCATTCGCTGGCAACCTTGATAATTTCTTGGTTAGGACGCAAGTTCTTGAGCTTGCTAAGCATTTTTATTCATCTATAAGGCCTTTAAAATATGACCAAGGCTTATAAGGATCAGTCGATCTTGGTAGCCATGTTCAAGGATGATTTAAAGACTTAGGAGACATGGAATCTTCAATACAAGATGAAATAAATGGTTTAAAGGCCCAACTTACTATGGTAAAGTATATAGGGGAGGTCGACGCCCTAATTCAGTCTGAGAATGATGAGCTTTAGACGAAGCTCATGGATGCTGAGGAAGGCAGTCGAAGAGCTCATGTAATGGTGATGGGGCTTAGCCGTGATGTGAAGAATCTTCGATACTTATTTATGATGGGTACCCGAATGGCTTGGTTAGCAGGCTATAATGAGGGTTGGGAAAATGCTATAGTCAGGATAGAGGAGGCTAAAAGTTTGGCTTACAAGCATGGTTGGATGAATGCCCTAAAAGTAGTGAAGGAGTCCAAAGACTCTCAACTTTAGCACATGTACCAAGTTGATTGTCCGATATAATAGACCTCTCATTGTTCGTGATGAGAAGTGGGTCTATTTAGCCATTCCTCTCCAACTTACTGAGAATTATCTGGAGTCTCATGATAGTGACGATGAGTTCTATCCATATTCCAATGATAGTCGAAGGAGGCCGATCGCTGAATTTCTGGCTTGCCAATCATATACAGTTGTAATGATTTTGGTACTATTTGTGGTGGTTTTTATAATTGTTAATTCTTTATAACTTTTAACTGGATATTATAGTATTGTTAAATTAATACCATTTTTTCTTATTTTTCCATTCCTTTATGCCAAGCAATAGTTTTTTATCTCATCTTACCTTTAGGGTCATTTCGTCACACTACCTTAGGCCTAAAATAAACAATGGCACAAATGCACCTAATGTAAGGGAAGTCCACCCGTTCAAGATTTTATTCGACCAAGTTGAGTTTGGCTTCGTCATTCAGTCTTTACTCGAAAATGTTTATCCTTATGGTCAGAAGACTAGCTTCAAGTGGAATCACGACTTGCATTCCATACATGGAAGACAAGGATGTTTTCGCGGTGGGTCTCTTCGGTGTGGTGTGATATGCCCACAAGACATGAGGGAGCTCTTCCACCCAAGCGCCTTTGCTCTTTCTAGTCTCTTCTTTAAGCCATCATGCATCGTCTTGCTAGAGGCCTCTTCTTTGCCATTGCTTTGAGGGTATGCCATAGAACTAAAGTGGTGCTTGATTTCATTCTCGTTACAGAAGCCTTTAAAAGGTCCACTCTCAAATTATGTACCATTATCCGTTATGATGGTCATGGGTACCCCAAAGTGAGTTATAATGTTTCTCTAGACGAATCTGATCATATCTACGTCTCTAAATAATCCATTCCAACCAATAAGTATTTTCAATTTCTCGATGCAGTAGGTAGTGGCCCTATGATATCCAACCCCCATTATGCAAATGTCCATGGACTGGTCAATGTCCTTAGGTTATTGCCGGTTGATGGAGAATAGGGGAGAATTTTGTCACTTGTAGCACTTTGATCATAAATACTTACGTCTTTATATATATATGGACACCAGTAGCCTTCTTTGATTGATCAAAATTCCATAGACCTTCATCCTGCATGAATTTCACAACTCCCATCATGAAGTTCGTAGAGAATTTGGTCGGCGCCTTTTGGGTGTAGGCATTAGAGGTAGGGGCTAGTGAAAGATCTCCTATAAATCTTTCCCCCAAGACCTAAGAATAAGCTAGCATCTTTCACCCTGGCTTGATGAGTTTGCTTCTTGTCAGTTGGAAGTGAATCATTCTATAAGTATGTGATGATTGGATCCATCCATCTTGAACCCTTTTCAATGGAAATAATGTTCTCAAAGGCCATTGTTTTATAAAATCATGAGATTGAGTTTACTGTTGAGCTCAGGGCTGCTAAAGCATCTGCATGACTGGTGTGCCCCGAGGGGAATTATTAAACGTGGACTTCCTCGAATTTTGATATTAGCTCACGCACTATTGCGAGGTAGGATTCCATTATCTCATCCTTGGCGTTGAAGTCCTCACTGACTTGGTTAGATACCAATTTCGAGTCATAATACACTTCGAGTCGATTTTCCATAAGTAAATGAGCCTTACACAGTTTGACTATAAGTGCTTCGTACTCAACTTCATTTTTAGATACTTCGAAGCCCAACTGGATCCCTTGCTCGATCATTGCATCATCTGGTGTTATGAGGATGATTTTAACTCCCACTCCCTTAGAATTAGAGACATTATCCATGTCCAATGCCCAGCTCTCGAATTATCCCTGCTTGCGACAATTTGCCTGCTTGACCATCTATTGGTTGGTAGGACCATCTCCTATAAACTTAGATATGAAGTCGGACAATATCTTCCTTTTGAATGTTGTCCTTAGCTAAAAGTAGATGTCGAATCTCCCAAGATCTATTAGCCATTTTAACATGCGTCTAGAAAGGTCAGCTTCGTGAAGAACAACTTTAAGGGTAAAAAAGTGATGAAACTGATACAGTGAGCCTCAAGGTAGTGTTCAAGCTTTTGGGAAGTTATCACTAGAGCGTAAACCAATTTTTCTAGTGGTAAGTAATGTTGCTCGACATACACGAGCATTTTGATGGCATAGTAAACACGAAACATTTTCCCTCTTTCTTGCAGACCAATGTCGAGCTGACCGCATGGTTTGAAACCGTAAGGTAGAGTTAAAGGGGGGCCCTTAAAAGAAAATCGCAAGAAATAGAGTTTTTCTAAGGTAGTGTTTTATTTCCTCGAGAGGTATTGAGCATTCATCTTTCCAAGTGAGACTTTTTTCCTTCTTGAGAAGTTGGGAGAACGGTCAACAACACTTGAGTGACTTTGAAATGAAGCGATTAAGTTATGCGATCATCCCAACCAGCTTTTGGATCTCGCGTAACGTCCTTGACAGTTAGAAATTATTGATAGCCTCTATCTAATTTGGATTTACCTTAATTCCCCTTTTGCTGACCAGATAACCTAAAAACTTCCCTGACTGGATCCCAAATGAGCATTTTCTCACATTGAGCTTCATTCGATAGTGCCTGAGGATTTCAAAGGTTTTGGCTAGATCTTTGATATGGTTGTCCTTACTCTTTCTTTTGACGAGCATATCATCGATGTATACTTCCATCGTTTACCCCATTTACTGCTTGAACATCTTCGTGAACTACGTGGCTTTAGTGTTCTTAAGGCTGAAAGTCATGCCCTTGTAATAGTAAAAACCCAACGGTATTATGAACGAAGTCTTATCTTGATCGGGGATGAATTGAAGAATCTGATGATACGCCGAGTAAGTATCCAAAAAACCACTTCGTTTGTGGGCTACAGTGGCATCGACCAATTGATTTATCTTTGGTAGGGGGAAGCTATCCTTAGTTCGACCAACCATGAGATTTGGGTTGATTTAAAATGCTCGTGGCCCTCCTAAGAATGTTGTTTCTCTGGAAAAATATTGGGTTCCCATCCTGGCAAACTTCAGACTTACTTTCATAGAAAAGGAAATCAGTTCCCATAGATGGCGCCAATTATGTGTGCAATTAGTCACAATAAATGAATTCTAAAAAGCAAGTAATGAAAGAATATGAAAATGCCACACGACACACAAATACATGTGGTTAGGCAAATTACCTACATCTGCAGAAAGGTTATTGAGCTTTTATTAATGTCTCTCAAAGTTCAAAAATTACATTCACTTTGGCCCTGGGGTGAGGGTTGTATTTATAGTCTCGTAAAACTAAAGCAGTTGAGTTGTTTAAGGAACTCCCTCGGCTTCTTATTAGCTCGTGTGATGATTCCTGATTATCTTATCCGAGATTGTAGCTAACCGATTTGAGCTCATTAAATGATAACTGTTTCATATTTATCCATGTGATAAATTCTTGTGCCAATCTTTTTTATTAACGGATTGGGCTAGACTTGTGTGGTGCCTTATTGGGCCTGTTCGGACTGTCCAGAATTGAGCTTAGTTATGGTTTGGACCCCACAATATGATTTGCATAAAATAAATATACAACCAAATCGAAGAAAAATAACAACGGATAAAAAACCATAAGATCCATTCACTTAAAAAATATTCATGTGAACATGATGGAAGAGATATAATATTTAGAACCATAAAACCACGTTAATACGATATAACATATAAACACGTATATTCCTATAACATGAAATATTAGAGTTTCATGGTGTACAACAGGTATCTTCTTAAAATATGATCAACCCTTAAATGAGACTATGATATCAATTGATAGAAATTAGTAATTAAAAAAATGCTCAAAATGACTTTGACTGATCGTTTTTAAAGAGTAAATCAATAACGACATGATCGAGAATTTAAATATAGGGCTTAGACCAACATACCTTTGTGTATCTTGTAGGTGATCCGATATAAGAGATTAAGTTGATGAAGAGGATGACGTTGTGTTTCAAGTGCCATCAAATATTTATTTAGTTGTGCAAAAGATCATAGAATTTTTGGTATATGATCCACCCAAAGCAAGCTATGTGTGGGGCACTTCCGTGTAATACCTCATATTTTTTAAGGAATTTAAATAATTAATTATTTATTGAAATTTGGGAGCATTTCAAAAGAATTAAATTTGAATTTACAAGGATTTTAAATGTTATGACAAGTGGAAACTTGATTTATAATTACTTAGTTATAAAAGTAAAAGTTTCATAAGAAATGTTGAAGTTGAAATGAAATTTATAGAAAGTATATATTTTACTTGGTAAAAGAATAAATTATAGTGCTTGGTTGTAATTTTATTTAATTTGGCCTTTTATTTAAAGAATTTGTAAATAAGTATAAGTGGAATTAGTGTAAGAGAATAAGGGTATTTTTGTATCTAGAGTATACATGGAAAAGGGTTTAGGTTAAAAGTTAATAATGGAAAAGATGAAATTAAGAGAAGAAAACGATCTAGGGTTAAAACAATTGGGCCATAAGGCATTTATAAAAATAAAAATAATAAATTTTGGCGGTTGTTGACTTGAGTGGGACCATTATAGAGGCCCGGCCTAGCCGCCATAGTTGGGGTGTAAATGCTATAGTAAGGTAAGGGTACCACTATAATGATTAATTGGGTCAGCAATGGATTCCCTTTAAAATGGGAGTTCAACGGGTTTTTTTTCTATTTCTTCACGCATCCCAGATTCATACCTTTCTCACCATTTCCTCCTAATGCCCATTATAGAAACCCCATTGTTTCCATAAACTAATAAGAATACACCTTTAACCTTTCACCTAAATTACAATTCAATTTCATCATTAAAACCCTATAATTTTAATCAATAATTCAAGTCAACAAATATATTTTCTGGATATTATTTTGGGAATATAATTGGGAAATTCTAATGAGATTTTGGGTAGGCAATTAGAGAAGCAATTCAATTATTTTCAAGAAATATTTTCTCTACAAATTTCAAGACTTTTGGGGTTTCATATTCTTTAATTAAGGCAAGATAAATATACTTTCTCCTTTTATGTTATAAATAAAAATTTCTACTAAAATATATTTTTGTAAATTATAAACATTGCCTAGAGATATTTAGGTATTATTCCTATATTGATCATACCTTCAAAGTCGATTTTTTATAAATAAATAAATAAACCCAATTCATGGAATCATATATTAGATTAAATTAATTTAATAAATATATTTGAATTGGATTTGAGATTTATACCTTATTAATACAATTAAAGTATCGAGTACGAATTCATCCCATAACTGAAATTTCATGTTTTGGATTGTCTTTTGATATGGAAATTAGGATTTCACCCTTAATTCAAATTTAGAATAGTGAATTGATTCCTTCATGATTTCTCCTATTAGTTAGTACTGGCAGTTATAAATTAGACCATGACTAATAATTTGAGAAAATCATTGAGATTTGTTTCACCTCTTAATTGGAATTCAAATTTCCTCTTTTTCCGTAATACACCTAATGTTAAAGAATTGAATACTCACATAGATGATAAATAGTTTTAAATCCCTTAAAATTATAAAAGGGTAGTGTATTGGTGGGTATCCGTTATTTGGATTAGATTTTAGGTATATGTAGAAATTTATGATGAATAACATGCAACTCATAAATATAACAATCTAAATGTTAAGATATAAATTATATGTTGAACTTACCCTTTATGTATAGCATGTGCGGTGTGGATTTTACACATAAGGGGAAGATAAAGTGATTAAAAAATGAAATAACGTTCTTGAATATCATTAGGCTAACAATATGGGATGGATATGGTTATATTATTATGTTGCATAGCTCGGGTTAGAGTCATGGTCTTGCTATACTATTAACATTTCTATGGAAGTGGGTAAAGGGGTATGTCGTCTATGGAGTGAGGTCAGAGGGGTTTGCCAGTTTATTATGTCCATACTAGCTAAAAAATGATGAACTTACATGCCAGTGATCTCAGTATAAATGAGGGCTATTCACGAGTTATTTGGTATACTAGTGACCCCTCAATTAATGGGGACTAGTCCCGCTTATATATATATATATATATATATATATATATATATATATATATATATATATATATATATATATATATATATATATATATATATATATATATATATATATTATGGATACATCTCGGTTATGATATTGTGGACATTATATATGCTAGTTGTCTTTTATTATGGGAAATAACGAAATATAAAATATTGTTATTGAAGACGCAATTTAAATGAAATTACACTGGAACGGTGGGGTATAATAGTTAAACTAATAATTATAAATGTATTACTTATACGCATGGTTGATAGTTTTACTATTTGAGTGCATAACTTTTATCTTGTTATGTTGGGTTTGACCTGCCTCGTTTTTTCAGGTGCTCTAGCATACCCGATTTAGCTTTCCTACTAGAACACTAAGTCCAGGCACCACCGATTTTGGAGATGTAGTTGTGGAACCTAGGATGAATCTCATTTATTTTATGTTCGAGACATGTGAAGCTTACTTTATTCCTAGCATTGTACTCAGTTTGAGGATGTTATGGTTTTAGTGATTTAGCATGTATTAGTTTTTTGTTAGACATTCTTTACTTTTACCTACTTGTTGTGATTGACTTGTATTCGTTATATATTATTATTTGAGGATTTCTCATATCGTTCTTTTCTTTTATATATCACAATTTATTGATTCTTTTTTATGTTGAGGATTATATATGATTGGTTTAACAACCTATGTAGATTTAATAAATAAACTTATTCAACCTAATTACTAAAAATATACGGGGTGTCCCATTCCGGAGATAAAAACTTGGTGAAATAAGAGAAAATTAATTTTTTCTCTCTCCTCACTCCCTCATAAAAATGTGAATAGTACATTTATTTCTCCCTCTATAACTTGTATGAGTGTTAATACTACTTATTCCCCTTCCCACCACCAATACATAAAGGTACATGAAGTGGGATTCAACCGATTAGTGTTTTAAAAGAGTTTCAATGTTGGTAATTTGTATATGTACTATACTAGGGACCCAAATAAAATATTTAAATTGGGTTCTGAACACAAATATAAAAATCCCAAATTACAGCTTGTAATTTATTTTTATTTCTATTCAATTATAACTAATTTTACTAAAACACTACAACTGTTGTCCAATTTAGTTATCTCAAAATTACTCGAATAGTGAGGTCATGTTTGGAATCCTTATAATCCTCTAAATTGAGAATATATGAACCATTTTCATACTTGTGAGATTGTGCAAGTCTAATCTAGTAAGCATGTAGACTTGGATCTCACCCTTGCCTTGTTCAATACAATCTTAATGTACCGGTGCAATCCTCTTTGAACCATCAAATATGTTCCAAAGTCATCAAACATATTTCCATAGTCATAATAAACTATTAAGATTGTACACACAACATTATCGATATGATGTTAACTCCCTATCTCAGTTGTGAACTGTTTAATTGCACTAGAACTAGAATTTTGATCTTCTCTGATCGGGCTAAACCCAACTCGCCAAAATTTCTAATATGTCCAATTGACAAACATATAAAATGTAATAAAAAAAATATAATCTATTCCCGCAAACATATGCATATCTCAAAATGAGCTAAGACAATCAATTATTAAAATTAAATGTTATTTAAACATTATTTCAAGAATTAAATCGAAACAGATAACGGATGTAAATAAATCCAAGGATTGACCCTTATACAATCAAATTTCGTATTTTGTTCACATTTGTCACCATTAAAATAGGTGATAATGTTTTAGAGCCAAGCTTTGTTAGTTTTGGTACTTGTGACAACACTACACCAAAAAGACTAAATTATCACCTTTAAGCCGACCAGCCTTGTCACGGTGTGATAAAGGGTTGTCACGGTCATTGACCGTGATAAGTACAATTATCACGGATTTGTCACGATCAAATACCTTGACAAGTCCGTGAAAACTATTTTAACAATTAACCCTAGTGCCTCTTTTTTCCCCACTATTTCCTTTCCCTCCATTTGCTCTCTCTACTGCTCGAGCAACAGTTCTCTCTCTCTTTACGTTTATTTTTTCTTCTCTCTCTCTACTTGCTTTGTATGTGTGTGTGTGTGTAGGTGGCTGTGCATGTGTGTGTAGGGGTCTGCATCTGTGGGTGTGTGAAGGGGGCAGTGGTTATGGGGAGAAGTGGGGCGGCAGCCGGGGGGATGGGCAGTGGGGGGGGGGGGGAGTTAGGTGTGTGTGTGTAGGTTTAGGGGGGCAGTGGTAGGGGAAGGGTGGTAGTGGGGGCAGTGGGGGATGGATCCAGGGGGTCAGTGGGGGGAGGGGTACGGTGTGTGTGTGTGTATAGGTGGGTGGGGGGGAGTGGAGGGGGGCAGGGCAAGGGGACTGTGTGTACGTGTGTAGGTGTGTGTGTGTGTGTGTGTGTGTGTGTGTGTGATATTGAATTTGAATTTGAATTAGACGATTCGATGTGCCCCGGCCTTATAACATGAATTGCATTGGTATTGATATTGAATTTGAATTTGAATTTAATTGAATTGAAATTGAAATTGAACAAAATTGAAATTGAAATTGAAATCCAATTTCAATTGAATTAAATTGGTATAAATTGAAATTGAATTTTAATTCGTATTGATATTGGTGTAAATTGAAATTGAATTTGAATTAAATTAAACATACTTTAAATTAAATAAAACATACTTTAAATTACATAATTAAATGAAACATACTTTAAATCTTTAAATTACGCACTTTAAATTAAAAGAAGCATACTTTAAATCTTATGCGTACTTTAAATTAAATGAAACATACTTTAAATTACATAATTAAATCAAATCTCTCGAATTGTTATAAGACATAATTAAATTCACATACTTTAAATTACATATAGTGTACATAGATACTAGCTTTCTAGTTCTTATGCGTATGCATTCAATAGCCTTAGACCCGTTCAAAAGTCATTACCCCTGTAATGAGATCTATCGAATTTCCCCTCTTGGACAGTTTGTGACGTCATAGATTCTATATAATAATATTCTTAGTGGCTTCAACTTGTTAATTTTGGGGGAAGTTTTGCAGTCGTATCTTAATGTTCTCTGGGTGCATACTAGATAATGCGATGTTAAGTGTTATTTCAATTTATAAATTGAAATAACACTCACACTTGAAATTTTATGTCGTGTACTTGGAGAACTATGGGAATATGCTGCCGAATTTTCCTCAAATTGAAACAATGTGCATGACTTGTTAAGTATATTACAGAAATATGCGATCTTGAATGGGATAGGACCACTCACCCTTTAGCGGAGATGGAGGAAATAGGAATCTTAATGCACGATTAAATTTATATTAAGTCAAATTCTTATATAACACTTGCTTCGGGGGGTGCATGCCTGCATGTATTCTTATTTGAATGCACGACATAAACGTTATGTAACACTTATAACTAATTTAAATTACATATAGTGCGAATAGATACTAGATTGTTGTTCTTATGCGTAAGCATGCAATATGTGATTGTTTATACTAATGGGAACTAAATGTTCACACTTTTGTGTATACAAATCCACAAATATACGCTTTTTACCCATAATAGGTCATTGTTTGTAGTAGCTGTAATGGGATATCCTAAATACAAAGAGTAGATGTGTGAGACAAATAGATTAAGGGATGTGTTTCGCAGAGGTGCTAATGAATTTGTGAAATACGCAAAGAGATATCAGATGATGAAGAGTTTTCGTGTCCGTGTACTAGGTGTATAAATGTTAAGGTGTTTGAGTGAAAAATAATTGAACTGTATTGGTTAAGATGTGATATGCAAGATAGTTATCGAATTCAGATTTTTCATAGGAAACTGAAAGTTCCTTTTGTCCTCGAGCAACCTTCACAACAACCTTCAACAAGTAGGATAGATGCACAAGGGGAGGATGACAATGTATATCAGAATATGCTAAAGGATTTAGTTGATGATGCATATGTAGTTCATGAAGTGAAAGAGAATGAGGTCACTGACTATGTACAAGGTTCAAGTGGTTATGAAGATATTGGGATAAATCTTGACGATAACTACCAAAGTTTAAAATTTAAGGCGACCCGAACATTATACTTCGATTGTGAGAAAGATCAAACAACTTTGCATGTCATGGTTGGTTTGCGTAGTTTGATGACCCAATATGGTTTGTCTGGCAATAGCGTGATAGGAATTTTGAATTGGGTGAAGGGCTTGCTACCCAAGTAGAATACGCTTCCAAAAAGTTATCCTACTATGTAAAACAGTTTGAAAGGTTTATGAATGAAGTATAAATCAATTCATGCTTGTGTGTATGTCTTCATAGTATATCGAAAGGAGTATGAAATCTTGATCGATGTCTATATACGATGAATCTATATATGTCCAATCTACTAGCAAGGAAGGCACAAGCTCAAAAATGCCTCAAAAAGTGTTGAAATAGTTTCCCGTTGGGACTAGATTAAAGCATTTTTTCACAGTACCATGGACAGCGGAGGCAATGACTTGGCATGCTAAGGAAGAAGAAGGGGATAATCTCATGCGTCATCTTATTGATTCTACAGTTTGAAAGAGGTTGAGTTTTGAGTATCTCGATTTTGCTCAAGAATAACATAAGATTCGTTTGGTAATATCAATAGATGGTTTCAATCCATTTAGAAATGTAAGCACCAATCAGAGTGTATGGCCAGTGATTATATCCCCACTTAACCTCCCTCCTTCACAGTGTATGATACCTGAATTTTTTATCTTGTCTTTGTTGATACTTGGCCCAAAGGCACCAAGTGAGTACATCGATGTATACTTGAATCCTTTTGTAGAAGGATTTAATGAGTTGTGGGAAGAGGGTGTGCAAGCATTTGACTCTTTCAGAAAAGAAGATTTTACGCTAAAAGCTAAGTTGATGTGGGAAATTCATGATTTTCTAACTTATGGGACATTATCCGATTGTGTAGTACATGGTTATTTGGGGTGTCTTATGTGTGAAGAAGAGACTGAACCTCTTCGTCTCCCCACTAGCTCAAAAAATGTATACCATCACCATAGGAGGTTTTTACCCCCTGCTCGTAGTTTTAGATTTGAGAAATGTTCCAATTTTTTACCAACCAGGGTTGAACATTGGCTACCGCTGAGAAAACTTTCAGGCTAAAAAATTGAAAGTAAATCTTCTAATTGTGGCCCTAATATGCCAGGTAAGAATCCAAAATTTAATAATGTCAAGCATAAGAATACACCGATTGGGAATGAAACTGAGATAAGAAAGGCATGGTCTAAGAGGTCAATTTTATTTGACTTTCTTTATTGTAAGAATAACTCGGTGCGCAATGTATTAGATGTGAAGCACGTAGAGAAGAACATCACTGAACATATTGTGGCCACATGCCTTGGGGGGAGTCATTCGAATGATGGAGAAAATGCACGAAAAGGCCTTAAAGCGTTGAAACTTAAGCCATAACTATGGTTGAAAGAAGATAGTAGGGGAAGGACAATAATTCCCCCTGGTGCTATTACTTTGACGAATGAGGAAAGGAAGGTGATTTTAGACACAATATATAATTTAAAGGTTCCATCTAATTTTTTGTCCAACTTGCAAAGGATTGTGAATTATGCTACCCATGATTTACATAAGTGTAAGTCCCACGATTGGCATGTGATCATGCAATTGGTTAATCTATTGTTAAAGTACTATTTCTCCAAGCACAAGGATTTGCGGAGGGCTATTAGGCAAATTAGTATCTGCTTCTCACTTTTACGTGAGAAGGTAGTCAATCGACATCACATAGTGGCCGCAAAATTGGCGGTGAACGAAGTGATTTGTGTATTGGAGAAGTCCTTTCCCCATTCTTTCTTTGACATAAGTGTTTACTTGTTGGTACACCTATGTGACGAGGCACTTCTTTGCGACCCAGTTAGATATCGGTGGATGTATCCGTTTGAAAGATTGACGAAAGTTTTCAAAGATTACGTTAAGAATACATGATACATTAAAGGATCAATTGCCGAGGTATACATCACCGTGGAGTCATCAATCTACACTCAGGTGTATATGCCTTACTCGACCAGCGTGGATGACATTGATGAGTTCATCGATGGGGGTGGTCATTTGATGGGAAAAAGAGTGAAATTGACGAGTTTGCAACATGAATAAGTAGCTCATTATCTATTTGACACACATGAAGATGTCAAAGAATGGAAAAAGTAAGTTTAAATTATTTTAATTTTTGTACCTGAATAATTTTGTAATACGCTCGTCACGATCTATGCAGAAAATATGAAGCCTGTGAGAACAATAAAAGACGAAAAAAATGGTACAATCAGATAGAGAATTTAGGCTATGGTTGTCACACCAGGTAATTATAAAGAAAATGGTTGTTATTAAATGTTACATTACAAGAAAGCTTTACAACTAACCTAATTAATCTATCTATATTCTCAGCTCTTAAAGACGGGTGATGTGACATCAAGGCTTGCTCGTCTATCCACTGGACCCTTGTTCATGGCACAAGATTACAAAAAGTATTGATTGAACGGTTACGTATTCGGTGCAAGGGTGTACGAGAAAAATACAAATGTACAAAACTCGAGCATTTCATACAAGGCTCTTACATTCTTTCGAGTGAGTGCAAAAGAGAAAAACCTCATTGAAGCTGAAATGACTTACTATAGTGTAATTCGAAATTTATTTGAATTGTACTATGTAAGCTTTAAAGAGGTTGTATTTTACAGTGACTAGGTAAGAGTGGAGGATAAAAATTCTTGTAAAGTTGATCCTGACGCCAATTTGATCATGGTTCACTTGTCCAAGTTGAAGAGCAACGAACACGTGAGCGATGATCCGTTTGTTCGTGCTTTTTAAAAAAATCATGCAAGTGTTTTACTCAGAGTTTATCAACAACAAGCCATGATCAATCATCCCACATGCACCAAAGTGTCTAAACAGTAATGTGGATGACATGGTTGTTCCTACCAAATATCAATCTGTTTTTTATGATAACCCGGATTTGAAATAATTTTTAGATTTGTAATAAGTATTCCAATTATTTATAATGACCAGTGGTTGTATTATTCTAGTGCTTTATTATTATCGAAAGACAATATAATATTTTTTTATTCATTTGTACTTGATCATTTTAATGCTTGTAATAACCAATTGGTGTATTCTTCATGTGTTTTGTTATTATCGAATTTGAATTAAAATTGGGTTTTATGGTTAGTGAATATGTTAATTAGGATTTTAATCAATTTAAGCATTATTTCAAAGTCCATGACCTGAAAGTGTGTGTTCCGGGGGAGGGGGGGGGGGGGGCAGTGTGCGTGTGTGTAAATTGAATATGGGTATAAATTGAAATTAATATAAATTGGTATTGATATTAGTATAAATTGATATTGATATTATATGTATTGTTATTATCGAATTTGAGCATTAATTCAAAGTCCATATACATATTTATACTAATAATAACAATTTTTTCAGAAAATGTCTTCATCCCAGTGCGGTAGTGGAGGCGACGAGGGCTCCTCGGCCAGTAGGCCCCCAAAATGGGGCAAATTGGGTTCCGCTGTCGAGAATAAGACATCATTATTGACTAGATCGCTAGAGTTATTGAAGGCGATCGTTGGCCCGGGGTACAGTGATTAGAGGGTCGTGCCTAATGACCTCAAGATTAGCATCAGGGAGGCACTACAATAGTGAATTTATATTTATATTTATATTCATAATCAACTAACACTTACTTTCTTTTTGGTTTGTATTTGTTCGACAAGAATAATTCGGTCTGCCCCCATATCTCCGCGACTCCACATTGGAACAGTTGAGCGATTAATATAAGACATGGAAGAATAATATGTGGGCACGGTACTTTGGAAAGACCGGGGAGTCCATTATGAGCGTATGTGACATCGTCCTCCCGAAGGAGCCGATCCCATTGGCATAGTGGCAATAGTTTGTCGACGATGAGATCGATGAGCGCCAATTGGCATCTTGCCAATCGGGGAGGGAGAACCAGGTGAAAAAGTTGGACGTGCACTACTCCGAGAGGACGTCTTACGTCGAGGTGGAGCACAGGATGGTAAGTTTTTATTTTTCTTTAATTTTAGTTTTATGTTATTCTAATTTAGAATTACTTTGCATTACTTACTAATTCTGCATTATTTTATTTCAGGAGATGGGGAGTGGCCCTTGGGGTAGGCCACATAGGCTCGATGCTTATATGTCAATTCAAACAGAGAAGGTAAAGGATAAGGAGGTGGCCTCGAGCGTCACAGCCACCATTATAAGTTATAAATGTTTAATTTTTTAATTGCGTTATAATTTTTTTATTTACTTAATTAACTAATTGTGTACTTTTTTGTCATTTTAGGCAAAGCTTAAGGAAGTGCATGAGTCGCAGTCTGATTCTGATAAAGTATCTTTGGCTACGGACTCACTCAGCCAAGTGCTGGGGGCGAGTCGTAAGGGGAGGACTAGGGGGTGAGATTGTGGGTGAGGAAGTTGAGGATCATCGGAATGGAAACGAGAAACACCGAATTGGCTCATAAGGTGGACACCCATGATGATAAACCATCAAGGTTGAAGGTGAAGGTCTTAGATATGTACACCTTCATGAAGCGCCAGTTGGGGAAGGGAAAGGAGAAAGGGGAGAGGAAGAGGAAGGGGAATGAGGTAGAGGTAGATAAAGATATCAGTGCTTCACCACTGATACACACGGACTCACCGCCATATGATCCATTTCCCATTTTCACTCCCGTTGAGCGGCCTATGTCAACAATCGCTTGGTAGAGCGTGTTTCTGCTCTCAAGTAAGTTGGTTCATGAGGGATACATCATTTCTCTCGGGTATGCTGGTTCATGGATGTCCCCTCCAAGAAATTGAGGCAAGGGTTTTCGTCACAAATGTGGTGACCTAAAACGAGAACTCACCTCTGTGGTTGCGCCAACAATGCGACGTTCAGCGAATTGATGGGGTTCTCAATGGATATATTGTGTGTCCTTCCTTCCTCCTCCAACCTGCTATGACTTTATTTTAATCTTTTTTATTTGGATATTAGATATTTGTATTTGTATTTTATTTATTATTTTGGATATGAATATTTGTATTTCTATTTTATGTAGATATAGATTATATGTTCCATGATTTGGTATGTTGATTTTGTACATTATTTCTATTTTATTTAGATATATGCTTTTTGGACAGGTATAATTTTGCTATAATAGGTACAAATACACTGCTGGTCTGTGACAGTGGCCATACTACCCAATAGTTTTTTTGTTAAATTCTACCCAGAATGTCATCGTCAAAGACCGTGACAAGTTCATGACAAGTTTCTTTGTCACGGACTTGTCATGATTAGGTTTTGTCACGGGCTTGTCACCGTCTTTGACCATGACAAAACTTGTCAAGGTCAAAGATCGAGACAGGACTGTGATAAGTTTAATGAAGATCGTGACAAGTCCGTGACCCTGGACTTATCACAGTTATCAACCTTGACAAGTTTTACTTGTCACAGTTTTAGACCTTGACAAGTCGACTATTTTGGCGTAATGCAAATTTATCACTACTATATCTAATGATAGAATTAGAAGATAAATTATCACTAATTAAAAAATGATAAATTATTTTATTTGTTAAAAAACTTTGTCACTAGTGTAGTGCGAAGTCTTGGTGATAAAATTAGGATTTTGGTATAATGTACAATGAAAGCATTAATGGGTTATGAAGAGAAAACCCAATTTAATGGATAATCCAACCACATGAGAAGCTAAGAGGTCACTTATCACTTACCATGATTGTAAAAGAGAGTGAGTAGAAATTATAAAGTCCAATCATTAACTTTTACACCTCTAAAAAGGGGATTTGTCACAAGAAACACTGCAATCTTTTATTTTTTACCAAAAAGATTCATGTATGGGTACCTTTGCTGGAGAAAGCTTGAGTTGTTCTTTGGATGTAATAGGGGAATCATTTCAGTGAAGCTTTAGCAAGATAGATTAAAATTCCATCTAGATATTTTCCTTAAACTAATGAACATGGTCGTGGGTAGATAAGAAAAAAATTTCTAGAGCAAAGGGGGAATTCCCTAAGGTGGACCTCTAATGAACTAAGTTACAAATTCATTTTTTCAAAGGGAATAAATTAATATAGCATGCAACAAAGAAATATATTTACAACTCACAAAGTATCGTAGTGTAAAGTGATTACAAATCTCAAAGAATCACACACACACCATTTTGATAATGATTTTGAGCAAGTTTTAGTTGTCCTAACCAAGGTGAATGTAATGATAACTAAATCTTGATATACTAATTCAAAACGTGATTGATGTGACTTGGTGATGAAGAGTCGACTTAAACTTTGGTTTAGACTTTTACAAACACCCCAAAGGCTCACCATAAGCCAAATATAAACCCAAAAATCCTTACCCAACTCCGACTCTAAGAAACCTAGCTTAAACCTCCAAAACCCTAAAAAAATAACATCCATGTGACCCACCCATCTAACCTTAAAATAGATAAACTTCATAGGTTGGAAAAGACTAAAACTTGGATCCTTTCATCATACGACATAAGGCTTTGTCCAACACGACAGATGGGATAAGATTGAAAAAACATTAAATTATCCAACAAAAAATCCTTATAAGTAAATATCTACTTAAAAATGCATCAATTGTACGATATATTGACCTATATGTCGTGGGACAAATGAATTTCCTGAAATCTATAAAAGGAGACATCAACCACAATGCTCAATGAACCAAAATTAATTTAAATTTAAATTTAAAAAACCTTATTTCAGAATCTTAATATTATTTTGGATTAATTACCCAGATTTGTATTAACTCGACCCCTTGAAAGTTTCTTTTAGGTTTACCCTCCTTTTTTATGAAAATTTGACTCGAATCTCTTCTCTCAAAACCTTGATAAAGGTATTCTAATGTCTACCTTTACACCATAGTATAAATTGGTCTAAAAACATGATTGTCGTATTGATTCTGACTTTGTGTTGTGGGTTCATCGGGAAGACAATTATATATTTCAATTTACTACTTATGCCTTTTGTACTAGTCAAGGCCGATTCGGGCCTCACACGCACACACACACACATAAATAAATAAATATATATATATATATATATATATATCGGTTTGAGAATCGAATGGGCCTCGACTATTAGAGAAAGAGTAAATAGTATAAATATGTATGAGGCGAGGCCCATTCAAGCCTGGCACTTATACATTTTTGAATATACTGTCTAATCTTTCTCTAATAGTTGAGGCCTATTCAGTCCTCAAACCTATATATATATATATATATATAGGATCAGGTGCGGACTTCCCGTGCGAACTTTGTCCTTATCCCAAAAGTGGTCCCCTCGTTGTCCCAAAGACTTTTGTTATTTACTCTAGATGGTCCCCCTCTTGTCTTATACTAAAACCTTAGTTTAAGACTATATAATTAAAAGATTTATAGTTTAAGACTCAAAACTGGTATCAAAACCTTAAGGATTTTAGAAACTCACCGAATTCGGACCAAAACCCAAATTCTGGTATCAGAGCCATAAGACGCTCCTTTTAGACAAAAAGATTTTAATGCCCTTGGGATTTATTCCTCGCATTTACCAAGATATTTTTGGATCCAACCCAGACTACCAACCTATACCCATAACTGATTTAGACTCAGAAGGTTGTTTAACCACACACATAGACGGTTGTTCACACATTGAACATATCTCAGCCAAACACGCAGACAGTAGACAAGTTACTGCCAGTGCTATTAATAGTATAATAGACCAAAATGAGTGTATACTGCTTATATTAAGACAATTAATAAAAGACACTCAAACCTTAGAAACAGAGATAAAAAATATCTCTAAAAGATTATTAGACATAGATAATCAAATCCCAATAGACTTAGTTCATGTTTTACAAAAAATAAATATTAAGACTAATCATATAGAAGTCCTTAACAAAGACCTTTTAGAAATTAAAACTTTAATTAAAAATCAAGAGAGTGAGTTAATTAAACTTACCAAAGAACAAGCTAAGCTTATCCCCAGACTAGATAATTATCTTCCTAATGGAGATAGTTAGATCAAATTGGAACGAGGTACCAAGAGACCTCTCCATTCAGACTTTATCAGAATTTATCAAATAATTTTAGAAAGATAAATGATGATAGATTTTATTACAAGATAAATGAAAATGAGATTGCCAACGCGGCTAAAGCAACTAGACTTAATTATATTAGAAAGATTAAATTTAATTTCTACATCCATAGCAGCTACCCAAGACTATAACAGTAGCTTTGTTAAAGACTTGCATTTAGATTTAAAGGCTAAGACAGAAGGATTAACCACCTTCTACACGGACTTTGTTAAATTCCAATAAAATTTAGCAAATTACCTTAATAATAGGGAGAGCCATAACCTATCCAAAATGGATAGTATTATTAATGAACTTAGACTAGACATGGCCCAAGTAGAAGAAAAATACAAAGAAATTATAAACGGAATTAAGGCCGTATATAATAAACCATCCCAAGCAGAAATAGACTCGCCTTTTATTCTAACTAGGTTAGATAAAATTGAAAAGACTGTAAAAGCCATAGAAGTTAGAACTATGCAACAACTAGAAAAAGATAATGAAGTAGAAGACTATATCACTAACGTTAGTAAAACCATCGTTAATTCTCTAGCTAGACATAGTGAAGAAACTTCTGAAAAGACTAGAAAAGAGAATAAGAATTTTAAAGAAGAAATCCTTAATCAGATAAAAAGATTATTCAGACTTCTTAGAAAGAATTGAAAAAAGACTTGAACAAAAACAGGTAACCACCTGTAAGTTTAAAGAATCCCCTCCTATAGAAACTAGAGAAAGAAATACCATAGGTAGACGAATCATAAATGATGGATTAGATAAGACTAATAAGATAGCCAGCTATATCCCAAATATTAGACAAAGTAATCATATGCTCCAAAGACTTAAGGATTCATCCTCCAATGTTAGGACATGGTGGAAAGAAATAAATTTCCCCAATCCCCTCCAATGGAAAGAATGGGGTGAAGTTGACTGAAAGATTGTTGAAGATTCCATTCATAATGGACAACTTCCAGCCGTTAGATACATAGACTTGTTTAAAGAAGGTGCCACTCCTAAGACCCCCAATTATAACATGACTTACCATTGTAGAAATCATGTGTTAGACAAATCCTATACTGAGCTCCAAGTTTTTCACTCAGAATGGATTAGATCTAGAGGAACTGATAGAAAGTTCCAATTCTTAACCTTTGGACTCTTTCAAGCAAGAATCCAGGGATTACATAGACCTCAGAATCATATTAACATATTATGTTGTTTAGTAGACAAAAGATGGAAAGATTTTGAGAAAAGCCTTATTGGGATAGCCCAATTAGAAATGTCAGACAACATAGGATACTTCAATGTCATTCCGGCATTTACAATAACCGTAGACACAACCAAACATTTTAAGTTAATATTATATGCTAGTGGCTATGAATACTATATTATCCCAGACGCTAATATAAACATAGAATTTCAAAGCTACATGAAGTTCTCCCAATTTCCTTATGAAGGAATGCAATCGGGAATTCCTAGCGGTAGACTTAATGAAGAAATATTATTCAGAACCAATGTGTCAGACTATAATCATACTTACAGTATTAGGAATACTGGACCTATGAAAGAAAAAGCTAAGACCCTCTGGCAATTGCCAGAATTTCAAGAAACTAAGACTATACAAAATAAACCTTTGTTTATTAATCAAGACGACGTCACTGGAAATGTTACCATCCAGTTTGGTCCTCCTAAGATTGTCAATAAGAATATCTAGATCGAAGAAATTAGATTTAGGAATATGGGAGAAGCCATAATAAATGATCCTTCAGAAGGAGAATGTAGTAGTAAGACTAGTGCTAGTTTACTAAGACAAGCCCCTATAATTAGACCTAGAAGATCATTTGAACAAAAAGACTTAGTTAAAGAAAAAGCTAGGATCCAAAACTTTGGACATGAACCCTCAGAATTGGATATAAAGACATTTAAAGATAACCTTAAGAAAAGTCATTCTGTTAGATTTCAAGAAAGAGAAAGATTTAATATGATAGCCCAAGACCGCATATTAAAATTAAAAGAATCTAAGAATACTAAAGAACTTTTTAGAAACTTAAGACTAATAGAAGAAGGAGAACAAAGATTAATGCCAGCTACACAAGTAGAGCCCAATAAACAAGAGATAGGAAGTAGTAGTAGGCTAGAAGATGCTCCTAGACTTTTTAGTAAGCCAATAGGAATAAATATTCCTATTTACTCAAGCACCATAGTAAAAACAAAACCTGATTATATAAAAGACTTTCCAACTAGTGACAAGAGTTTCACTCCTGTTAAGACTATGGCAAGCCAAGCCATAAATCTAGTAGTTATATACCTTAACCTAGACAATGTGCAAGATAGGAAGAAAGACTTAAATGAATGGCATAACCAGATGAACATGTGTTTTGCATATAATGAACAATGGGATGCAAGTTCATATAAGCAATACGCTGAGCAATCCATTAGAGGTATTGCAAAAGACTACTTAGATAGTTTAAGAAAGGCTACAGATGAAGACTCCTTAGCAAAGGTTGAGAAGATGAAGAAAAACTTAGAAGAAAGATCAATTGAAGAATATATTCAATTGTTTACTTCAGAATTCATTGGAGCTGGACATCTAGCTCAGATTAATGAACAAGACCTAGCAAAAACTAAGTTAACCCTCCTTAGCATTTGCAAATTAGATAAGATAAATGAATATAGCAATAATTATGAACAGCTATATTACCAAATTAAAGAATTTAGAGAGACCATAAAAGATGAATACTTTAGAAAGATACCAGCCATAGGACAAATCCTAATTAATGAATATAGGAATTGGCCAAGTGTAGCTGGAGTTAAGAATAACTCCCTTGGTGAAAGAATTAATTTTGCCAAAGACTATATCATATCTAAGAGACGTGTTATAACCCAAGGAAAGTTGATAGAAGAAACTTTCAAGCAGATCCCTCCAATCAAAGATGAAAGAGATATCGTTCCAATCCAATGGGGATGTGGAAGTGAATTTAAGAAATTCAAAAAGAAATTAGAATGGAAACATAGGAAGTTTAAGACTAGACCTTTAGGATTACCAAAGAAGTATAAATTTAGACAATCTACTACCTTTAGGGAAAAGAATCCTAAGACTAAGAAAAATAGATTTAACCAAAGAAGATACTTTAAGAAGAATACTAGTAAATATAAGAAAGTTCCTAATTATAGGAAAGAAAAAGATATAGCTCAATCTAAGACTGCTACCAAAGAATGTTGGACTTGCGGTAAAGAAGGATACTTTGCTAAAGACTGCCCTACTAAAAAAGATAAAGAAAGTATTAAGATTATTAATACAATATTAGACTATGCAGATCAAGAAGAATTAGATATCTTATTTGCTATAGAAATATCAGACATAGAAGATGATGACAATACTAGTATCTATAGTGTATATACAGACAGTGATTCTGAAGAATATAGTGATACTGATGAGTATGAAGACTCTCAGGATACCCTAGACTTATATATGATGCAGACTGATCAAGGCGATCTAGATGATGAATATATAGACTTTTAAGAAGCTTGGTATAAGTGTATATTAAGCCCCTTTTTAAAGAAAAGATGGACAGTTAGTAATCCTGAGTTACTAACCTATATACCTAGATGCTATTTTGATGAAAGACATTATTGTATATTTGAAATGAAATGTAGCAAGAAAGACTTTAGATGCGTATAATGCTTTGAGATTATACAGACAGAGTTATTTATAGTTTGTATTGTTTGTCAATTACACTACCATGAAGATGTTGGAGAACTAGATTTAGAGAAATTTATACTAGCCAGTATGACGCTCAAATAGACCTAGATATAAAAACATATTATCAAGACATTGATAGAAATATAGCCAAAAGATTGCAAGAAAAATAAGACTTCAAAGGAAAGGGAATTTCCTATGATTTAGAAGAATACCATTCTGATAGTAGTTCAAAAGACCAAATACCCTTAGATTTTATAGATAAACCTCAGAAGGGAATATCTATTTTAGAAAAGAACAATTTAGGAATTTCTACTAAACCAAATGCTTGTTTTGTAGAATTATTTGTTCAACATAAAGACTATCCTAAAAGACTTTCAGCTTTTATAGATACAGGGTGCTCCCATAGTATTTGCAAGGCTAATGCCTTCCCTGAAGACTATTTTTTAGAAAGTACTCAAGAAATCAATGGTAAAGTGGCTAATGGAGATCCATTTACCTTATATTTCCAGACTATTCCTATTTATTTTAAATTAGGAAATCAGACCAACAAAACCGTTAATCATTGGTTTTGGATAATGGATCCTCGTCCTAGTTTCACAGGAAACATTAGTTTAGGACAAGACTTTATTATTAAATATCATCCTTATACGCAGTATAACGATAAGATATTAATTAGTGATCAAGAGGAATTTAATATTAAAGCTTCTCTAATAGATCATAAGACTGCCTTTGACCTTATGCAGGTCAATCCCAATTATAGACCCATAAAACATCAGAGTTCTTCAGCTGAGCATGGTGGACCTAGACCTACAACCCAACAAGAAGCCTTAGAAACTACTAAACCCTTACAAAAAGAGTGTAAGTGTCCAGACCAAAAGTGTTATAAGCAAATAGCGCTTATACAGCAAGACATTTTAGATCAAGCCCAGCAGACCTTATTACAGGTTCAAGCTATATCCAAACAGAAGAAAATGGATATAGAAGTAGAAAAAGAAAAGATTAGGCAACTAGCTGAGCCTACTTTAGGAGAAAATCCCATCGCTAAGTGGGATAAAGACCAAAGCTATTGTGAAATCATCCCTATTAACCCAGACGCCACTATTAATGGTGGAACCTATAAGAAAGGATACTCACAAGAGGATAGGAAAGAATTCAAGAAAGATATAGAAGAAATGCTTAAGTTAGGCATTATTAGAGTAAAAGTAGACATAATAGCCTAACCTTCTATGTTCAAAATGAATCTGAACGTAAAAGAGGAAAAAGACGTATGGTTATAGATTATAGACAATTAAATAAGAATTGTGAATTTGATTCTTATAAGATACCAGACAAGAATAATTTATTTAATTTAATCGAAGATAGAATTATATTCAGTAAGTTTGATTGTAAATCAGGCTTCTGGCAAATTAAGATGCATCCAGACAGTATTACTTGGACAACCTTTAGTGTGCCCCAAGGAAAATACGAATGGCTAGTCATGCCATTTGGATACTTGAATGCTCCTCAAGTTTTCCAAAGAAGAATGGATAATATATTCAGACCTTATTCAAAATTTTATCTTGTTTACATAGATGATATTCTTGTAGCCAGTAAGACTGAGATAGAACATGTAGACCATCTTAAAAAGATTATTTTAGAATTACACAAGCATGGTATTGTTATTTCCGAAAGGAAAATGGAATTATTTCAGACTGAGATAGACTTTGTGGGAATGCATATTAATAAAGGAAAATTATCCTTGGCAGAACACATAACTAAGAAAATTCTTGAGTTTCCAGACCAACTTAAAGATAGAAAACAATTACAATCATTTTTAGGATTGCTTAATTGTGCTGCAGACTTTATTAAAGAACTTGCTTCAAAAAGACAAAGCTTTAAAGCCCAATTAAAAGGAACATACAAAACTAATCCCTTTTATTGGACTAAAGACGATTTTGAAGTAATAAGACAAATTAAAGACGCAATCAAGAATATTCCTTTACTTGAACTACCTAATGCAGAAGACCAGTTTATAATAGAAACAGATGCCTCTGATAAACAATGGGGAGCAGTATACTTTGCCATTGATCATCAGACAAAAAAGAAGAAACTTTGTAGACATAGTTCTGGAACCTTTACAGACCCAGAAACAAGATACACTGCCCATGAAAAAGAAGTTTTAGCCATAGTAAGGGTAATAGAAAAATATATGTTATTTCTTAGACCTAAACATTTTACTGTTTAGACTGACTCTTCTTATGCAGTAAAATTTAGAGATTTAGACTTGTCCAAATCAAGGACTAATAGACTAATTAGATGGCAACAATTGCTTAATGGTTATGACTTCTCTATTATACATATTAAGGGAAGTAAAAATACCATTCCAGACATTATATCAAGAGAGCCAATGTTTGCTAACACTAATATAATTTCATGTTTTATGTTGCAAACAGAAGACCTAGAAGACATGAGTTCCGCTGGAACGAATAGACTAAACAGGGAAGACGTTGCAGACTATCTTAGACGCGTAAGACCAAATGCTGGTGTAACGCAAAGACAGACTCATATTCAAGACTCTCAAGAAAGACCAATCCTAGAGAACTTTGATGATATCTTAGTTCCTCCTGGAAAATCTAGACAAGAGATTATTTCTCAAAATAGACTCATTGGGAAGATGTATTTTTTCCAATATAGACCTGATCAAAGATACCCAGACTTGATCAAATTTAGACGAGAATTTTCAGAAGACGAAAATACTCTTATAGATGCCATATGGTGGAATGTAAAGACTATGGATCGAGTTCAAACAAAATTTGGTAGCCATTGCCAGATTCATGAGGACTCAAAGACTTGCAGTCACCCAGCTTAGTGGTACTGTTGTGCCTAGACCTCAGACTCAGACCTATGCTCAGACTCTTGGAGAAACCTCCAAAACTAGACCTACTGATTTTTGTTATCAGAAAAAGACCTTTAAGACTAAGATTGTTATACCATTTGGTCATAATAATCTCCCATTAACAGAAGACTTTAATAAAGAAGCTATTAACATTATTGATCATTTTAATATGTTATTATCAGAAATAAATGGAGATGCTTTAATAATGAAAGGTTTCTTCAAAGACGTTCCAAAAATTTATCTTGTCGGGAAAGCATAAATTGCCCAGATAACCTTAGCAGACTATGGGTTCATCGGACTCATCCAAATTGAGACTATAGAAGACTCTGTTGCTCTTGTAAAAATAGTCCATGAGTACGTTAAAAAGGTAGAAGATTTTCTTCCTCTATTCGCTAGAATCTATCAGATTGCTCCAAGTTCCTGCGGAGGAATGAGAGTGGAAGGATTTAGACTTGTTAGATTTTCTAATTATACATTTGAAGATGTTGAGATCCTATCAGAAGACGAGACTAAAGATTTAATTGTTGATAAATCCAAACTCCAGATCGCTCAAGCAATTGAAACAATTGAGATCATGGAATTATTGACAGGAGAAGACAGGTGGTACACTGCCTACCACAAAGAAGACCTGATAATCCAAGCTGATGAGCCATTCAATGGAAGGCTCAAGAAAGAATTCAAAGAAATGGTAGAGATAGCTTTGCCAGCTAGCCTTAGAACTGTGGGCCTCATTGACAAATTTTTCAATAATACCCTCCCAAACCAAGACAAGGCAGAAGAAGACACATATACGACAGAGAAGGACCCGTCAGTGGTAGATGAATTATTAAAGACGGAGGAATCGTTTTCCTAGACCATGCTTTCCATAAAGCAAAAAGACCCGTGCCCCACATGGACCACCAGACTGATAAAAAAAACGAAGACTTTGTTTGATGCTCTTGCATTATTACAAAACGATAAGACTCATGATGAAGACTGGGCACGCCTCATCAGCTGGCCTTTCTTTTCAAAAATAAAAAGGTTCCCCAAATTATCAAAAGACGATAAAAGATTGTAGACCCAGCTAATAAGATTCTGAAGATAATGTTTCTTTAATAATTATGCTTTCAACCGGATTGCTTTTGATAGCCGGTTTCCAGTCAATTGTAAGTGCCCTTGTGCTATAAAAGGGAGCATACATTTGTGTTTTAGACATGAGGAGTTAGAGAGTGAGAGATTGTTATACTTTTAGAGAGAGTATGCTTGTAGAGAGTAATATGTATATGAGTGAGTAAAGCTCTCATAGTTAGGGGAAAGGGGAGAGTTGTATTTACTTATGCAATGCAATAAAAGTATTTTCTTTTCCAGAAATCTCTTATGCTAAGTTGTTATTATTTTCCAAACTGTCTCCAACTTTCTGTTCATAGAGGACTATTGTGTGGAACCTCTGGTGTAGCACACAAGGTGTTATACTGGTGAACCGCCGTCAGGTGCTGATTAGCCGTGAGCTGTTAGCCAGGTGGGCGTTAGGCATGAAGGCGTACAAGCAGGAAATGGGTCAACCGCCAAAGTAGTGGATTGAGGTGCGACACATAAAGAGAGAGTTGTAGGAGGCCGAGACCGGAGAAGAATAGTAACAAGGCTGAAGAGACAAAGGGAAGAAGATAAAGATATTACAGACCAGAAGGAAGGTATAAACTTGAAGCAAACCCTTAACTATTTTACATATTATTGTATTAAGAAAAATCTTATATGAGCTTACAAATCACTAAAGACTTTTTAGAATTTGTTAATCAAACAAGTTTAGACTTAACTAGAGAAATTCAATACTGGACTCTTACAGACCCTAAAGATAAAGAACTTATAGAATCTGCTTTAGTATATACATGTGGTACTTTTAAATACATAGACCAGATCATTGAGTGGTTAGGAAGAGAAGTACCTAAAATAGAAATAATTAGAACAGGGATCTGAGATCTCTTTAGACAAAAACTAAGAACTGAAGATTTTGCAGAAGAACTATCAAGACCTGAAAAATATCAAGAATACACTAGGATAGTTGAAGATAGTATAGACGTACTAAAATTTATTAGACGAAAAAGGTTAGCTGAAACAAAGGCTACTTTAATTAGAGCCGGAGGAATCCGCCCTCTCCTTAAAAACGTAAAAACGGCTGTCCCTAAAACATACCATAGATTTTTGTCATCTTATGGTGATAATAATTTAGACGAATTTATAGATAACGATATAATTGATATTGTTAATCAAATATATAAAGAAACTAGACAGATAAATCCACGATACCGTATAAGGTATTTAAGACTAGAATATTTTCCATCAAAACCTCTTCCAAATTCCAGACTTCCTGAAGAAACTATTTATATAGATAATCCTTGCTATTCAGAACTCCAGTACGATAATGACGGAAGGAGCTTGAGAAATAGCAGTAGCCCTGAAACTTCTACACTTAGACTTCCAGATTAATTAAGCGTTAAAAGACCTTAGAAATCATTTGGGGTAAAAATTGATATTCCCTGAAACTCAGAAGAAGTTAAAAGACATCGCGGTCCCAAAAGGTGGTCCTAAAAAGACAAAACGGTTCCTAGATAATTCTTGGACGGTAGCAGTCCGTAAACTAGGTCCGTATACAATCTAGCCTCTCTCTCTCTCTCTCTCTCTCTCTATATATATATATATATATATATATATATATATATATATATATATATATATATATATATATATATAGAGAGAGAGAGAGAGAGGGAGGGAGAGAGGAAGACTCACCTACATCATACTCTATATACCACACTATACATCACACTTATTTCTAGGCCCTAAAAAACCTTTTTTTTTAATTTTTTATTTTTCTCCTGAAATTAACCTTCCAACCAACCCATGTTCAAAAAAGAGGTCAAAATACATTTTTTTAAACTATTTTTAAAAAATTCACAAAATTTTGTTAGCGCACACCCTTATAAATAAGGTATAAAAGTCATAATATCATGATTAAAAATTGGATGTTTTGTCAAGGATGATTGTCGAGTAACATAAGCACATTCATATTTTCTATTTGTAGTCTCCACAATCGAGCCGCGACTTCCTGTGCACTTTATGAACTACACAGGCTTTAATATCTTAGACAAAACGACTATCTAGGAGAGCTTAGCTTGTGAAAAGAAGATCCGTGATATATCTCCCCATGATATGCCACGACAATGTATTTTCCCCTGAAATATCCAAATGTCTCAAGAGCACTACCATGTTTGTCTACATTGAGATATGACATGTCCCTACTCGTGGCTTCCCAAATTCACACCATGAGATATCATGATAAATAAACTATCTGCATAATGAACTATGTCGACTTTGATATCATGACCTCATAAGTGAGTAGGCTCAAGACAAAGCTTTCACTCATGAGTCTAAACCTCCACACCGCACACACGAGAACACCCACAAACACGTATCATTGAATCACGTCAACTTTGATCTCATTACCACACGAGTAAATAGTCGTAATACCAATATTTTACTCATGAGAATAAGTCCACACATTGAACACAACACCATGTGGCTTAAGAAATAAATTAGTTGTCATTCACATGCTTGACCACTATTCTTTCTAGTATTGCTAAGCATATACACGTCTCTAATGATTCTAATCCTAAGGTTTCTTAAAAGTACATATTCTCTTTTTACGCAGTAATGAAGAAATATTAAATAATGAAATATATAAAGAAGATAAAGAACGAGTGGAGTACTTAACACGTTATATAAAATACATTGGTTACTAAAATCAACCCCATGCACTTGCTTCGTCTTGTGTGCGCACTAGATATGGTAGACAACTATTCGAGGGAATAACTCTTAGGTGCCAAGATTTCGGTGCCACAATACCACACTGAAGCGACAAAGACCAAGTACCTAAAGTGTTATTTTGTACACAACCAGAGTCACCCAAAGTGTGAATGTCACCTTAACTTTGTTCCTCTTTTGGTATTTACAAGGGGATATACCTATGGTAGGAACAACAATGGGTAATGACGAAAAGTTAAAAAAACAGTTTTGCCACTAAAGAGAGAAGCCTCAAACGCCTCAAAACCTAGCTTCTATTTGTCTTTGATGTTTAAATGGGATCTATAAACATCTTACTCATCTTTTGATATATCCCCGCTAAGTATAACTTTAAAGTAGATGCGGACATTAACTTACTATCAAATAAAGAAAGTTAATAAGGTCTTATATGGTGAAGATTTATTTGTTATACTTTATGAGCTTCATGGTTTCCTTGAGAAGGTCATTATACATGACCTTAATATCTTCTCCTCATACTCAATATAATGTCATGGAAAGAATCACCACATATTCAATTTGGCCATGAAATGAATATCAAAGTCATCCAAGTCATTTATAATAGACTAAAGGAAAATGCTAATAGCTGTTACTGTTGTTATTATATTTCTTAACAAATATGACCAGCCTAGCTGGTATATATATAAAGAGTAAATAACAAAACTCCTACATTTAAAGTTACAGATTGAATTCAAATAAATTTGAATGGGTCAACTGGTATTGGAATGAGCCTTTGATGTAGGAGTTTCTACTGACATGTTCGTTCATTATTGTTAGGAAACTGAATTGCTACGTTTGACACTACCCTGCAAGATGATGGTGGTTTGGGAATGACTATGAGCTTGTAATGAAAAATTGAAACTTAATTGTTGAGATCCCCTTTGTAAATATGTCAGCTATTTGATTATGAGTGGAGATAAATTGAACTTGTAATTGGTGCTTTGCAACCTGATCCCGAACAAAATGAAAATCAATCTCAACATGTTTTTTGCGAGCATGAAATATCGAGTTTGCGGATAAATATGTAGAGCCAATATTGTCACACCAGAGAATGGGAGGTTTATGAGGTGGATAGCCAATTTCAGTAAGAAGAGATTTGAGCCATGTGAGTTCAATGGTAGCATCAGCAAGGGACTTAACCTCTGCTTCGGTAGAAGAGCGGGAAACAGTTTTATGTTTCTTAGATTTCCATGAGATGAGGTTGGAACCCAAATAAATTGCATAACCACCCGTTGATTTTCGATCATCAACGCAGCCTGCCCAATCAGAGTCTGTAAAAGCTTGAAGTTCAAGGGAGGAGGATTTAGTGATGTGAAGTCCATGAGATGATGTAGCATTAAGGTACCTAAGCATGCGTTTAATGAGGGTCCAATGAGTATCTGTGGGCTGGTGCATGAATTGGCAAGCTTTGTTGACAGCAAAAGTAATGTCAGGACGAGTGAGTGTAACATATTGAAGAGCACCAATAATTTGTCGATAAGGGGTAGGATCAGATAATAATTTACCGTCATGTTTGGATAGGGAGAGTGTGGTGGCGAAATGAGTGGTTAGAGGTTTGGAATTGGACATTCCATGCCCATTGAGAAGGTCTTTAATGTACCGTTCTTGGGAGAGATGAATACCAGTCAAGGTAGATGTGACTTCGATGCCAAGGAAGTAATGAAGAGAGACAATATTTTTGAGTGAAAATTCACTGCTAAGAGAAGTAATAAGAGACTTGATGAGGTTAAAATTGTTCTTAGTTAAGATGATGTCATTTACATAGATAAGAAGAAATATTATATTGGGACCATGTTTATAAATAAATAGAGAAGAGTCAGTTTTGGAGCCAACAAAGTTTTGGGTTAGAAGATATTGAGTAAGACGGTGAAACTAAGCTCGGGGATCTTATTTGAGACTATAGAGGGAGAGATTTAATTTGCAAACAAAATTGGGGTGAGTTGGGTCTTTAAAACCATGAGGTTATTCCATATAGACATCCTCATTAAGAAAACCGTGTAGAAAAACATTATTGACATCGAGTTGGGATATAGTCCAGTTATTTATCATAGAAATAGATATAATGGTTCGAAGAGTAGTGGCCTTAATTACAGGACTGAAAGTTTCATGAAAGTCAGGGCCATATTCTTGATTAAATCCCTTGGCAACTAAGCGAGCTTTATAGCGTAAGTGATCCATCAGATTTTCTTTTAATGCGATAAACCCATTTACATCCGATAATATTCATTTGTGGAGAAGGAGGAACAAGAGACCAAGTGTGATTGTATAGAAGTGCATTTATTTCATTTGTCATAGCTTTACGCCAATTAGGGTCTTTGTTTACAGTCGTGAAGCATGTAGGTTCATGGAGTTGGACTGTAGTTAAGTGACTGTGAAGGGGTCGGAAATTTTTGGATTGGGAGCGAAGTTGCATGGGATGTGTTTTGGTGGGTAAATTACTAAGATCAATTTCTAAGTTAATGCTAGCAGGGTTAGAGTATGTGGTGATAACCGGACAAGAGATAGGAGGACAATGGGTAGTGGACATGGGTGGGGGTGATGTGCACTGTGACTGGGGGTTTGTAGCTGGTGATTGAGTAATGTGAGAGGGAGCAGTAGAGGGCTGCTGTGTAAGTTATGTGGCAACTTGTATATGGTTTGGAATGGGTTGGACAGGTGGTGTATATACAGCAGGAGATAATGATGTAGGAACTGGCATAAGGGGATTTTGTGGTAGGGATACTAGTGTAGTAGGAAGGCTGCCCCACGGAGGAGTTGGGACATAATTAGTGAGTGGGGTAAGTGTATGAGTGATTTGGGCAAAGGGAAATATATGTTCATCAAATCGAACATGACGGGCAAAATAGATACGTCCAGTTTGCGGGTGAAGACATCGATAACCATGTTGGTTAGAACTATAACCGAGAAAGGTACACGGATAAGATCGCTAGTCCATTTTATGATTATTATATGGGCGGAGATATGGAAAACATAAACATCCGAACGTTTTGAGAAAGGAGTAATCAGGAGTTTTTGAATAAATGATTTCAAAGGGAGATTTATTTGAAAGGGCGCGTGTTGGCATATAATTAATTAAGAAAATAGCACTTTCGAATGCGTAATGCCAATATTTTTGTTGTATAGAAGCGTGGGCCATTAGGGTAAGTCCGGTTTCAACAATATGTCGGTGGCGACGTTCAACGAAGCCAACTTATTTGTTCGTGTGAGGGCAAGAATAATGATGATGAATTCCATAATTTTTGAAAAAGGAGTCTGGTTTTTGAAATTCACCACCCCAATCCGTTTGCACATTTTTTATTTTTGTATTAAATTGGCGTTCAACAAATTTCTGAAAAGTAATAAAAATTGAATACACATCGAATTTTTGCATAAGAGGATAAAACCAAATAAAATTTGAAAAATGATCAACGAAGATGACAAAATATTTATGACCATTGGTGTACATAGTAGGAGAAGGTCCCCAAACATCACTGAAAACTAAATTTAATATAGAAGAAGACGACTTAATACGACTCGACAAAGGTTGCCTACATGACTTTCCCATTTGACATGCTACACACATTATTTTGACTAGATTTATTAAAAGGAAGTTGATGTTGATTGAGAACTTGATGAAGAACTTGAGTGTGAGGATGACCAAGCCGGTTATTCCAACAAGTTGATGAAACTCTCTCGGTAAGATGAGCTTGAGGTGAAGAAGACACTGTTGTTGGAGAGAGTGTGTAGAGACCATTTTTACTCGTTCCGTGAAGTAGAGGTTTCTGGGTGCGACAATCCTTCACAACGCAGAAAGATGGATGAAATTTAAAATAAACTTTATTATCTCGAGTAAATTTTTGAACAGAAAGTAGAGAAGCATAAATAGTTTGAACATGAAGAATGTTATTTAGAATGAGATTAGAAGAGGGAGTAGAAATAGAGGAGTTACAATTATGGAAAATAGGAAGTCCCTTACCGTTACCAATGTGAAGAGTGTCCGATCCATTATATTCACATGGATAGTGGAGATGGGTGAGGTTAGGGGTAAGAGGATGAGTGGCACCAGTATCTGCGAGCCAAGCAGTAATGGGTGAGGGTGGGATGGGTAGGAGACCAAGTTGAAAATTTGGATTGTGAGTGAAATGGGCAGTGGGTGTAGATTGGGTGTTGTTAAAGAGATGTGGATAGGACATGGCAGTGCGGTAGAATGCATTACAAATTTGGCATCTTGATTGATAAGGAGGCCGATAATTGGAATGTCCCCTACCACGTCCACGTCCACGATTGTAGCGACCACGAGATGGGTTGTAGTATTGGTGTCCAGACTGATTGGTAGGTGAATGTGAGATGTTGGCATGATTAGATGAGTGTTGGGGAAGAGGTAACAGTATTGTGAGCTGCAGGTGTGGTGTTGGAAGGTTGAATAGTGAGGGAAGAGATATGATCAGTGTTAATGAAATCGTGGCTTAATAGTAGGGAATGCAGTTCTGAGAACGTGACTGGTGTGGGGCGCGTTGTGATTATTAGGTCTTTAAATTCAGAACGGAGACATTTAAATATGTGAATGTTGGATTCTGCTTGAGAGAGAGGATGTCCAACTGCACTAAGTTCGTTCGAAATTGCCTTGGCTTTTTGGAGAAAAGTAGAGGTGGAGTCGTTACCTTGTTGTAGCCGATGAAGATGAAGATGGAGATTCAGAATCCAAGTTTCGGATGGAGATGCAAGTGCATCATTAAGTGTTTTCCTGATTTGATGGGAGGTTTGGAGTCCCACAACAAGATAGATCATTGGTAGAGATAAAGATGCAACCAGCATGCTGATGATAAGCTTGTCTTGTTGCTTCCAAAGTGTAGCAGCAGGTTCTTATGATGGACATGAATAGCTTCCATCAACGAATCAGAGAAGGTTGTGTCCGCTGAGGAAGGGTTCCATCTGAGTTTTCCAGTGTAGGTAGTTTGTGTCATCAAGTCGTATTGTTGATGTAGTGGTGAGAAGGCCCGAGATTGATTGAGGGAATGGGTGAAGTTATATCACTGTTTGTGTTGGAAGAGGAAGTTATGATGTTATAAGCGGAGAAGAAAACAAAAGAAAAAAATATATTATTATGGCTCTGATACCATAATAAACTATAGGAAAATGCTAATAGCTGTTACTATTGGTATTATATTCTTAACAAATATGACCAGCCTAGTTGGTATATATATAAAGAGTAAATAACAGAACTCCTATGTTTAAAGTTACAAATTGAATTCAAATAAATTTGAATGGGTCAGCTGCTGTTGGAATGAGCCGTTGATGTAGGAGTTGTTGTTGACATGTTTAGTTCCTTATTGTTAGGAAACTGAATTGCTACGTTTGACAATCTAAAACTCAATGGACAAAAATACGCTCAATTTTTTTTTAGTATGCTATGAAGTGTCCGAGCCAGTTTGCGCGCACCTCGACTAATCCTCATTCGCAATTCGTGGCCTCCGTTGGCCAAGCATTATTTTGACAGTGGCAGGGATCGAACTGGGGACCAAACCCAATCCACCTCCAAAATTGTTTTAGTGACAATCTTATACCACTGGACCAAGACGCGTGATTAAATACGCTCAACTACCTTCATAAGAAAGAGACTTTTGATTAAAGTTCGAACCATCATCACTAAAGTGGAAATATACAAATTTACCACTAATTTGACTCTATTTGGAGCCGTCTTGATTAGACATGTGATGACATAGTTAGAGCAACCCTTATACACAGGGTAAAAATACACTTAACTAGCCCAAATATCCCCTACCCAAATTGATGAAATTGCCACGGGCTAAATCAAATATAGCATACAAGCAGCAAAACGACGTCGTTTGGCGGAAAAATCAACCCCCTTGGGCGGAACATCATGTTTCGCTTAAGGGTTATGCAATTTTATACTTTCTCCCCCAAGAGTTTTATCTTATTATGATTAATCCAAAATTAAATACCACGCCAACCTCACCTACAATAAAAATAGTTGTTGCAATAAAAAAAAAATAGACGTTGCCATACAAAAAAGAGTAGCCGTTGCCATAAAAAAAACAGTCGATGCATACATTAATAAAGCCGTTCAAACATATGGGGTACAAAATATAAATAGTGTAACTTTATTGGATTGCTTAGGCGGAACAAGATGTTCCGCTTTAGGGTTTTATATATATATTTTTTTCATTCTTGCGCGGAACAACTTCTTCCTTTTAAGCCGGACCCCACAAAAAAACAACTAGTCTATTTCTATATTTGCTATATTTTACCCTATGAAAATCTAAAATAGCATACACTAAAACCTCATTTTTACACTTTTATCATACCCATAAGGGTTGCCCTTAGGGGAATCAAACATCTGTCTTTGGATTGAAAATATTTTGTAGTCTTCGCCAAATAATTAGTAAAGATATTGATTTCATCTTCAATGAAATCATAGGGATTATTGGAGGAGTGCTTGCAATATCATTGGAAGTTACAATATAACCTTTAATGGATTATCCTTAGCGGCAATTCAAATTTGCTTATATTTTCTAAGCAAGTCAACCAATTCATCCATTTTTTTTTAATTGTAATTAGTTGTGCATTTAACTTTTTCTATAGCATTGGGTCTACAGATCTTATCTACACATCTTTGCCATTATTATTTTTTTTTCCTAAGGCAAAAGACGAGTTAACTATGTCACTTAGTTGTTCATATATCTCATTAAAAGATTTCATTTTCCTTCATTAGAAAGAGTTCGCAACTAGTGGTTAATCATTGAAGTTTTGCTTCATTTACAGCAGTGGTTCCTTCATGAAACTAATTTGAGGATAATTTAAAGAAATATATTTAAAATCTTATTTATGAGAATTTCTTTTAGGAAAAACCTTCACATTATGTTTATTAATTATTTTTTGTCGGTTAAACCAACAAATTCATTTCTAAAAGGAAGTAGTTTTACTTGAAAGATGTTTTAAGTTTTAAGATATCAATAGAAAAATGAAATGTATACTATAATATACCGTGCGAAGTTACCAAAGACCGCAACATTATGTTATATATTTGAAAAATGTTATTACAAAAGTAATAGTTAGAAATTGTTTTCTTACATGGATTGTTAGCTCAAATTTTATAAATATGCATTATTTTGGCATAAACTTGTTTTCCTTAACAATAGAAAGACCTCGAGTCTGTGTTGTGCATAAACCTAATTCTTTCAAAACCCAAATTATCCACATGATAAACTAGCGTTGATTTTTATTGATCTTCACCACTCGTGCATGTGATTTATTAAGATTTCTCATCTAACAACTTTGTTTATCTATATTAGTATGTTTTTGTCATCCCTTGGTCTTTTCATTCAATTAAATACAATAATTTTCTAGCACACATATAAATATATATTCAACTTTCTTGTGAAAATATTTAATTAAACAACCGTTTGCATAAACATGCACTAACTATGATAAACACATTCAACCACTAATGAGTATCATTAGACATATTGTAAACATGTCACATGAATGTGTCACCAACAAGTAACGTGAAAATAAGGTATGTGAACAAGATGAGTTGGGGACAACAAACATGAGGTTTTTTTTTTTCATCATCATAATTGGATTATGGCCACTAAATTTTTGAGGTGTAGAATTTGATCACTAAAATTGATTGATTGCCAACAGTCGGCAATAATAATTATATGAGTTCGGATAACATGTGCCTTAAGGGTACACATTAAGATTTTAAAAATAGTATTAATAGAATTTCAACATACATTTAATAGGAATATATACTCATGTGGATCCCTAATATTTACTATTTTGAAGCTCAAATTATGTGCACTAAGAGCACAAATTATCGTTTTTCTAATTATATAGTGACTTAAAAATATCTCAAATTTAAGACCAATCACACAAAAATATAAAATAAAAAATATATTTTTTAAAAACAATTAATATAAAATTTGGGGCTTTATGTATTAGGAATTCTTAACTTTTTCATTTTACAAATAAGACATACGATCTTTCATTCAACTTTTAGTCTCGAAAAAGTTAAAAAAAAATAGAGACCATTTCTGCAAAACATCATATGGAAGTGGTGAGGGAGTATTAATGAAAAATAAAATGATTTTTTTAAATTTCATACATTTCTAATTTTAGTTTTTAGGCTTTTATACGAAATAATTCTTTTATTAGACTTTAGTACATTTTCTGTCGCTAAATGCCACAAAAGATCATTTTTAGTGCCGAAACTTCCACACTTAACAACGAAAATGTATTAAAGTCTAATAAACTTATTAATTTGAATGAAAGTCTAAAATTAAAAAATTAGTAATGTATTAAAGTAAAAAAAATAAAATAAAAAAATAGGAACCATTTTCAAAAAATAAATATTGAATGTCCTTAAAGCATAACCACTAATATCTGAATTTCTAATTGGAAAAAATATAAGAAAGTAAAGAAATATTCAAAATGTTGTTAAAAACGTTCTCTCTCTCTCTCTCTCTCTCTCTCTCTCTCTCTCTCTCTGTTATTTTACAAATTATTTTTGGAGTAAGAACTTACAACTCGCCACCGAATCATTGATCTGCGCCAACCTTTATCCAGTTAGATATAAAATTATCTATTTTTGAAACTAGAATTAAAGTAGTAGATCTTTTAGCCCCTTATCGCTGCGGAGGAAAAATAGGACAATTCGGGGGAGTTGGGGTGGGTAAAACAATGTAGAAATAGTATTCTTGCTTATTTCGATGATACTTGATACAGAAGAAAGAGTTCGGAAATTACTAAATATGGGACTATATAAGTGAATTTCATTGTCAAAAAAGAGGATTTTATTGATTATCTAGATGTCAAGGAATTTAGGCCAAAATATTAAATGAAAGTAGATCGTTTTTTTTTTTTTTTTTTTTTTTTCGTATGTGAGGATCCCACCAGAGTGCCTTCTACTTCTAGTAGACCGTGAACTAGATCAGAATCATTCTTAATGAGTCCATAAGAAGTGATCCCATTTTTTTCATTAGGTCCGGGTAGAGACCAAATATCTTGAGCGGCCGATCTGATAGAAGAACTCAAAGTTATTGCTTGGGAAATGGAGTTGAGGCTAAGGTTATTTAGGATTGATTTTTACAAATTGATTTGGAAATATCAGTTTAATTTTGTGAATTTTTATTTATGCGCACGGTGGTGAGAAGTGATGGGGAGTGATGATGGCGTGTACAGATGTGGGTGTGGATGTATTTAGTTAGTAGAAAATGAGTTGTTTAATTATGAAATAGGAAATGTTTAGAGAAAAGGTAAGGATATGATAAATAAATTTTGGTATATTATAGGTTTGAAATAAAATAAAGGGTTGTTGGTACTTTACTCCCTCGAAGTTTACCCCTTTTAGCACTTCAGACTCCGAAATATACAAACTGACATATAAAATTTCAAAACTTGCTAGTTCAGTCATTTTAGTCCCACACTAAACGGACCAATAAGTTTTTTTGCGGGAAACAATTTTTTGTTTAATTTATTAGTTAAATTCTTTAAAAAATCATAACATTTTATATAAATTCAAAAATTATGAAAAAAAATATCGTCGGACTTCTCTCGTCGCGTGTATGATTTTATATATAAATTTGATAAATTTGACATACGATTGATATAATTTTGTTTTTGGTCTTTCTATTAGTTAAAGGTCACCAAACACTACATTATTTGCCAAATTTTGGTTCATTTTTATATACTAACATATTATATCAAATACATACATATTTTTTAAAGCAGAATATACGTTTATTAGTAATTTTAAATAAAGATGCATACATTACCATGTTAGTTCGAGCGTGTATTCGTTACACTAATTTATTGGAAATTTTAAGACTCCAACCCTTTATGAATGATGTTTATTACTATCTACATAGTTCATAAACTATTTTTAATTCATTATATACTAGATTTTATAATAGATATGAATATTTGACTGAAATATTTATAACTACTATTAAAATATTTATTTCGATTAAATATTTATATCCATTATAAATATAGTAAATAAATAATTAAGCATAGTTTTTGAACTATTTAGATAGTAATAAACATCTTTTATGAAGGGACGGGGTCTTAAATTTTTCAAGAAAGCAGTGTAACAAATACATGATAGAATTAATATGGTAATGTACGAATCCTTATTTAAAATTATAGATAAATTTATATTTTGCTTTAAAAAATATTTATGTATTGATTATAACATGTTAGTATATAAAAATAAATCAAAATTTGATAAATAATATAGTGCTTGGTGAACTTTAACTAACACAAAGACCAAAGATACAAAGTATGTCAATCGTATGTCAAATTAAATAAATTTATATATAAAAATCTCTACTCGACGACACGAGTCTGACGATATTTTTTCATAATCTTTTGAATTTTATACTAAAGTTTTGATTTTTTAAAGAATTTAACTAATAAATTAAACAAAAAATTTATTTCCCACACAAAAAACTTAACTGGTAGTTAAGTTTTGGAATTAAGTGATTGGAATAGCAAATTTTGGGATTTTATGTGCCAGTTTGTATATTTCGGAGTATGAAGTGTTAAAGGGGATAAACTTCAAGGGAGTAAAGTTTCAATAACTCTAAAATATATAATTAAACACGTGACACTTGAAGGCCATTAGTTTTAATAACCAAAATGTGTAAATCAAAATTTAGAGAGCCAAAATCTATTTCTACAATCAAAGTTACTAAAATCAAATTCTTCGGCAATACAACTCTTGTTCTTTGATATTGTAATAAAAATCTTCACACGTGGATAGTGACGTATGGTGGTAATCCCGTTTTTATTTATATTAATCTTAAGAAACATATTTTATTATGTCAGTTTTGGTCCGAACTGCTTATTATATTTTGAGTGATGATACAAAGACCCACCAAATAGAGCCACCATATAGACGCACTTTCTAAACCCACCTACATGGCATAGTCCATATAAGAAAGAAAGAAAAAAACAAATGTTAATATACCTGTGTTTCATTTAAAAAAAATATTAACAATAGAGTAATAAAAATGAAGAATAGGGATAAATATCTCCAACACCAACAAAATCTTAATTAATTTAATGTCGCTAGTGCGGACCCATATTATTTAATGGATATAGGTTCGTGACAGCAAATTAAACAATCGCATCTCAAAGATTGGCTTGTGCTCCATTAAATGATGTGGGTCCGCGCCAGCTCCATTAAATTAATTAAGATTGTATTGATATTAAATATATTTACCCCTACTTTTCATTTTTATTACACTTTGTTATTAATAACCCTTTTCCATTTGCAATGAAATACAGTGGCTTATATTAATTTTTTTTTCTTTCTTACATGAATTGTGCCACGTAGGTGGATTAAAAAAGTGGGTCTATTTGATGGGTCTCCATGTCATTATTTATATATTTTCTCTCCCAACATTCACATTATCCCATGATCTTTTCCCACAAAGTCCTTTTTTTTTTCTTTTTTCAATAAACCTCTAGAATTGAACTCGAATTATACATTGTCAATTTTCTGTTCCGTACATATTTTAACAACAAATCAATAATTATCAAATAGGAAAAGTAGAAAATTAGCGTCAATAAACAGTCTATTATTCCCTTCAAAAGGAGATTAGTATATTATAATAATATTTGCTAAGTTTGTGGCTAGGTTCATGTTTAATTATTTGTTGGGACCTCATGTTCTTTAACAGACACCATGATTTGTGGGAAAAAGGTTTATTAAGTTTGGCATCACGTCAACAAAACATGAACAAAGGTGTCTCATTTTGCATGTGAATGTGTTCGTCATAAATCTTGAAAGGACCTGATTCATTCAAAAACCAATGGAAAGAAAGGTGTCTGTTTGTATTGTGATTGAACAATAACTTCCGAGATACTTTTATGGACATGCAACACTTTTATGTTTGGAGAATTTCTAGAACCGAAAATGTTAGGGTGACATAAAATTCGGACACAAAAGTGCGATACAATTGATGTGTTGCACTCTCAATCGTTTCTATTCGGGTTTCACTAAAAGTGTACCCTTGTGGAGTCCGGATACGAGTGAATTTATGTCACGATTTCGTGTCAACGTAGAATGACTCTTTATAGAATACATTTAGAGTATTAACCCATTGTCGGGTTTGATTAATCGTCCTTTGTAGTTTAATAAGAACGGTTTCATTTTTA